>CM064882.1:6938048-7538048 GCA_003313485.2 Penstemon barbatus
GTAATAGCTGAGTGTTGTGCGAAGTTAGAATCCATCTTGTGAGTGATTCTACTTCAGAGGATAGGTTTTCTTTGTGAATTCCTATTGTGAGCTTACAGCCTTTCATTAGTTGTTTAGGTGTAAGTGGAGAAATATTGTAATCTAAGTGATTATAGTATAACCCAGAATCTGTGTGATCTGGAAGAGTGGACTAAAGGATTTTTATCCATATAACCACTATAAAAATTCTTTGTGTTATCTTGCATTTAAAGTTTTCTTGCATATTTAAAGTTTGCATTTTAAACACTTGAATTACTAAAAGATTTTAAAAGGAGTTTGTAAAAACTGGGGATAAAATCTTTTAAGAACTTAGTCTACTTGTGAAAAACACTTTGAAACAATCCGCTGCAAGTATACTCTTTGAAAAACTGTTTTGCTGAAAAACAGCTAAGTTACTGTAAGAAGAGTGGTCAGTCGTCTGTTCAAGATTTGTTCACGATCAGACTAGTCTGCTTACTGTTCTTCATCAGCTTAGTCTGCTGACAGAAGACTGAAAAGTTTTTAAGTTCAAAAATTTTCAGAGGTCTATTCACCCCCCCCCCTCTAGACCTCATCTGACCACTTGGGACCAACAAGTGGTATCAGAGCAGGTGGTTCATTTGAATCAGCTGCCTGATCAACGAGCTTGATCCAAGTGTTTTTCAAAGGTTTTAAAACTTTTCAAAAGAGCATCTTTTTGAAAAACTAAAACTTTTTGAAAAATGGATTGTATCAGCCATGTTCCCCACATTGCTGGTATGTCCTTTGAGGACTGGAAAATCAGAATGGAGATTTTCCTTGCTGCTTATAATGACAACATGTACACATGTATCATTAAAGGTCCATTCAGATTCACAAAGACCATAAAGATAAATGAAGTGATACGGTTGTGGAAAAAGACCTTCATGAGATGACTCCAGAGAAATAAAGCTTTACAATCTAGATAAAGTTGGGAGATTCATCATGACTAAAGCCCTGGACAATGATCGGTTTGACAAGGTCAAACATTGCAAACTGCAAAGAGATGTGGGACAAAGTCAGAGATATGAGCGAAGGCAATGATGCTATCAAGGAGCATCAGCTCACTGTTGCTTGGAAAAACTTGACAACTTCAAGATGAAGTCTGGAGAAACCATTGATCAGATGGATACCAGATTCACCAGAACTCTGAATGAAGTTTTAAAGTTGGGAAAGACCTTCACAGACAAGGAGATAACCGTCAGAGTACTGAAGGCCTACCTCCAAAGTTCAACATGAAAGTGACAGCAATGGAAGAATCAAGGGATTTGGGAAAAATCTCTCTTACAGAGCTGTTTTCTGTACTCAAGGCATTGAGTATAAACTGCCTAGGATGGGTATTGAAGAAACCTCAACTTCAGGACCCACAGCTGCACTTGTTGCTGCTGAAAACACCAGAAGACCAGCACAGAAAAGCAAAGAAGTGGACTCATCTGATGAAGCCACTCTACTCAACAAGAAGGAGTACACTGCTGGAGACGTTGCACTGTTGATGAATAATTTCAAGAAGTTCTACAAAAGAAAAATGAAGAACAAATACAACAATGCTTCTACTTCTAAACCTAACTTTTCTTCTCAAGATAAAGATGATTATAAATCAAAACTAATGTGTTACAACTGCAGGAAATTGGGACACTTCATCAAAGACTGCCCATATCCAAAAGCAGAAAAGTACACTGAAGAGGAGAAGAAAGTAAGAAAAGAAAGAAAGCATCAGAGAGGGAAAGCAATGATGGCTGAAGCAGAAAAGCTTGCTGCTGTCTACTCATCTGATTCAGATTCAGACTCGTCTGATGAAGAATCTTCTGATGAAGAAAAACCTGCTCTCCTGTGCCTGATGGCAAAGGACTCTGATGACTCTGAGGATGAGGTAACTCCTCAAAATAATGAACTTTGATTCTCTAGAGCAAATGATGTTAAATAATACTACTATTGCTGGAGAATTTGTTAAGCTTAAGGAAGAGATGAGCTTGCTAAAAGAGCAAAATAACTCACTGAAACTTAAAGCTGAAAAGCCAAAAGAATCAGTCGAGTATAAACAGCTTGAGCAAGAGCATGAATCTCTGAAAGCTGAATGTGAAGTTTATAAAGGAAAAATCATGGAACTTGAAAAGATTATCGAGTCTCATGAGAAATCATCTGTTGCATCCACGCATACATCTAGTAAACAGAAGATGCCTTTAGAACAGGATAAGCAAGAGTTGAACCATACTGAAAAATTCATATCAGCTGACAATAGTAAGGTCATTCTGTATGTTCAAACTGCTAGACCTACTTCACCTGAGAAAGAATTAAAGGAGAAGAAATCTCCTAAGGCTAAAAAGAGCAAAGAGCCTAGTGTAGGAAATAAGACTAGTAAGACCAAACAGCAGAGTCCTAAGAAGTCTGCTGATAAAGCTAAAGTCAATCAGACTAGTGGTAAAGCTAAGTCTAAACAAGTTGAGCAAGCACCTAGTAAGCCAAAGAAGCATAAGAACAAGAAAAATCAAAATGCTTGGTATGGAAATGAGTCATATTATGTGCAACCTGCTGCATATCATCCTATGTATCATGCACCTCAATTTCCTAGTTACTATGCACCTTACCCTGCTCATCCAATGCATGCATATCCTGCTTATCATGCACCTTACCCTGCTTATGAACATTATTCTTATCATACTGATCATCAACATGACTTATCTGATAATTATGATGAAAATAAACTGTTCATGCTCCTGTGAAAACTCAGAAACCTAAGAAGCCTAAGACTTCAACATCTTGGGTTGTCAAAGGTGGAACTAATCCTTCAGGACCCTCTCAATAAGGGTACCTAAAACAATTTTATTTTTGTTTTGTAGGTTAGGATTAGGAGTAGGAGTAAAGTAGAGAAGATATGGTACTTGGACAGTGGATGTTCAAGACACATGTGTGGAAACATACATGAGCTGACTGATGCATTGCTGTGGATGGTCCAAAGGTTACTTTTGGGGACAGCAAAGAAGGCAAGATTAAAGCTAAAGGAAGAGTAATCAGAGGAAACATAGAGATATCTGACGTCTCATATGTCAAAGGCCTCAAATATAATCTGCTGAGCATAAGTCAATTTTGTGACAAGGGATATTCAGTCATCTTCTCAACAGATAAGTGCTTTGTCGAACAGATTGGTACAAAGAAGGTAATTTTATCTGGAAGACGACAAGGGAATGTCTACATAGTCGACTGGGATTCTGCTGACAAGAATTCAAGTGTTTGTTTGGTTGCATCTGCACCAAGTGAAGTTAGTTGGCTGTGGCACAAAAGGATGAATCACTTAAACTTCAAGACCATAAACAGATTAATCAAGAATGATTTGGTAGAAGGGATTCCAAAAGCAGTCATGAGCAAAGACAAGCTCTGTGACGCCTGTCAGAAGGGTAAACAAATCAAGTCATTTCAAAAGCAAGAAGCACCAATCTTCTGAAAGAATTTTGGAGCTATTACATATGGACTTATTTGGACCCATTGATCCAGTCAGCAATGGTGGAAAGAAATACTGCCTAGCTGTTGTGGATGATTATTCAAGATATACTTGGGTGATTTTCATGAAGAAAAAGAGTGAAACCAAGGAACATCTTACTAATCTGATGGAACTGATCCAGAATGAGAAGACTATCAAAATATTGAAGATCAGATCAGATAGAGGGACAGAGTTTACAAACTCTACTGTTGAAGAGTACTGTAATATCAAAGGAATACATCATGAGTACTCTGCTGCCAGAACCCCTCAACAGAATGGTGTTGCTGAAAGGAGAAACAGAACACTAAAGGAAGCTGTCAGAACCATGATAGCTGAAGCTAAACTGCCTCAAAGATTTTGGGCAGAAGCAACAAATACTGCATGCCTCTATGGACTGAAACAGGCTCCAAGAGCATGGTATGATACCCTATCTGATTTTCTTTTAATTAAAGGATTTCATAAAGGTAAGGTAGATAAAACCTTGCTCACAATAGAATGGGAGAATCATATATTAATTGTGCAAATATATGTGGACGATATTATTTTTGGTTCAACTAACCAACAGATGTGTGATAAGTTCTCCAAGCTGATGCAGAATAAGTTTGAAATGAGCATGATGGGTGAACTTAATTATTTTCTTGGTTTACAAGTCAAACAGTTACCTGATGGAATCTTTATAAATCAAGCAAAATACACAAGAGATCTGTTCAAGAAGTTTGGTATGGAAACTAGCTCTACGGCTACTATTCCTATGTCTACAAGTCTTCGCTTGGATAAAGATGAAGATGGCAAATCAGTGGACATAACCAAATATAGAGGCATTATAGGGTCACTGTTATATCTAACAGCAAGCAGACCTGACATAATGTACTCAGTTGGAGTCTGTGCAAGATTTCAATCAAACCCCAAGGAATCTCATCTCTTAGCTGCCAAGAGGATATTGAAATATGTTAAAGGCACTCAAGAATTGGGATTGTGGTATCCTAGAGAATCTGGATTTGAGCTTATTGGTTATTCAAATTCAGACCTTGCTGGCTGCAAGATTGACAGAAAGAGCACAACAGGTGCTTGTCAGTTCTTAGGTAGTCGTCTGATCTCATGGATGAGTAAGAAACAAACCTCAGTTTCTATATCTACTGCTGAAGCTGAATATATAGTTGCTGGAGCTTGTTGTGCACAGATACTTTGGTTGAAGCATCAACTAGAAGACTACAACATCAAAATCAGTGGAATACCAATCTACTGTGATAATACAAGTGCTATTTCACTTACTCAGAATACTACAAGTCATTCAAGGACTAAACATATTGAGATTAAGCATCACTTCATTAGAGATCATGTGGAAAAAGGCAATGTTATGATAGAGTATGTTCATACTGACAATCAAATTGCTGATATCTTCACTAAACCTCTAAGTGAAGCAAGGTTCTCAACTCTAAGAGCTGAGTTAGGACTACTTAATTTGGATGCATAAGCTGAGGGGGAACTCATCAGAAGACTGGAGTTCAACAGCTTAGTTATCCGTCATTATATTCAAGAACTAACTTTCAACAGACTAGTTAGCTTATGGATTCTTAAAGACAGGGGGAACGTGTAAGACTAGCGGTACTTCTGCTCTAAAGATGAAATTTGTTAATGTCAGTTAGTGAAAGTTATATTATCTGAAGATCTGTTCTTAATTCTTGAAGACTGAAGATTATTTTATCTTGCTGGATTGACAAACAGCAGAGGAAGATTACTAGCTATTGGCATTCTCTAGTAATATCAGATAACAGTTCACTCGTCTGTCAGATAAGTTAAACTCTACTCATCTGATACATTATATAAGCATGGTCATAAATCGTATCATAAGAAACACGCTTTTATAAGTAACAGATTAGTGTCGATAGAGTTTCCCGCCCATCTGACATTAAAATAATAAAATTGAAATCCGCTTCTCCTATCCACACGATTAAAAACTGTCAGACTAGATCAACGGTTCAGATAAATCACGGAAACCTAATCAAAAGGAAACCTATAAAATCCGATCTGAAACAGTATAGTCGTCTTACGCACTCAAATATTCTCAAGCTCTCTAACTCTCAAACTCTCTTGTTTCGAAAAAGCTTACTGTTTTTGTAGATTCTACTCACTAATCCCAGAAATGGAGAAGATTATTGATGGAAGATACTTCAGCTACAACAAATTTCACTTTTCGGGTACTGATCTGATGCGCTCTCTCTTGGAGAAGATCAAGGAAGCATCTTTGGTTCCAGTTTTGGAAGCACACGAGAACAGGGTTTACGTAGAAAACGTCTATCACTTCTACACAACCAGGGAATTCAATGATGATGAAACTGTGATGACTGCTGTCATCGGTGGTAAGAAAATTGCTGTCTCTGCTGCTGTTCTTAGTGAAATTTATAAGCTAACAGATAAGGGAGGAGATGTGACCAGTTTAGGGTCAGAAAAAGAGGAAGAGTTCTGGGCTATTTGTGCTAAACAGGGAGAAGAGATGACTGGAACTCTGATGAAGACTCAGCTGAAAGATGAGTATCAGAGGTTCGCAGACATCATTGCAAAGATATTAGATAGTGCTACAGGTTCTTTGGATGGGTTGCCAAGGAAAAGATACTACACAATGGTGTGTATCTATTATGGGTTGAAGGTTAACTGGGCTGCTCACGTTTATGAGCTGCTAAGTGATAAAAGGCACTCTCATGCCATCTTACTTAGTAATCTGTTTGCATCCCTGCATTGCCCTATGGGTGGTGGGAAGCCCACTCATGGTAGCAAGGAATTCAAACTGTATGAACCAGTTAGAAAGATAGTGGCAGAACCAAAGAGAAAGGCCACTGCAAAATCCAAAAAGGGTCCTTCTAAGAAGAGCAAGAAGGTTGGTGAGACTAGTCAACCTGCTGAGCCAACAGCACAGTCTGCTGCTGAGATTGAATCAGCACAATCTGAAGATGCAGTCCCAGAGAAAGTAATTGAAGATTTCACAAAGGAGATTGAACAGATGGAGACAGGTTCTTCTCCTGAAAGGACTGAATCTGAGGAGGAAATTCCTCTTCAAAGGTTGAAGAGAATGAGAACAAGAAGTGAGGCAAGGGGACCTCCCACTGCTGCCAACCCCCCTGCCAAAAGGATTAAAAAGTCAAAGGCTAAGAGAAATATCACATTCTCTGAAGAGCCTGTTGCAACTGTTAGAGAAACAACAACATCTGCTGAAAGACCATTGGTTATTAAAGAACCAGTTGTTGCATCTACTGAAGAAGTTGCTTCCACAATTGGAGTTCCTACTACAGACTCTTCTGCTGTAGTATCTGCTGAAACTGGAGAAGATCAGCAGACTGCCACAATAGGTGAAGGAGAGACACTCCTTCTGCATCCAAATCCTGTTGCTGCAACTCCAATTCAAGCAGTTGAGAGTCCTGAATCAAGAAGAAAAAGGACTGGGAAAACTGCAACTTACCTGACTGCTGCAGAAAAGAAGAAACAAGATGTTGCTGAGAAGCAAAGATTAGCTGCAGAGAAGGCAGAAGAAGATAGGCTGAAAAGCCTAGAGTTAAAAAGGCTGGAAGAAGAGACCAGCAAAATGACTCAAGAGCAGAGAGATGCTGTTGAGGCAGCAGAATTAGCTGCTGTCATTGAAGCAAGCATCAAGGATGCTCATGGAAATCAGCATAGTGGTGGGCTAGTTATTGGTGAACAAAGAGATCCAAACAAACCAATACCAGCTATGCCTGCACCAAAGATAAAGCCAAAGAGAAGAGATGAAATCAGATTAGCTCTAGATATTGTCAGGGATGACCCTGCTATCTTTGAAGAATTTCTCAAGTGGCTGGATGCTGAAAATGAGAGGATCAACCGTCTGACACTCTTCCATTCTGAAAAGATCAAATACAACAGATGGAGGGAATTCAGATTGACAAAGAGTCCTGCTGAAATGGCCAAGTGGAAAGAATTCAATGCTACAGAAGCCTGGGTACTGAAGTGGCTAGGAACTGGATCTTTAATCCAAGCACTTGATTCAGAATTCTTTCTGGACAGGTTGAGGCAAATGATAAGTCACACAGTTAAGGCCGAAGCAAAGAAGATCTTTGAATCTGTTCCTGAGGACTATGATGAATCAGAAGACCTCAAGGAAAGATCCATAAAGTTGGCTATTGCTCAAGCAATGGAGCTTTGGGCAAAGAAAGCAAGGAAGTTAAGGGGACAACCAAGCTCACTGGTCCCACTTCCAAACATCAAACACATTGTCTATGGACCAAATCTCAAACCATTTGAAGAGCTGCCTGAGGAATCATCATCTACTTTTATTCCTCTTGATAACTTTACTTGGATTTGTAACAGGTCAGCAGTAGACAATGAAGGATTGATGAGGACAGTTGAGACTGTCAAGAAGATTATATCACCTGCTGATAAAGAAGGAGCAGAGTCCTCTGATCAACCAAAGCAAATTGAGGGTACATCAGACCCATCTGATCAAGACAAAGCGCAGGATGATAAGTCTGATGCTGCTGATGAATCAAAGAAGGAAGAAGAAATTCCAGCAGATCAGTTAAAGGTAAAAGAAGTTGCTGCTGAAGGAGATGATCAAGCTAAGGAGAAGGAAAGTACTCCAAGCCTTGCTGGTGAACCAGCAGATCAGTCCCTTGCAATGATAGATCAACAATCAGAGCAACCTCTCAAAGAATCCGTGTCTGCTACTCCAACAGAAGTTCCTTCAACTTCTCAACGTGCTCAGACTAATCTGTTGGACTCCATCCAACAAATGATTATCAAATCAATGAAGGAAATGAAGGAGGAGATAAAAGCAGATGTGTTGGCTGCTGTGAGTCAACCCAATCAGAAAGCTGCTGCTGTTCCATCTAATCTGATGGATGATACTGCTCAAGATGTTAAGTCCATTTGTCAAGACATGGATGTTATCAGAAGAAGAACTCAAAGCACAGCTGAAGGTTGGAGAAATATCACTGAAACAGTTGAAATGGCTATCCAAGCTAAGGATGAAACCTTAGATAACATGATGAAAGACTTCAAGGCATCAGCTGACTGGATTTTGGCAACTCAAATTCAGCTAGGTGACCAAGGTGAAGTTGTTCTAAAGAGAATGGATAGTTTTGAAGCAAATCAACTGAATCAACAAGCTCAACTAGATGCATTCAGAGCAACTCAACTACATCAACACGCTCAAATGCATGCTATGGAAGAAAACATCAAACTTCTGTGTGATTCACTTCTGATCACCCCAGTCTTACCAGATTACCAAGTCAACCCTGCTGATGATGACAAAAAGGGGGAATATAAGGTACTAAGGGAAGAAAGGGAGGATAAAGCATCTTCTGCTGAAAGAACAGAAGTGTTGGAAGAATCTGCTGATGATGATAGGAATGAAGCAGCAAATGAAGGCACAAGCAGATCAACAGATGATAAGATCACAGAAGAAGAAGATGAAGCTGCTGAAGAAACTGAAGTTGAAGCAAAAGCTAAGTCTGACAAGGAGATAGCTGCTGCTAAGGACTCAGCTGAAGAACAGCTTGATCCTGATGTTAAAAGAAAGAAGTTGGAGCTGTTAAAGCAAAATTTGGAAGCTGAAACTTCCAAACCTGCTGAAGAAGAAAAAGAAGACAAGGAAGCTGAAGAAGAAAAGAAAGAAGAAGACTAGTTCAGACTAGACTTTATTTTATCTTAAAATCCTTGTAATTTTTTTTCTTTTTGCACGACTCATCTGAAGAAACTTGTAATATGTAATCAGTTCAATATCTATAAAAGTGCAAGTTTTAATCCAACAGACTATTTCTATCTCAGAAATTTTTGAGGATCAAAACTTTAGTTTAGGTACAGGTACTTAGCTGAAGTTTTGTCATCATCAAAAAGGGGGAAATTGTTGGATGAAGATGAAGTGCAAAGAAGACAAGTAATTAAGGGAAGGTTTTGATGATTTCCAAAACATCATAATCAGCTAAGTATGGAAGCTTAGTTCCCTTAGAAGAATTTTGAACAAGTAAAAGAAGACATCAGAAGAGTTCAAAGTTCAAAGCTCAGAAGACTAGTGATCTCTTGCTGAAACAGCGAACAGAAGGGTAGGTCATCAGCCGAGTCAAATCAGATGAGTTCAGTATTTGATCAGCAGAGTACCTATCAGAAGGGTCGTTTTGATCAGCAAAGTAGAAGAGATCAAGAGATTAGTCCAACGGTAATAAATGCACCCGGTGTAATAAATGCTGAAAGAGAAGGGTAGTAATGGCAAATGATTGAAGATATCCTCGGATCAGCAGAGTGCATTAAATGCAGCATTAAATGTGATGGACAGAAAGGTACTGTACACTGTACGATTGCTGCAGGGAGCCGTTTCAAAAAGAGCTGAAGGATGGATTTGAAGATGTGATTTCCTTCAACGGTCATAAATTCAAATCCAAGTATAAATAGAGCAAAGTTCGAAGAAGAGAAACAACACAACAAAATCAGAGATCAAAATTTTGAAGCAGAATTTCTCTAAGTCTCAAAAGCTCGAACAGCTCACTCGTCTGGTGGAAGTCATCTGTTGACAGAAACCAAGTTGAAGAAATCAGAAAAACATTATCTGAGTGATTTTGTAATAGCTGAGTGTTGTGCGAAGTGAGAATCCATCTGTGTGAGTGATTCTACTTCAGAGGATAGGTTTTCTTTGTGAATTCCTATTGTGAGCTTACAGCCTTCTCATTAGTTGTTTAGGTGTAAGTGGAGAAATATTGTAATCTAAGTGATTATAGTATAACCCAGAATCTGTGTGATCTGGAAGAGTGGACTAAAGGATTTTTATCCATATAACCACTATAAAAATTCTTTGTGTTATTTTGCATCTAAAGTTTTCTTGCATATTTAAAGTTTGCATATTTAAACACTTTGAATTGTCTAAAAGATTTTTAAAAGGAGTTTATTAAAAACTGGGGATAAAATCTTTTAAGAACTTAGTCTACTTGTGAAAAACACTTTGAAACAATCCGCTGCAAGTATACTCTTTGAAAAATTGTTTTGCTGAAAAACAGCTAAGTCACTGTAAGAAGAGTGGTCAGTCGTCTGTTCAAGATTTGTTCACGATCAGACTAGTCTGCTTACTGTTCTTCATCAGCTTAGTCTGCTGACATAAGACTGAAAAGTTTTAAGTTCAAAAATTTTCAGAGGTCTATTCACCCCCCCCCCCCCTCTAGACCTCATCTGACCACTTGGGACCAACAACTTTACTTACAATTAAACTTCTATCTCTTTTCTCTCTTCACACAATATCGCTCCAAAATAACAGACAATCAAATTCTCCTTCAAATTTTTTCAATTCTCTTCAAACACAAAATTTTCTTTCAAAATTATCTCTCAATTCTAACTTTTTAAAGCAATTTCTCCCTTTTGTGGAGAGTTTTTTAGAGTTGAAATTGAGAGAAATTGCTTTAAAAAGTTCGAATTGAGAGATAATTTTGGAAGAAAATTTTGTGTTTGAAGAGAATTGAAGAAAGTTGCAGGAGAATTGAATTGTCTGTTAATTTGGAGCGATATTATGTGAAGAGAGAAAAGAGAATGATAATTGTAAGTAAAGTTTATGAAGAATTTAGGTTTTTATTTAAAAATTTGATTTAATAAAATAAAAGAAAAGTAAAAAAAAAGGGGGGGGGGGGGGGGGGGGGGGAGAAAGGCAATTTTATAAATTCTCACAATTTCTCTTCTTTACCTTTACATTGTACTAATTTTTGGGGAAGAACAGAGCAAATACAATACCTAAAATTACAAAAGGGTTTTAAACACTCCAATCCGTTCAACATTACAATCAAATATTCCACAAGTCCACAAATTCAGCTAATTTTGCCCTAATCGAAAAAACCAAATCAATTTTTTTAATTTTATTTTCACACATCTTAAACCACAGCCACCATTGCCGATCGATCAAGACCACTCCGATTAACTCTAACACTACGATTGTTGTTCTTCTTCTTCTTCTTCATCGCCTCAATATCAATCTCTCTTCCGACAATCCCCTTTCCAAATGATGCATCAACCTGTTTGATATTAGCCTCTGAGAAGAAACCATCTTTCACCGCACCCGCATTCACAAGAACCCTAACAATCCCCGAATAATTCAACGATTCCGCAATTTGTAAAGCAGAAACACCCTTATTAGTTTTTGCTTCAACATCAGCCCCTTTCTTCACAAGCAATTCAATCACATCAGATTGCCCTGATCCCACAGCACAGTGTAACGCAGTGTACCCATCTTCATCTTTAGCATTAATCTCAATACCCTTTTCGATAAGGGTTCGGGCTACATCGACCCGACCCTTAAACGCTGCCCTGTGTAATGCAGTCCATCCATTTTGATCTCGCCCGTTAATATACGCCCCGTTTTCGAGAAGCCTAATGACCATTCTAACCTCCCCTTTTCTTGCGGCGATGCATAGATTGTCGCCTAGTCGAAGTGCGTCGAATAGCTTCGTGTGCCCGTTCTCGGCTGCTAGATCGTAAGCTGTCTTGCCTACTTTGTTCCTTACATCTTTATTTGTTCCCTTGTTAAGTAAAAGCTTTACGATTTGTTCATCGCCTAAACTTGATGCTATGTGCAGTGGTGTGTCGCCATTTATGTTTTTTATATCGGCTCTGGCCATGTTAGCTAGTAATAGTCGAGCGCAGTCTTTTCTCCGCTCTTCGACTGCTAAATGTAAAGCCGTGTTACCGTCTTTCGTTAGTGCATTTACATTAGCTCCTTTAAGTAGAAGGTGTCTGAGAACATTAACATGGCCATTTCCTGCAGCTAGGTGAATAGGGCCCCAAGTGGAATACTCTGATCTTTCCGGGTTGGCTTTGTGTGCTAATAGAAGCTCGACTATTAGCTCCTCGCCTGAGGCTGCAGCCGCCTCGAGTGGGCTCGAGTTTGATCGACCCTGAGCCTCAATATCCGGTTCAAACTCGAGCAACAACTGGACTAAATCAGGCCTACCTTGAGATATAGCCAAGTGCAGTAATGATTGACCGTCAGAATCTACAGAATCGGCAGATTTCCAAGCGGGGTCACTCTTTTCAAGAACTTCCCTTATTTCATCCATGTAACCTCTAGTAACTAACTGAGTCAAAATTTGTGAGCCAAGGAACATGACCTTGATCCCACTATCGGAGTACACTTGTTTCTTCTTGTTTGTGAACCACTCACTAGGAATGGAGTCGTGCGTCGAGGATGGGTTCTTGATGGATGCACCTGGGGCCACCACGCTTTGTAAGATGAAAGAATCATCGCAGTGTGGGAAATATTCAGGAAGGGTATAATTTGGTGGGAGATTGTAAGTGATTTCAAGAGTGAGTGTTGTGAGTGGCGATATGATTCCCGATTGTGGGACAATCGTGTAACGAGCTTTGTTCACGGCTTGGAGTCGGAAAGCCACAGGCATCGTGTACATAACGTTTCGTAAAGTGAGAAAACCGTGACATTTTTGCCCTTGTTCTATTCTAATCGTTACAATATTGGATGGCTCTAAGCTTATAAGCCTATCCATCTTCTTTGTGTTGGTTTCGTTTCTTTTCTTCTCGTAAAAAATCACTTGTTTTTTGAGATCATTTGCTGATGATGTTCTTTTTCTTGAATTGTGAAGAGGGGGTTGATGAGAATGGAGGAAAATGGGTAAATATATGAGGTGGGGAATAATTTTGCCGGCTAAAACAAGGAAGTGCCATTTGGTGGTTGTTAAAATCAATGAAGATTTGTTCTACTTAATGTCCGACTTGTGTTATTTTGAGGAACAGTTGAGTAAAGTTGAGGAGATTTTGTTCTTATTCATTAAGTCATTTTCATTGCATTGTAATGTTTCCAATTCTCATTGGGACAACTCATTAAGAATATGACATGTGAGTGTAAATTGGTACCATTTTTATGCTCTTGAGCATTATTTTATATTTTCGAGATACATTTCAATATCTTGAAAGTACATTGGAATGTTTGATAATATTGGGAATTAATTATGGTTGCATATATACTGGAACTGTGAATATTTTTTTTATTATTTCACATCAAATTTTCCATTTAGACAGGAGTTTATGTGTTGTATTTCAAGAAACACATGAATAAATGCTCGTAAAACACACTAATAATCCATGAATTAGATCAATCAAAATGGCTGATTTTTGCAATATATACACCTTGTAATCCAAAAGCTCAAATGTTGTGTGTTTCATAATTACAAGCTCTTGGTCTACTTTTTTAATTTTTTTTTTTATATTTAAATGAAGTCATTTACTTGGTCCACTTCAGGGACCATTTCCTCTAGACAAATGGTATTTAATGGGACAAAAAGATTAGTATATTTTACTTTACTGCAGCAACGATTTTAATTTGCACCGGTACCTAGAACATCCAGGACCCTTTCAATGAAGAAGGGAAAAAGAATTGTACTATAATTTAATAATTTAAATGTATTTGAGTAGCTAATTTAATAAATTTGATAATGGATCCAGTGCTTGTCTTCTGGGTCCTCCAATGAATTTGTCAAATTTACGACTTAGGAGAATAAGGGTATGTTTGTTTGGCTTTTTCAAAAAAATATTGTATCTAGGATGTTTTCTATTTTTTAAATAAATTTTTTATTATCTCAATTTTATCAACAAAACCTATATAAAATCTACCCTTACTTGACATAAAGTAATATATTTCTTATACTATTTATCTCACATAACAAACATGATTTGGCATAAAAGTCTTACATATCTAATACTTACAACCTAATTTTAAAAAAAAAAAACACTTACATCTATTTTGTTTACAAAAACTTAAAATAAGTAGCTTTCAGCTTTTAGGATAAAATAAGCATTTAAGTAGTGTTTGCAAACTGAAATTCTACTTCTACTTCTCTTAAAAAAAAGTCAAAAAGTGTAAATTAAGCTAAAGTTGGTAAAAGATGTGCTTTTAGCTTTTAGTTTGACATTTTGGGAGAAAAAATGGACAAAATTGATTTTTTTACAAATATTCAAAAGTGCTTTTTTTGGACTTACTGGCATAATTTGCAAATACCACCTACTTTTTAACTTCTCTACAACTTTTAGTTTGTTTTTTAGATTCTAATAATTAAGCACAATCACAATTTTTTACAAACATCACCTAAGCAAATCAAAATTATTTCACAGACTTCCACTATTCTTGCAAACTACTTTTTCAAATACCAAACAAACATGCTCTAAATTTTCCAAAATTTTCTGAAGCACTTATCGTCTTCAATGTTGTAGACTTGTAGTTATTGTGGCCGAGAATTATTTTCCTTTTAGGCAGTAGAACATACCAAAATTTTGCAATTTAATCAATATGTGATTGTTCTAGTAGAATGAACTAGTCACTACAAATTAACAAATTTAGGTTTGAATCTATATTGGAAGAAATTTTCACTAAATGTGTCTGACGCGCCTCGAAAAAGATTAAACTATTGTCTGCGGTTACGAGGAACCTCCGGACCCCGGCTATGGAGGGAAATCAGTTTTTTTTTTTTTTTTTTCAATTTTAATATTATGAAGTAACTCAAAAGAAAACTTCCGGGTCTATTTGGATGGGTTTTGACTCGGTTTTGCTGGTCTCGGTTTAAAATAATTGATTTGGGTGGTTTCGATGAAACCTTTGAGACTTCATTTGGATGGGTTCTGGCTCTTGGTTTTTGTGGTTTAAATAAGTTGAAACCCCACTTGGATTGGGTTTGGATGTTGGGGTTTAGGGGATAGGTGATATGTGTCACATCAGTGTCTTTTTTAGTAAGAATTGGGGGAAAAAGTAGGTGGTAGATGCAAAATCAATATTTTATAGGTTTGAAGAGTTTGATTGTGGGTTCTGAATAAGTTTTTAATGGTTTTATGGGTTTGGCGAAAACTCATTTGAAAGGATTTTGGCTCGGTCTCACAAAACCCGCGAGACCGGGCCAAAACCCATCCAAACACAGCCTCCCTATTTAATAAAAATTGTGAAGTTTAATCAATTCGGGCCTGGCCCAGTCCATTTCAAGCCAAATTTAAATTGATGTGATAGTTTATTCATTTATGCAAGGCCCTCAAAAGTTGAGTTAGACCCAGTCAACTTTTTTATTTAATCGACCCAGGTCCCAATAGAAATTACAGATTAGTGTGGGTTGGGCTATTTCATTTTCGGATCCAATTTCAAAAGGGTTGAGTGGAGGCGTGGAGCAGAGAATCAAATTAACCATGATTTATTTTATATTTCATAATACTAGCGTGTGATAGTATTTTTTTTTATTTTTAATTGTTTATATTTTGATAGTTATTGATATAATTTCTGATGTAGATAATGAATGTATAAGAAAAAAAAATTATGTTATTTATGCATTTCTTAATCCAAACACAACATGAAATTGTCCAAGTCGCCACAATTATATTGTTAAGCATCATAACAACATTTTCTCACTTCTCATAGAAACTAAAATAAGGTAATTTAATTATTTAAGCATATATTGCAACAGGTTACAAAAAACATTACAAACCTCAAACTATGGTGAGATCGTAATTTTTGTCCCAATTCGGTACTAAGTACTAACAAAACATATCATCATAAATTCATAAACTTACTAACCATAAAACATTTACTTAATCAATCGCTCTCGCTGCCGCTGCCGCTGCTATCGCCATGTTCGTGTCCATCCTCGTGCTTCTTCTTCTCCTTTTTCTTTTTCTTCTTCTCGTCCTTACCATGTCCGCCATCTTTGTGCTCTCCATGTTCGTGTTTGTGCTCGCCATGACCGTGATCGTGTTTGTGTTCCCCGTGACTGTGATCGTGCTTGTGGTCGCCGTGGCCTTCGCCTTTGTGTTCACCACTATGTTTTTCACCTTCTTTGTGGCCACCTATGCCTAGTGTCTCCTCAATTTTGTTGATGATTCCTGCCATTTTCTTTCTTTGCTTTGTTTGCTTGTTTTTACAATGCAATAAAATAGAACGGTTTGTAGTAGTAGTAGGTAAATGGGAATAGAGAGTGTCATGTATTTATAGGAACTTTATAAAGGGAGGCCTAAAATAAACGTAACGCTATCCGTGTTAATGTATCCGAAACGGACGCATTAATTGCACGTGGCATCACAGTAATTGTGAAATTTACTTCTAATCCTTCAAAAGAAATTTCGTTAAATCTTATACTATATTTTTTTGAGAATATGTAAAAACGTTAAAAAAAAAAAACATATATTGAAATAAGAATTACATTATATCCTCATTTTCGAATGACATTAAAATAGTAAAATTATCATCCTTAATGCATAATATCAAAATTATGATTCATTGTTTATAACATAATAAGTTCTAGTTCAAATATGATCTGACCAAACTAATTCAATTACAATGTAAATGCAATATACTTGCATTTGAATTGGACCGAGTCATGAGTGTCATTCAATCCCAATCAATCCAAAAGCAATTGTTATTGTAGCGTTTTTGGCATTTTGCATCATAAAAATAAAAATATAGGGTTTTGACACTTTGCACTCCGACTTTAAAATTTTGGCACTTCACATCCTCGAAATACAATTTTGGCACTCCGATCTTTGAATGTTCGAAATATAACTTTTTGGCATTTTAAATCCTAATGTTTTCTTTTGAAAAAAAATATTTGAATGTCGTCGGTGGAAAGATAAAATGGTCATTTTCAATGCACAACAATCAAACATGAAAAAAAAAATTATTTCGAGTTCAATCACAAAAATAATCAACTTTTTTTTGCAAATTATATATACATTTTATCCTTACATAGACACTGATTGCATCAGCTGTGATATTCATACAAAATTATATAATAGATACTAGTTTTATTTTTTTTTTTTGTTTCCAAAATAATTATATATGACATACTCTGTAAATCTATAATTATTATCTACTAGCATGTCAATTTTAAGAATTACATAAAAGAAAAAAGAGTTTTTAGCTAATTACTAATAGCTCAGTAATTTTGTTAAAATAGAAAATGTGCCAAAATTTTAAGTCGGGGTGGAAAGTGCAAAAATTAATATTTTCAGGGTGTAAAGTGTTAATATTTTATATTTGTAGGATACAAAGTACCAAAATCTATATTTTCAGTGTGCAAATGCCAAAAAGTATTCAAATTGACTACTATACCGTTTCACTACTAATTTTCTCACTAGAATGTTAGCCCAATAATTAATGATTAACAAACAACAACTTGATATTTGTGATTGTTTCTTGAGTTTAATCTTAACAGGAATTATTGAGAAGCTCATTATTTGAATAATGACTCATTTAATTGATCAATCAAAGATTAAAGGCTCAAACAAGATTAGCTCATTCGTTGATGAACAGTCGAAAGCCCAATAAAGATATCTAAAGCCCAACAATGAAGGAAGACTTATTTTGATGAAAGGGCTTTTGCGAATTTTGAAGAAAGCTCATGAGAACCCCAATTTAAAAGGAAGTCTCGTTATGATTGAAGATCAAGATTGAAGCCCCTAACACCCTTAAAGGGTCCAATTTTCGATTCAAGAAAATTGTTGTCAACTTAGCAAGTAATTTGATTTGATTAAAAGAGCAATCCAAACAATTTTTTAATGTTTTTGGCCCAAACACTGCGGCCCCTTTCCTAATTTTTTTGAACTAAAGTTGTTTTTCTTCCTTTCTCAAAATGAGCCGTGAACATTTTGTTAATTGATTAAGCCAAGAATTGTTTTTTAATTAAGTCAAACGATTTCTGAAAATTTGCCAATGAGGCCTTAGCCAAGTGGTTAAGGATGAGGCTCCATGATTAGAAAGTTATGGGTTCAACTCCCACGAATGTTGGTAATTCTCTAGTTTCATATTAGTCTTTCTTTAGTTTAATACTAGTATCGTTGTAATAGTTTCGATTCTTGATGTAACAATGTATTCACCATCTAAAAAAAAAAGATGATTTCTGAAAATTTAATTAATTTTGGCTATTAAAATTGCATTCTCTTTCAAGCCAACTTTTAAAGGAAAGATTTTCTCAAAACCATTTGACTTAGCTAGTAAGTAAATTTGTCTCTAATATTCCCTAGCTAAAATTTTACCTTTTCTATTTGATCTTTTGAAAATATTCTCCTAATCATTTTTATTGGAAATTTTTTGTCTTCATCTATTATTAAACCATGTCTACATTCATTTTAAGATTTGAAGACTTTGTCACCCGTTTTAATCTTACAAAATAATTTAAAAAGTAACAAAATATTCTTTGAGTATCAAAATCTTTCCCTATTGAACAAACACCACTCATCTATAAATAGGGAGTCATTCTCATCTACCAACACACTACAACAGTTCTGAAAATTCATTTTGCTAAAATCATTTCTCTAAGCTAAACTTTTGAGTGCGCTTTAATCTTGCAAAATTATTTTTCTCAAAAGCTTTTGAAAACATTTTCTTCTTGCTCTTTAAATCTTGAAATTACTCTAAGTGATAGGAAAAAAAGAAGAGTATTTAGTTTATTGCAAAAATCAGCTCACTTGGGGCATTAGTTTGTAATCAAATATTTTATAATTGTTTTGAGCGAAAGTTGTGTACTTGCAAGCTCGTTAGTGCGATAAGACTGAGAGTTCTAGCAAGCACGGTTTCGTGCTATAGGTGGTGACCTAGCAAGCACGTTTTTGGAGCGATATGTTAGTCCTAGCAAGCTCGATAAAATCGAGAGAAAGATTTGTAATCTTGTAATATCGTGTGGCGAAGATTTGTAAGAAAGATTACAAATCTTTCTCTCGATTTTGTCGAGCCTGCTAGGACTAACCTATCGCTCCAAAAACGTGCTTGCTAGGTCACTACCTATCGCATAAAACCGTGCTTGCTAGAACTCTCAGTCCTATCGCACTAACGAGCTTGTAAGTATACAACTTTAGCTCAAAATAATTATAAAAAATTTGATTACAAACTAATGCTCCAAAGTGAGTTGATTTTTGCACTAGACTAAACACTCTTCATTTTCTTCTATCACTTAGAATAGTTTCAAGATTTAAAGAGCAAGAAGAAAAATATTTTTAAAAGCTTTTGAGAAAAACAATTTTTGCAAGATTAAAGAGCACTCAAAACTTTAGCTTAGAGAAATGATTTTGGCAAAATGAAATTTTCAGAATGTTGTTGTGTGTATTGGTCGATGAAGAAGGCTTACTATTTATAGGTGAGGAGTGTTTGTTCAATAGGAAAGATTTTTTATATTCAAAAAATATTTTCTCACTTTTAAAATTATTTTGCAAGATTTAGGCATGTGATAAGTCTTCAATATTTAAAATGAATGTGGACAAGTTTTAATAAAAGATGAAGACTAAATCTTTCATATCAAAATGATTTGGAGAATATTTTCAAAAGATCAAATAAACAAGGTAAGATTTTAGGTAGGGAATATTAGAGACAAATTTACTTCCTAGCTAAGTCAAATGATTTTGAAAAAATCTTTCCTTTAAAAGTTGGCTTGAAAGAGAATTCAAATTTAATAGCCAAAATTAATTAAACTTTCAGTTAGGCTTAATGAAAAAATAATTCTAGGCTTTAATCAAATTAAAAAAGAAGTTCACGGCTCATTTGAAAAAGGAAGAAAGGAAACCTTAGTTTAAAAGAATTTTAGAAGAGGGCCGAAGTGATTGGGCCAAAATATTTAAAAAATAGTTTGGGTTAAGAATTTTCTTGCTCTTTTAATCAAATGAAATTATTTATTAAGATGATCACAATTTTCTTGAATAAAAAATTAGGCCCTTCGGGGTGCTAGGAGTTTCGATCTTGATCTTCATTCATACGAGCCTTCTTTACAAAATTGGGCTTCTCATGATTTTTCTTCAAACTTTGCACAAGCCTTGTCAACAAATTTGGTCATTTTTCATTGTTTGGACTATCTAAAATGCAAATGAGTTGATCTTTTATTAATTAATACTTGTTCAAATCATAAAACTCAAGAGCACCAATATATTAAAAGTTCGTTTGTTAATCATCAACTATTCTGCTGACAATCTGCTCCTTGATTGACAAACAACTTTTGATGTGTAAAAGATTTTAAAGGAACTCCCCCTAACTATATGCAATTTTGAAAATTTCAAACCCCCCCCCCCCCCCCCCCCCCTTAATTGAGGCATTGTTTTTTAAAAATGTTCCTTAAGAAATAAAAAGCCTTAACATTAGTTGTTAAGTCTCTTTGACGAATTTTCGAAAAAAAAAAATTATGCAAAGCTTCAAAATCATGCAATGCAATGTATATATGAACGATTTAAATCCAAAGCAAATTCTAAGTTCACAAAACAGCAAGCATATACGAAGCAAAATATAACAGCAAACATAAATAGAAAAACATCAAATAGCAATCTTCTCCCCCTTTTGTCAATCAATCCACTTCCTCGGACTCATTTCCTTTATACTTAGATTCTTCACTTTCATCCTTTATTTTTCTTTTCGAATTGATTTTCATTCATTCGGGATGATGTTTTCGTTTAAAAAGGAAATAACTTAAGTTTACACTTAGGTGAGGCGATATTCGCAAGATGAAATAAGATCAGAGTTCCACGAATAATTAGGCGGATACTAGGGTGCAAAGTGTCAAATAAATTATATTTTGAAGGGGTGAAGTGCCAAAAAATTTAAATTGATTTGCTAAGTACCAAACCTTTATATATATTTTCAGGATGCAACGTGTCAAAAACCCATTATTGTACTTGCACTGTGGATGCTTTTGGCACGGCCCGTTATTAGAGTTGATGAGGAGGATGGCCGATGAATAGAAGATTTTGCACTTTGGTCCTTTACTTTGTTAAAAAATCCATCTCGCCCTTCTTCCTTTCAATATTTGTAATTTCAACCCCTTCATCATCAATGCGTATTGCATGGAAACCACGTGTTGTACAGAGGACACGAACACATTGTCAGTTGTTCAATTCTTAGGATAAATTAGTGGATCAACACCAAATTTCATCCCCAATTCAAGAGACGATAGATGTACATAATATAGATATACAGACGATCTATATCTATTCTGCAACTGAACTGCGAACATATGGAGACGAAGAAGAAGCATCTTTCCACCATCGCCAACGACGTCGTTCGACAATGCGCCCAGTATTAATTAATTTATTAATCTCTCTTATTACCTAATCACATTAATTATAGATGTTCTCTGAATCTATACAATATATAGCTAGGTTTCTCGTGAAATTGAGATCATGAATCCTGATTCGATGCTACATTTGAGTGAGAGAATCACTAAATTGAATCAAACTTTAGTACATTGAGTTTAATTCGTTTATCAGTTTTCGTTTTCCTTATATTTTAATTACTCAAATCCAGGAACCAAACAGAGCCTTATTACTTTTTATCTTATTTTGGTGAATACTAGAGGGCCTTTGATGAGAAAATGTTGTTTATTTTTTCAATTTTTTTCAATTTTTTTTGTTTGTTTGTTTGTTTATGATATCAATTCTTGTGAAGAAAGTATATATATGTGTAATTTTTCGCAGGAATCTGGATAATACTGTTGATTCTTTAATTGAAGAATTTGAAAGAGAATGGAAGCCGGAAATGTGTGGTTATTCAAGGAAATTAGTAGAATTTTGTTGCTCGAAAGCACTGGCTGTCGTATGTGGTACTTTAGACGAAAGGATCAGTGACGGTTCCTTTAGTCGTTTCACGTTCGACATGATGCTCGCTTGGGAGTTGCCAAGCTCAGCAGATGAAGAATCATATACCGTGAGTATTAGATGTTTATTTTCAATTTTCATCCTGATTAATTCGTCAACAAATTTATGTGGATGAAAATGCTTTCGTGTATGCCCTTTCGTATATCTCAATGCATCTATTTCTCGTGTTTTTTTAGGAGTGTGTGGCGAAAGAGGCAGAGGAGAAGAAGATTTCTAGAGTAACCAGCATTCACGACGACATCCCTCTTTTTTACTCCGATCTCATGCCACTCCTCGTAAGTAGCGATGAGTAAACCTCTAAATATACTACGTGAAATGTCTAATTACAGAAGAGAACCTATACTAATATGATAGGTTGATGAAGAGCCAAGCGTTGGAGAAGATGCATTTGTGGGGTTGGGAACGCTCGTTCCTTTGGTTGTAGACATGGTAAACGGGAGATTTACTTTTGACACACTGACTGCACCTACAGGGAATCGACTTCACTTTCCAGCTTACGACAAATACTTGAAAGAAATTCACAAGTAATAATATATCCAGCACCTTTAAAAATAGTGAAAATTCAAAAAGTTTTTTTTTTTTTTTTTTTTTTTTTTTTTTTTTTTTTTTTTTTTTTTTTTTTTTTTTTTTTCTGATCTTAAATTCTTGATTTCGTTAGATGTATAAAGCATTTACAAAAACAAGATACTCCGTCAGGGATAGAGTTTGTAGATGATGAGTTCATACTACATGTGGAAGGAACTGCAAGTTCACAGAGAGTGGTTCGCCATATTGGAGGAACTAGTTGGCCTGGTTTGTAACCAGTATTGTTATTTGTATTAGTTTAATTTTTTACGCAAACAACTATTGCCTAGTTTTAAAAAAGTGTAACGTTTTTAGGGAGGTTGACACTTACGAACTATGCCCTTTACTTTGAGGCATCGGGCGTGATGTCTTATGAAGATTCACTAAGACTCGACCTTTCAAAAGATATGGAGCAGAATGTGAAACCTGTTGCAACCGGTCCTTTCGGTGCTCCTCTTTTCGACAAAGCTATAATCTATGAATCTTCTGAATTGTGAGCATACAATACAATATTAAAATTAAAGTTAAATGCAAAAATACCCCTGAGCTTTGCCTAATCTGCAACCCCCCCCCCCCCCCCCTTGTTATTTTTATTAGCAAAACTCCCCTGTGTTTTTTTGTTAGCAAAAAACTCATTATATATCAACAGGGAGGTTATTGCCAATTTGAACAAGGGGGTTATTGCTAATTCTCAGAGTTAACAAGGGGATTATTGTTAACTTTTAAGGTGAACGTGGGTGTTTTCGCATTTTTAGGTGGGGGTATAATGTCATTTTTCCTGCAAGATATGTAGTCCTGCTTGGGAGGGTTTTTTTTTGCTAATAAAAAATAGCAAAAGGGTTTTTTTTGTAATAAAAGTAACACGGGGAGGTTTTTGCTAATTCTCCAATATTAATCTTTAAGTTTGTGACTTATGTTTTCACTTTTTTTTTGGTGAACTTTATAGACAAGAAGGTGTTGTTCTAGAGTTCCCGGAAATGACGAGTTCGACCAGACGTGACCACTGGCTTGCTCTAGTAAAGGAGATTATTTTATTACACCAATTTTTATCAAAGTTCAACGTGGAATCTCCACTAGAAGCGTGGGAAATGCACGCCAGAACAATATTAGGAATTCTAAGGCTACACGCAGCAAGAGAAATGCTTAGAATTTCACCCCCGGAACCGAAGAGCTTTTTCATATTTGCCTTACTCGATGAGTTACCAAAGGGCGATTATGTACTAGAAAAGCTTGCCGCCAGTTTGAAAGAAGTTACTAGTGGACATCCATGTAGCGCCAGTTCTATCCTCAGGAACTTGAATGCCCCACCACCATGTGTTCCCTGCTTAGAGCAACAGAAAATCAGTGATGGGAATGAAATTCTTCAGCCTGAAAATCTCGCGTCATTAGAGAGTGCTATAAACCAAACACGAGAGATAGCAAAAGAAATCGGCATGGCTAAAGCTACTGCAGAGGGACTAAAAGAGGAAGGAATTAGTGAAAGTGCCCAAGTTCTAATGGTGAGTGGGAACCATATGATCTTTGTTTACTTTAAGGAGCTAAATGCAAAAATACCTCCTGTGCTCTTCCAAAGTGGCAAAAAAAAAAGCTATGTTATTTTTATTAGCAAAAGGCCCCCTTGTGTTTTTTTTTATTAGCCAAAAATCCCATTTGAAATCACTTCATAAATCAATAGGGAGGTTATTTCCAATTTTTTAAGTGAACAGGGGGTTATTGTCAATTTTCAAAGTTAACAATGTGATTATTATTGACTTTTTAGGTGAATAGGGGTGTATTTGCATTTTTTGGTGGGAGGTATAATTGTTAGTTTTCCTGCAAAATATGTATAGGGGTTTGTTTGCTAATAAAAAATAGCACAGGGGTTTTTCGGTAATAAAAATAACACGGGGAGATTTCCCGACTGATGCTAACTCCGTTTTATGCTCAGGGGCTGCTTAAATCGCTTAAAAGCTTATTTCCCTGGTATCAAGGAATTTTTTCATTGGAAAGGCCACTGAAAACTTCTATTTTTATGGTAATGACACTGGTAGTCATCTACAAGTAAGTACCTTTAGTGCAGATATCGAAATCGCCTAACGAGTTTTTAAAGTGCTTAAATTCTTGAAATTGTATTGTAATGTAGAGAGTGGGTGGGCCTGGCAATATCAGCTTTGTTGTTGATGATGGTTGCAAAGATGCTTCGAGCTAGACGAAATAGGATTCCCGAAAAGTATAACAAAATTGTCATACGTACAGGATCCGATCAGTCCACAATGGAGAGCATTGTGTCCGCTCAACAGGGGTTAAAAAGTATACATGAAACAATGCAGCAGACTAATATAGCAATATTGAAGATATGGTCAATACTCGTCTCAAAAGCTCCAAAGGTATGAATCGTATAATCGCCTGACTTATCTTTTTTTAATGACAATGTTCGATTGGGCATTTCATGTTTCCAACTGTCAGTTTTTGTGTTTTATAATGGCAGCATACAAACACGGTGATGACTGTTATGACATGTTCTGCAATTGTATTACTTTTGATTCCATTCAAGTTTATTTTGATGTCCTTTTTGCTATATGGTTTTGTGATGACGTCAAAACTTGGGAAATATATGCAAAGTGAACAAGGCAATAGGCGTTTAAAGGAATGGTGGGATTCTATTCCTGTCGTCCCTGTTGAAATTATGGACAAGGAAGCTGATAGCTCTAAATAAATGGAAGGTAAAAGGTAAGTATTTTGATGTCTATACCCCCTGTATCTTGCACTTTTTTTCTTCGTTTGAATTTTCATTGATTTTATTGTTTTGAACTAACAGGATGCACATTTGTCTGAGCGCACAGCGTCTAGTACTGACCGAGTGGCTGCTACTCGTGAGGGCAGTTATTTGATCTAATTTCTCGGTTGTAGATAAAAGTCATGAAAAGATAACATGATAAACATGCACTGAAATTTTGTCTATTTACACATGCACAATCTCCAGGCAAATGAGAATCAAAGAATAGTTTTTTTTTTCTTTCTTCGGCGCAATCTTGAGTCTTTATTACTACATTGAAAGGGGTAGAGACATTTACATATTCCATCTAACTACATTGCTATTTGAGAACAGATTTTACTTATCAAAAAAAATTTGAGAACAGATTTTATGCTGTGATGTGATTTGATGCATGGATCATAATTTTCATATTTTTACCACTAAAAACACCGAAACGTTTTTGTTATTTAATTAACCGAAACAAAAATATAGAATTAATATTACTTTAACATATTTCTTTGATTTTTACAATTTTTTCAAAGATTTCTCCAAAATTTTCTATTTATCTATATACATATAAAAGTACGAGTTGGCCTAAGGAAATTTCTTCCCTTTTTTGTGAAGACTAATATACCCCTATTTAAATTATATTGTGATATTTAAATTTATGGCAAAAATGTAAAATAAAAGAATCCTAAAAGAAAAGAATTACAGAAGTATAACTAGACAAGAAGTCCCTTATATAACAAACTTATAATTATCTTTTAAAGTTTTGCAACTCATTAAAATATTAATGGTAAAAAAAAACTATAACTCTATATTTATTCAAAAATTTCTTTGAAGAGTTCTTAAGAAGTTATCACTTATTTGAAGAGCATAAAAAACATTAAGGAACCTCTATGTCGAATTCGTTCTACGTGGTTAAAAAAGGTACTACTTAGTTAACTATAAAATGTACGTATAATTGGCCTAAGCAAAAAAACTTCAAAACATAGAAATTGTTAAAACCGGCAAAATATGTAAAATTTTGATTAGTAATATATGATAAAAATGGTAAAATCAATGAAAAAATTGGTTAGATAGAAAGAAAAGCGGGTTAAAAAAAAAAAAAAAAAAAAGTGTGCCATTGATAAAGCAACAAGGTTAACAAGCAAAAAAATAGGTAAAATCGGTACATAAAATGAATGAAATCGGCTAAACACGGGATAACAAAAAATCAGATCAAATCGATAAAAGAACAAGAACAAATAAATGAGTTAATTGGCAAAAAAAAAAATAGGTTAAATATGTGAGAAAATTAAATAAGCAAAATAATAAGTAAAATCAGACAAAATTGGGTTCAACCAGAGAAAATTAATGAATTGATTAACAAAAGTGAAAATTGATTGAAATTGGGTTACACTAGAGAGAACTTAAAATGTATAATTGGCTTAGCAAAAAAACTTCAAAACATAGAAATTGTTAAAACCGGCAAAAAATGTAAAATTTTGATTAATAATATATGATAAATATTGTGCCATTGATAAAACAACAAGGTTAACAAGCAAACAAATAGGTAAAATCGGTAAAAAAAAATAAATGAAATCGGCTAAACACGTGATAACAAAAAATCAGATCAAATCGATAAAAGAACAAGAACAAATAAATGAGTTAATTTGCAAAAAAAAAAAAGGGGGAAATATGTGAGAAAATAAGTTAAATAAGCAAAATAATAAATCAGACGAAATTGGGTTTAACCAGAGAAAATTAGTGAATTGATTAACAAATGTGAAAATCGAATAAAATTGGGTTACACTAGAGAGAACTAAAAATGTATAATTGGCTTAAGCAAAAAAACTTCAAATTAAAACATCGAAATTGTTAAAACCGGCAAAAAAATGTAAAATTTTGATTAATAATATATGATAAAAATGGTAAAATCAATGAGAAAATTGGTTAGATAGAAAGAAAAGCGGGTTAAAACAAAAATAATCGTGCTATTGATAAAACAACAAAGTTAACAAGCAAAAAAATAGGTAAAATCGGTAAAAAAAAAAAAAAAGAATGAAATTGGCTATACACGGGATACCAAAAAATCAGATCAAATCGATAAAAGAACAAAAATAAATAAATGAGTTAATTGGCAAAAAAAAAGGTGAAATATGTGAAAAACTAGGTTAAATAAGAAAAATAATAAGTAAAATTAGACTAAATTGGGTTCAACTGAAGAAACTTAGTGAATTGATTACCAAATATGAAAATTGACTGAAATTGGTTAAACTTGAGATAATTATGGATTGATGAAGAAATGAGATAAACCACAAAAAAAAAAAAAAAAAAAAATAGATGAAATCGGTGAAAGAAAGGGCTAAAATTATAAAAAAAAAATGATAAACTCAGTGTAAAATATATAGGTACAAGCGATACTTCTTTCAAAAATTCTTAAGAATTTATCATTTATTAAAGAATCTAAAATCAAAGGGTCACATTCAGGCTATATGAATAAAAATATATATTATTTAGTTAACTGAAAATTTTATAATTGGCTTAAGCCAAAATAAGTCAAAATGGTTAAAATTGGTGAAAATGGGTAAGATTCTACTAAAAATATATATATGATAAAAAAAAATTAATAAATCAGAGAAAAAATAGGTTAGATAGAAGAAAAACGACTTAAATAAAAAAAAATGGTGTCATTGATAAAACAACGGGGTAAGCAGGATAGGTAAAATCGACTAAAATTGTGTTAAACCAAAAATAATGAGTGAATTGATGAACGAATTTGATAAAACACAAAAATGGGTGGAATCGATCGAAGAACGGGTTAAAATAACAAAAAAATGATAAACTCAGTGTAAATACAGGGGCAATCGATGTTTCTTTGGACAATTCTTAAGAAATGATCAATTATTAAAAAAACCTAAAAATAAATCACATTTCTTCGATACGAATAAACTAAAGTAATCATATTTAGTTAATTGAAAAACTTATAATTGGCTTAGGCAAAAAAAATGTCAAAATATATAAGTGGTTAAAACTGGTGATAAAATAACAAAACACGAGTAAACTGGTAAAAAATTAATGACATCGACTAAACACAAGATAACAAAAAATGGATCAAATCGATAAAGAACAAGAACAAAAAATGAGTTAAATTGAAAAAAATGTGAAGTAGTCGAGAGTTACATCAGCAAAATAATAGATAAAATTGGGTTAAAGCGGATAGAATGAGTGAATCGATTAAAAAATAGGATAAAGTACAAAAATTGGTGAAATCAATGAAAGAACGGATTAAAATAAAATAAAAACAAATGTAAACTCAAGTAAACTTGAGGAAATCGATGAAAGAACATGTTAAAATAGCAAAAAATAGGGTAAACTTAGTGTAAAAGCAGGTTTACACTAAATCGGGGAGAGTTGGTAAAATGGGTTAGATTCGTTAAAAATTGATTAGACATGTAATTGAAAATGGATAATTTAGTCAAAGACATGTATAACAGACAAAACTGGTTAAATCGATAAAAAAAATATGGGTTAAACCTGTGAAAAATGGTTGAGATGGAAATATCAAGGTAAATGAAGAAAATAATAGATATTGTTCATTTGTTCAAATGGTTGTTTTAGAATAATAGTTCAGTAGACATGTAGTTTCAGATTAAAAATACTTAATAGTTATAGTTCATTTCTTATTTTCAAGTTTTGATTATAAGTATTTATGATAATTTTTTGTAACAACATAGTAATAATTAAAGTGAATTAATCAAAAAAATTATATTATATATCATTAAGATAGTATATTGAAAAATGATTATATGATTCAACTAACATAAAAAATTAGTTAATCACGTGCAACGCACGTACACTTTCCTAATTTTATTAAAAATTTATAATATTTAACTGTTTGATACAACATACCTCAAAATCGAAATGTGGTGTAGTGTTGTGTTCTCATAAGCCCTTTTGCAACCTCACAAAATGAGGTGTCAAATATATGAAGAAGCTAAGTAAGAGCATCTCCAACTCGGAGGGCTTTTCACAGTCCAGGGGTGTCAATCTCCACTCGGGTGAATCTGCACCCCCTTGAGCACCGTCTTCAATCCATAGGGCTATCTTCTTCAATTAATTAAAAAAAAATAATTCCCCACTCTTACCTATATTATCTATAATGATGATAATGATAATGATGATGATGATGATGATGATAATAATAATAATAATTTTAAAAATAAATAATATTAATAATAAATATGAAAAAGCATAATAATTGTAGAGACAATAATAATAAAATTAAGCATAATAATATTACATCGGGGATAAGAAAAAACAACAACAATTACACGGAAACAACAACGAAATTGCAACGATGAAGACAACATTGAAAACGCAACAATGGAAACAACAATCATTAGGCGTTGGGAAAATAATCAAAAGCGTTGTTTCCTGGATTAGACGACCCTCCTCCAAATAAGTCTTTTCGAAGTTGTTTTTATTGTATATGTTTCCTTTTAAGCTTAAATAAAACTTTTGTATCTGGAGTGAAGGTAGATGTATCCATCCTCAAAATTTCAAATTGTTCTCCTCCTCTTTCATCGCCATTAACTCAGCATGCCTTCGAACACGTCCTTCTTCCATCATGCGATGTATTTCGTTTGTTTCTCGAATGCTTTGAGAGTATGATTCTAAAGAGACAGAATTAGAAGAGGCATTGGCCTTGCCTTTTTTTGCTTTTTTAGTTCCCATTGGTCTCCCTTATGTAGTTTCTTCACTTGGAGTCCCCAGGCTAAAAGGTGTATCCAATGGAGTCTCCTTAGGTGTAAAGTTAAAATGAGGAGTATAACTTGGTGGTGGGTACTCCATTTGTTGGGATAAAAAGTGCGATGATTGCGTTTGGAATTGATCCGGCCCAGTTTGCGTTTGAGTTGGAGTGGAATACGAAATACAATCTTGCAAAATTGCCCAGCGGTGGTGCAAAGTAAAAGTCAAGCCATATTGGTTCTTAAATATTGTGTGTGCCATACGCTACAAATATAAATTGAGAGTTAATATATATCATATAATTGAGTATGAAATCCTAAAGTCTGAAAATTTACCTCGTCTTGAAGGTTGGTTTCACTTGCATACACTCTTTGTGCTTCAGTAAGTGCGGAACACCATTTGCAATCTCGGTATATTACCTTCTTCCATCGGCACATTATTGCTTCTTTGGATCAATGTTCAGTCTGGATGCCTTGAGACACGATTATTTCATACATTGTGTCGATGACATTATTCCATAAAACCTTCTCTTTTTGGTTAACTCCACGGATTGGATTATCGGAATGTTGGATGTATTATCTGCAAAGAGCTTCATCTTCGTATGTGTGTGTCAATTTTTCTCGGGAGAAATGGAGAGATGAATGATAAATTTCTTAGAAGATGACTTAATTAATGCAGCTATGAATTTTCTTGGAAGAGAGGAAGAGAATTGTGGATAAAAGAGTTGTCAATCATCTCCATAAATATAGAAGCAGTGTTTTCATAATCGGATCAGACATAGAACCGATAAGCTTACTGGTTACTGGTTCAACCGGTTTAATCGGGCTAACCACTGATTCAACCGGCAAAACCGGTACGCCGTCATCATGATGTAGTAAATATATTGTATAAATAATAATACAAATAAAATCCTAAAATAGACCAAAAACATACTTTTATAAATAAAAAAACTCAAAAATACATAAAAGTGTACTTTATATTATATTAAAAAGTATTTATATCTAAAATCTCCTATAGTATTTATATTTTAATTAATTAAATAAATATTTAATTTTTTACTAAGTATAAAAATAATATTACCATCAAATTTTAACTATTTTGTTTGTTCATGAAATGGGCTTTGGCCTAGTTTAAATAAGGCTAAATTACGAATACCCCCTTCAGGTATGGCCTAATTACAAAAATCCCCCTCACGTATTGGGTATTACAAAAATCCCCCTCAGATTTGTCACCTTCTTACAATTAACCCCTTGCTCCTAAAATGTTACAATTTTACCCTTGGAAGTTATTTGTAATGTTTATATTATATTATAATTGCTAATTGTTATATATTGTAAATTATAAAAATAATAATGATATTATTACCACAAAAATAATTGATATAATTTATAATTGCCCATAAATTTCAATAAATATTTCAATTTCTAATACAATATAAACTTTAATAAACTAGAATATCTTATTTATAAAAGAATATTAGTTTATTAAATATACTATTTTATAAAATAAATTCATTCAACTAATGTGTAAACAATTTGTTCATATTTATAAAATACATTATTAAAATTCTATTTAATTTAATATTTTGCAATTTAAATTGCTAATATATATAAATATATATATATTTTTTTTGCAATATTTATTAAAACTTATGGGCAATTATAAATTTTATCAATTATTTTGGTAGTAAAAAATATAATTAACTTTTTTTTCTAATTTATAAGATATAATAATTAGCACCCAAGTTTTAACATATATGAGACATTACAAACAATACAAATAACACTCAAGGGCAAAAATGGAACATTTTAGGGGCAAGGGGTTAATTGTAAGAAGGTGACAAACCTGAGGGGGATTTTTGTAATACCCAATACGTGAGGGTGATTTTTGTAATTAGACCTTACCTGAGGGGGATATTCGTAATTTACCCTTTAAATAAAAAATATTTAATGTTTCACTTTTAGGTAACCTCTTTAATTAAAAAGGGTAAAACCCTAAAAAATTCACCACCCAAACAAGTAGCCGCCAGTTAAGTAAAGGGCCTCTTTCTAGAATGAATTTCTGCAGAGCTCATACAAATGCGCACACGAGATGTACCGAGGACCGAGATCGGAGAAAGTAGACAAAAGAAAGGGAAAGCGGTGCAAGAGGCCTCATCAGTCATCATTTCTTCATCTTCCCTTCAATTTTTTTTTCCTCTCTTTGCTTTATTTTATTGCTAAGCTCTCCACTTTTTCACTTCTTATTCCTTCATTAAAATTGTGTGAGAGGCATTATTTCTTTCCTTTTCAGAGAATAAGAGGAAAAACGTTTGTTCTTTCAAAAAAAAAATTTAAGCAATGAACCGGCGGTTCAAGTGGTTCACCGGTTCGCCGGTTTTTTACCGGTTTGAACTGGTTCAAAAAGCTACTAGTTTTGAGGGGTCAATCGGACCGGACTGGAATCCGGTTAGCGGTTAACCCGGGTCAACCGGCCGGTCCGATCCGATTTTAAAAACATTGTGCACTATGCACAAAATCACGGGATTTCAAATCAAAGCCTGAGTTTTTGCTGTCAATGAGTCACAAGATTTTAATTTAAAGCCTGCGGATTTTGCAGTCAATTTGGCAGAATCACGGGATTTCAAATTAAAGCCTGAGGATTTTGCTGTCAATTTGACAAAAAAAATTATTATTAAACCTTACACAACTTTTATAATTAAATGTATCTTCCATTTCTAATTAATTAAATTAAACACGGTGTTGTTAAATTCGTAGTTAATTTTTTCAATTTTTAATTTATTTTATTAATAATTATTTTTAATTTAATAAAAAAATAAAGTAAAAAAAAAGTAAATGCACCAGGTGGCGCCAAGTGGCACCATATGGTGCATGTTGGTAGCGCATCCCTTTACCAGGGCTGTGCAAATAAACAGCCCTTGATGGTCTCAAATCATCCAGGGCTGTAAAATTGGGCCATCTCCACCCACCCCCCATTGGGTTGGAGATGGCCTAAGACCATCTCAAAAGGAGCCCTCATATGTCAAATTATAAGATTTTCACAAAAATTGTGCTCCTAGGGACATGTTATAATTTAAGAGCCATTTAAATTTTTAAGTTTTGACTCTCAAATTTGAGGTCCAAAGCAAATGTATATTCTACTTTCTGCAGCAAAGTACAACATTATTTTGTACTTTGATGCAAAAATATTTAATGTCTGTTCTAATTAAAAATTTGTACAAATATCGAAATATAGTTTTGATTTATTTCATCTAAATTCATATTATTTTTTCCAAAATAAATTTTTACGTTTAATTTTATTATTTATATCAAATAAATAAATACTAAATATATATATATATCATTGTTATTTATATATAAATAATACTTAAAAGTAATTTGTTAAAAATATAAATAAATTATTGGAGTGAAGTGTTGTGATTATTTAAAAGTAGAATTTTAAAATATAAACAAGTTATTGAATAGCAGAGTAAAATATGGGAATGTATAACACTATTCATCCCTTAAATTTTAATATAATAGGTCTGAATTTCAGAGTTCTATTACATAATGGCATGGCATGTAAATGATCATGTATAATCACTCTATTATGTAACAAAATTATGGTTCATGTAAATGATGTACAATTTGAAACATCATAAATGAATGAAAACCATTTCCATTAATGAGATATAGCTTGAAATGACACAATCTTTATTATATTAATGCTCTTTCTGAATATTAGAGCACACAGGATTTTCCTTTACAGATTAAGCCAATTATCGTTTTTCGTCACTGCAATAAAACTCACATAACACGGACCGATACTCAGACAATCCAATGAGGATGCTGGAAATATGCACAACTGAAAATGTCACCGCAAACCAGCAGATGCACAAAACAGTTTTCCAAAATGCAAATTCAAAAAGAAAAATAAGTTGGAAAATAAAGAAAACCTTGGGCTTGATAGATTTCATTAGCAAATTGTAATGAATAGATAAGTGACAACAGGTAAGACTAATATAAATCAAACAAACACCCATACTCTTGGTGTAACTCAGAAAGTCTTGGACCTCGGCTCTTCTTTCAGGCTTCATCGGCATTTTTCCGGTATCTGGAGACACAAAGATGCACCAAACTGCAAAGCAAGAGCCATCCAAATGCACGAAAAAATTGCATAACACATACCACCAAATACTAATATAATTCGATATTTCATTATATTAAGTTTAAGTCCACATAATATATTCACTACAACAATTTTGAGAAGTTGTTTATAGTCAGCTCCCTGCACACAAAATTAACAACCTACTTACTTTTCTTTCATTTTTTTTTTTGGTTTTTCCAAATCAATCAGATTTATAAACCTAGGTTTTCATACAAGAAACTAAGACAATTCAGAAAACGGACTCATCTGAAAGTGGCACTTCGATTTCCAGATGCTTGGAAAGCTTGACGCCTTCTACCCTGCGAGAGGACATCTGTTATCCCTTCATCATTTATTACCACCATCACTTTCTTCCGTTATTATTTCTTTCCCAAATTTTACCTGTTCTTAGCACCTCCATGATCTAATGGTTCCAGCTCTAAAAAATCATCGGTGGGTTGTGATTTATCCATCACATCAGAATTTCTAGATTGGTCTACTGATGGAAAGCACTTCTGGGAGGTGGAGGATATATCAGAGGGAGGCATGGGCTCATCTTCTTCATCATATTCTGAAGCAGAGCTTGTTTCATGGTCTTCATGTTGGTTCAGCTGATCATTAGAAGCACTAGCTCTGCAATCGTCTTCTGCAGATTCCTCGACATCTGAATCATCATCATCTAAAACAATAATGTCTTCTAAGCTTGAACCAGTAGCAGGCCTTGAAATATCTTTGCGAGGTGAAACTTCTTCCATTTTGGAAGTTTCTTTAACATCTGATTGCAAGCGTTCATCCCTGCCCAAAAATGAATGGAATGGAAGATTCACTGTTGATTTTATATGCTCCAATTTGGTGTCTTCTTTTTCCTATAAGAAAAGAAGGCTAACAATTAACTTTAATCTCACATAAACAAGGATGAAGATGAAGAAAGGGCAGTACGTATACATGGGTTATGGGTAGGCCTTCAACTATAAAAGTTATTTAAAAGAAGACAACATACATATTTGTCTCGCTTTTTCCCGAGTAGTTTCGAAAAATTAGGTGGTTTGGAAAAAAATTCGATTTTTGTAATGTTGTTTGTTAAGAGTTTTTGGAGACTGATTTGGGAAATAAGGTATGTGTAGATTTTTTTGGAAGGGTTTAGGTTGTAGGTGTCAGATATGTTACTTTCAAATCAAAGCAGAGTTTGTGTAGGGTTTTTTCAAAGATAAGAAATTTGTTGTTTGTTTGGCTTTTGGGAGAGTAGTTTGGGAAAATTGAGAAAAAATGCATGTTCGTTTGGCATTTCCCAAAATTATTTCATGTTTGGGAAATGTCAAACAAACATGTTTTTTACTTTTTGAAATAAATTTTCCACCTCTCAATTTTCTCAGACTACTCTCTCAAAAGTCAAACAAACAATAATTTTATTATCTCTAAACAAAAATCAATAAACTCTGCTTGATTTGACATAAAGTAATTTCTCTTACTACACAGTTTATCTCACATAACAAACATGATTTGACATAAAGTCTTACACATCTTACACCTACGACCTAACTCTTCCCAAAAAACCTAAACCTACTTTTATTTCTCAAACAACTCTCTCAAAACTCAAACAAACAACATTACGCAAATCGAGATTATTTCACAAACCTCCACTACTCTCCCAAACACCAAACAAACAGGCCCAATTTTATTTCAGAAGGTACAAAACCTATTTGTCTTGCTTTCCCCAAACACAAATTATTTTGGGAGAAGCGAGACAAAGAGGCCCAAAGATAAAAAGTCAAGAATCATTAACAAGTTTCAGTACCAAGATACTACACATTTATGTTGCATTCTAGATGTCACCAGTACAAAGATAAGAGTGAATCATGTAATCTCTAATTTTAGGTTGACACCTCAAAACTCACTCTTTTATCAGGATCAAACTTCCTCTTTGCTGAACTTCCAAGCAATGCCCCAAAAGCTCGATTTGGTTTCTTGAGCGCTTGAACAGTTACTTCAACCTGAAATAAGATGGCAATTCTTTTACTACAAGAATATACCACACACTTCAAGAAAGCGTCCAGTTCTTACATATTGCAGCCAAATATTCAATATAACAGCGGACGAGTGTTTGCAGCAGACATTATTTATTAATAGGTCTTTATGCACAGCGACTCAACTGAACATAAACATTAGTTTCCCCATTAAAAAGTACAACAAGATTTGAAGTTTGCAAGGGTATGTTTGGCAGAAAAATATTTCAGAGAAACCAATGTGAGAGCCTAGAGCTCAGAAGCTGTGATCCTTAGGCTATACAAACGGGAAGCAACAACAGAATATCTCAAGGAGGAAAACAAAAAAGTATTGCCCGACTTATGAGTGGTGACCACATTATGCTTTAAGGCTTTGGGTTTAATTAGCTTAGTATTTTTATAGGCTTGACCTTCGAACATGAATTAGCATCGTAAGCAGAAAAAGTTACTTACTGGGTGTGAGGAATTGGTAGGTGGTTTGTTGGTCTGTCCAAGCACAGCCAAACTTTCCCTCTGAACACTAGCAGTATAGCCATCTGAGACACTTTTCTCATTTCCATTTTCCCGATTCTCATCCTCATACTGTATAGAAGCTAGTGAGTTCTCAGACATGAGATCACTAGGTAAAGTGATATTATGTAATGTATTTCGGCTACCTCAGAGTTTTTCAATATTTCAGGAGCTTTGGAAGGCAACACTTCAGATTCTTCTGTAGGCAAAGTCTTCTCCTCATTTGCCTGCATAAGATGATCATATTATCATTGAAAGTATAATACCACATATAAAAAAAGAGCATACAGAAGTATGAATATGGAAATGACCAGAGATATTAAAAAAAAAAACAATGAAATAAAAGAGTATTTAATAAAATAAAACATATTTTGGTTCTAACGCTCGAGTAACTGTGTAAGTTGTAGATATACTCGAAAATTACACCTAGGCCTTGAAGAAAACATTAGTAACGTGGAACAACCACCTTTTCTCACATGATGCATACAAAATAAGGAATAGATGCAAACACGGTTGTTTGGCTTTTCCAACCACAAAGCAGCATTGAAGAAGAAGAAGAAAATGGATACACAAAGAGGAAAAAGTTAAATTTATTCATTTGACACTTACCATTTCCAAACGCCTTTTTAGATATTCGGCAGTCTCCTCAAATGCTGCAGCATTCTGGATAGAGTGCCTTATAATACTAACTACAGAACCAAGATTTCGTTCTATATATGGGTGCTTGGACTTGAAAGCCCTGCGCAATTTGCTTGTAGTGAGAGGCATCTGTTTAGCTGTCATCAACAAGTCAGGGGGAAAGAGATGAAAATGGTGAGGCAGAAGAAAAAGAAATGTATGAGTCAACATGCAGTGGTATTACATTGGAGAATCTTTTGAAAGATGTGATAATTGGAGTGGCTTATAAGTACCAATTTCAATAAGAGGCTAATAATTACCAATTTCAATAAGTGTCCTATTTGGCAAAATATAGCCCGTGCTCTCATCTTCTGCACGAGCAACACCATCCCTCCACTCATAGAGTCCCTAGATGTCATTTAGGAGTTGCATAAAATATAGAGATTAATTAGAAGTAAAAATGGCAGGACCGCAGGAGAAAGACCAGATAAAAATATTTGGTTTGCAAAGGCTACTTTAGCTTATTGGAAGTTCCAATATACATATATCCCTCTGAAAGACTAAGAACAAACTGAATAATGGGAACAAACTAGTTGAAAGCAAGTAGACGTGGGCCAGAAGACAGAACATAGGTAATATATTTCATAGTACTGGAAAAAGAGTTACAGAAACAATTGCTAGCTGCTGAGCATCGAGTCCAGCAACCTGCAACCTGCATTTCATTTAAAAGAGAAAAATCAACAAAACAAAACTAAAGATAAAAAAGCCAGCATTAACAAGCAGCAGCACAATTGAATAACAAGGTTCATGTTAAAGTGTGATCACTAATCACATATTGACAAACAAAACTATACCCATAAATGTGAAGGTAAGAACTATCTGTCAAAAGCTCTTTTTCGTATAGTTGAGTGCATATACCATAACTACGTTTGTAGACCTGCCAAAAAAAAGAAAGCAACCTTCATTAGATAAGAAAACAAAACAAAACTTCTACTCCTTCCGTCTCGTCTCATAATTCTTTATCCATTGGTACAACTGACGGTCAATTTGACTAAATTAGAAGATTGGAGTATCTCCTAGAGTATGGAATTAGAAGATTTCAATGAAAGGATGAAGTATTGCAAGTTAAAATGAACATCATCCGCACATTAACAGCATAAAGTCCCAGAATATAGAACTCGTATGTTCCCTGGTGAGATCTGAGATGGCTTTTCTTAGGTACAGAATTCACGCTCATATATCTGTAGTCTGATAAACCAATTTCTCAACACCTTGCTTTCTGTGATGTAAATAGTAATTCTCTAAGACAAAAAGAGTTCAAGAGCGCTCTTCCATTTAAAGATTCTAATCTGAAGGCTCTGCCTCCGTCAGCAATCTCAGATCACCTCAACAAAATTTGTTCCAAGTATGAAGAGGTATAATTCGATCACTACTCTAAATTAATCTTTTATAAATGTTAAGATTAATTTTAATCAACTTCAGTTAGTCTCTTTATAGTCGCATCAATTAAATATGGATAGCAAAGGGCTTGCCTCAATTAGAGGAGGATCAGAGCTATCAGACTCAGCAGATGACATGAGCAGTCGCAGCCTCATCTGATCATATATGTACAATAAATAATGTGTGTCTTCTCTGGCATATCTGTAAAATAGAAGTTCATAGACTAACATTATTTCAAGTGGATATAGCTACAAGAGACCTTTATAAGCTCATGAGATGGCAACATAAATTCAACAGGGATTATAAACTATATCTTTTGCAACAGCATACAATTAAGATGCTTGATGGTCATACTTTACTACAGCTACCTAGCTGTTCAACAAGACAAGTGTCCATGTCTGCAACAAGAATAAATATCCAACAGCTTCAACTTCACTACATTCACGACTAAGAGGAGTCATGTGACCAACAGATAAACTCTCATGCTGAAATTACAATCGACTTTAAAGGATATCCAATAGCTGGTAATCTCTCAAGTATTTAATCAAAAAAACATCATATGTCTGCATTAAACAATATACAGTAAAAAGTAAACAAAAAATCAATCAATACCGTTAAGTAGAAGGTCTCTGTTAACATTCACGAATTTACAGAAACAAAGCAAGTGCAAGATAGACAATAAAAAAATAGATACTGTAATCAACATACTTGACCATTACATGGGGAAGTGGCCGTAGTCTCCAATCTGCATTCTGGTATCTGTAGAAAATAGACCTTTTAATGTAATTATCCAACTTTCTTCAACTCTGATGTTTTCTACTTTGGCTTTTCTTTCTTACTAAATCTTGTTCTTCTGGGTAATTTTGGTCTATCAAGTTGAGGTTGGGGTAATTAAATCATATATGGACTAATGGAACTATATCACTCGAAATCTTATAATAGCAAGAGTCCGTACTCTTTGTTTGCTGCAACTCCACAAAAATGCTTCAACAGGTGCTCCAAGCTGTACCTTTCCATTTTCAATACTCTCGAGGCCTGTTAGCAAATAAGAACAACATTCCTCAAACTCAGAGCCACTGAAAATTATGTAGTACTTTAAAACCACACAACACAGACAAAACTAACAGAAACACAAAATATAGTTCTTGAATACAAATAACATAAAATTAATATGCATGCTTGAATATATTTCTTCCACCGAGGCAATGCTTTGACTCAAACCATTGCTGATTTTCTCGTCTGCTCTTCTAATACTATATTAGGTAGATGGAGTAACTAGACGATAGTCCCCCAAAACCGCAATTCTGGAGTAGACACTTTGACCTAAAAGCAGGCATCCTCACATCAGCTATGGAACTCCGATAGCAAATCGACTTATTCCATGTACTAGAATATACCCATTTTGTTTAAGTGCATGATCGCAATATGGTATAAGAGCAGATTACATAATACCTAGAATATGAGAATAATAGACAAAAGTAGATTGAAACCTAGTAAACAGAGGTAGCAGCAACGAAGTCAAAGCACACAGGCAAAAGACACTCAAACTGTATCCTGTATATTAAACCGAACATTTACGAGCCATACCCATCAAGTCTACAAATTTCCGAAAAAAAGTTTGTCTCTGAGATGATGGCGGCATAAGAAAAGCAATAAACCCATAGGACTTTTTTTTTCCATATATAAATAAGTAATCTATACAAGTATACAACAGTACATCTCTGAGCAAAAAAAGTGAGACAAAGTCAAGAACCTGTCCAGTGTCGAACATATTACAGACGTATATACCAAAGTCACGTTGAAGCCACACTATATCGCGATCGGCCCCATGCATTACCTATTTAAGGCAAGTAATATCATGATTCAGAAAAGCAAATGCGATAAAATAAATGCACAAGATTCCGCAATTCTGTATAATTACCTTTCTCTTACTTGGGTCTTTGAATACTTCTCTGAGATGTGGACCAATGTGAACACGAAGTTTCAGAGTATCTATAACAAAATCCTCTGTCCTTGTGGATATTTGCATCAAACACGTCAGCCCTTGGAAAGATCTGTACTGGTTATGTTCCAAGTCCACCTGCAAAACAGTAACACAAGCCAAAAATAATGAATCCAATAAGAATTTGGACATCACAGTGTGGTGCCAAACAAGATAATATCACAACTCGTGAACTTACAAAATCCAGAACAGGATTCAGAAGTCAACTATCTTAGGATGACGCATATGTCTTATCCTACAATAATGCTAAAAACATAATGAGTATTTTCATTCTCAATGAGGCCCTATCGATTAGTATTACACAGAAGAAATCAATTATAGACAGTAATACAATTAGATCCGCTCTTCATTGACAAACTTGGGATTTGCAATCCCAGGTAAGATCGGTTCAGGATCATGGGATCCTTTTCTATCTGATAGGAATGGCTGTAGCACAAAACGTACTTCTAAGTAATTGCCCCATAGATCCTATATATATGAAGAAGAAATCATGTAACGAAGGGGATTCTTATTTGTACAAATGGTACTTCAAACTTGGAACTCAAATGAAAAAATAAAGGTTCCGAGTTCTACGACCGACTCATTGTAAAGGACTTTCAGAATATTCTTGCTAAGCACATCCGCCCCACTCCTCAAATCTAGTCATTTCACCTTTTTAATTTCATTTTAGGAGCAAAAGGCAGACACACAAGCACTCTCACAGTAGAACTTTTCAACAAATTTGGACACCGTGAATTCTCCATAGTTGAACTGGTTTATGAATAGATGAGCTGTATGATACAATCACACAAGCACTTCTGTTAACACCTCATGATTTTAAATAGCTAGATTAATCATTTGTAAATATCTATGCATGCAAAAATTGATAATAATACTTTATATAACAGAAAAAAGGAACATGATGCAGTGGTATTATACTCTTAAGAAATACTATAATGTATGTGCGCCCACATTTTCCATGTAAAATGATATGGTTTGGTAACAAGAAGTAGGTACAGCAATATACACTAATAAAGAATAGAGGCGTTCACCGCAAATTCGTCCACGCCACGCAATTTAACCGCCATCTGTTTCAAATCTTTAACTTCTTCGACAAATTTAAATGGTGTGACTTCAAGTGGTGGAGGCTTCACAGGCTCAGCAATGCTATCACTTGTATCAACAAAGTCAAGGACAGATAGCTTCTCCTGCAAGTGTACAAGCAGGCTATCTTAGCATTACAAAGTACCGATACTCGCCCATAAGCAACACCAACCAGGAGAGAAGCAAAAGTATGTTTTACCATTCTAGTAGAGGAGTGTGTTAAGAAGAAAATTTAACAGTAAAACAGTCACAGTGGTAAAACATAGATATTTAAGATGCTTCAATATATATTAGACAAGCACTTCATGCATTTACCCGTTACCTTCCTCTTAATTTTTCTGTTCTCAGATTTTTTGTTGTTGTAGTTGGTGTTAAGGAGCCAAATATCCATGCCTCAAGCAGAGCTTGATCAACCCCACGATTATACAAAACGAATGTGCTTTATGGGAAGGCTGTTGGCATAGCTCACGTGGCGAGGAATGGTTTTAACGAAAACATAATTTTCAAAACATTCAGTTAAACAATACTTCCAATAAACAGTTGGTCAAAGTAAAATAACACATCTTGCTAGTAAACTCATCAACACAGCACAATTCAAAGAAAATAATATACAGCAAAAAATCCCTAAACTAAAAAGCAAAAGAAGAAAATCCAAGAACCTACCAAGGGATGTACGAAACCAGACCCGTCCTCACGCTTCTGCAACCAGACATGGTCAAAAGGCTGATTAGAGTTACTGACAATAATCTTATACTCATCCTGTGGTTTAGTTATTGTAGGTACATGAAACGGAATCTTGGGCTTCAATTTCGTAGCCACCTTCACTTCTTGAACCCCCTTAACTCTCCCATTCTCCACATTCTTCCCTGCAGCCAACAATTTCTTATTCTTCTTCCCATAAACCATTTGAAACCCGTCGTCGTCGTCATCATCAACTCGCATATTTCTCACACCACTCTCCTCTTCCCTCTTTCGTGAGCCCTTAAATTCATCCAACGACACATCAAACCTCTCAAAAATTTCATCATTTACATTCACAAGCCAATCAAGCGCCACGTCATCATCCAATTCTATATCTCTATCATCCGGAAAATCAATTGCCTTTCCGAACAATTTTTCTGAAGCCCCGATTTTTTTCAACAGAGTCTTCGAGTTTTCGTCGATTACTTTGACAGGGTTTTTGAAATCTTGGAAATTGTTGTAGAAATGGAAGCTTTTGTGAGAGGGTATGACGCGGGATGAACCGGAAAGCTTTGCTATTGAAATGGGTAACGTACCGTTGGCTGTGAGATTTCGTAACGCTTCGGATTTTGTTGGATTTTCTTCTTCGATTATATCAATTTCCATGACTTGTTTTCCGACCTAATAAATGTATCAGTTTTTTGTTAGAGATTTGGGAGAAAACAGGATTCTTGGCTCTAGGGTTTTAAGGGTTTTATTTAAATAAGCTTTGTGCATCATAAAACTCAACAATGGGGAATGTTAAATTACTATTAATGAACTTTAACTCAGTTGGACAGAGAATAGTCCTTCGCCGTCACAAATTTCGGACTTTTGACAGTTTGCACCCTTAAAATTGGTTATTTGGCAGATTATACGCTTAAAATTAAATTTTGACGGAGTGGTCAAATAGATCGTCGTTAAATAAAAAATCCTATATTTACAAGGGTATGATTGTTATTTTAACTCATTTCCCTATAAAAATTTAAGTTTTGTGCCTGGATAATTTCATTTTTCGTACAACTCATATTTATATCACTTAATCATTTCGCACAATTTTTCACCATTTATGTTGACCTATATTCTGTTTTTTTTTACATCAAAGTTTCTCCATATGGATTAGAATCAAATTTTTAAATATAAAAAATCAATATACATTTCATTTAACATAAGATTTTTAAAAGCTAATAAATAAATATGCATTACTTTAACATAAAAAATGGTAGTGAAGACTTAATAAACACATGTAAACACAATAAACTCAGCAATCCACCAACAAGAATTAGCAAAAATATTCATATTAATCTAGGGAAGTTCATATAGAATCAAACCAAAAGCATAAGATTATTGCTGATTAAGTGGAGCTAATTTTTATGTTTTTTCTTTTGAGATTTAGATTAATTTATTGTGTAAACGGACAAACATACCCTAAATGTATATTTAATTCAAGTAGTTTAAATTTTAGGAGGGAATCATTTTGTTTGGAGGAAAATGAGTTAAATAGACAATTATGCCCCTGCTAATATCAAGATTTTGAATTTTCCAGCGATCTCTTTGACCGGCAAAAATTAACGGGTGCATTTTGCCAAAATTTAATTTTAAAAATGTAATCAGTCAAATGACTTATTTTCAAGGGTGCATGCTGCCAAAAAACCATAAATTTATCCCTCTTCAAATTGTACATCACTTTGAAATTATCTAAAAAAAAAACACTTTTACTTTGACTATCTTTCCTAATTTAAAAAAAAACGTGATATTCCTAAAAAGAAAGACTAATATGAAATTACTTTGACTAATATGAAATTAGAGAGACTCTTGATATTACTTTCCTAATTTACTTTGACACGTTTTTGTGAGAATGGAGAAGAAGATGAAAGAAAGACTAATATGAAATTAGAGAGACTCTTGATATTCCTAAAAAGTGTCAATCCCTAAAAAGAGTGAAATCCTAAAAAGTATTATTAGTGTTATAGTATGATTCAAATTACAAAATAAAAATAAAATATTAGAGTTTGAGTTAATGTCCACTTTATAACTCTTAAATTTATCAAACTCTAATAAACATGAACCCTTTTTATTTAAAAATTTAATTTTAAGCTAAAAGAAAATTATAAATTATGCTATAGTTGAACATAAATAAATTAATATAGCAATATATCATATATAGATGCACTTGGGACCAAAATTTCAGGGGGGGTCCATGCACCCCCCTGTCCAAAGCGTGGCTCCGTCACTGCAAACATGGGTTTGTCTAAAATGAGATTTTATCGAATGAGGAGCACGTGAGATACCATTTTTCATGTTGCCAAGTGTCTTATTTTAAATTATCTAATTGTAGAAAGACATTTACAGTTTTACACCCTTTTTGTCTTATTTCAAATTTTATACTTTGTCATTTTGTATATTACATGTAAAGAAATGTGAATTAAAAAGACCAATAAAAATCACTGTCACTATATTTTTAGTTGTCAATAGTTTAAAATATTTATATTATGTAAATGAAAAATTAATTAGAAAATAGTTCTGTAATTATTACTTGATAATTCTGCTTATTTGAAGGGTTAAAATTTTTAATATTCAAGGGACTATATTCAATTAAATCAGAAAATATAGAACTCAATTGACAATTCAAATTGCATTCAATCAAACACATATTTAGAATTTAAGGATGAAGCTGCAATTTTCCAGAAAATTAACACACTCCCCCCACCCCATTTCAATCGTCTCCCCCTACGTCACTGATCCCTTATGCAAAGTGAAAAAAAAATTATGAAAATATGTAGATCTATATATAAATTAGACTAGACATAGGTGAAGGTGTGGTTGAAGTTTTGGAGATTGGAAAATTTTGAGAGAGGAACCGACAATATCACAAGAATAATGGAGTTAGAAAATCTAATCTCTTCCTAAAATATATTTATTGTAGGCTTATATTGTATTTAGTATAGGGTTATTTGTGTAATTTATTAAATACGTACTTTTTTCAAATGTCCGATTGTCTCGTCATCGTCGCACATTTTGACTTTATTTGTGGTCCAAATTTTGATTTTGACTTTTTTTTATGGTTAAAATAGGATATCTCATATACACATTTGTCCCATTAAATCTCGTCTTAGAAAGACCCAACAAACATATCTAAGGTTACATTAGTAAAAAAAAGAAAAAAGAGTGAATAGCAAATTCACTTCCCGTGTTATTATAAATAGACAATTTAACTCTTCGTAATAAATAAAAGGATAAAATACCTCCATGTGATATTCTAAATAGGCAATTTAACTCCTTGTGATAAGAAAAAGAGCAAAATTCCTCCTTGTGTTTTTATAAAAGAAGCATATTGTCTTCCTCTAAATTGCTTATTAATTCATATCACATGGAGGTAAATTGATCATTATCTTATTGCATATGGAGGTAAATTGCCTATTTTTATATCACGAAGAAGTAAATTGCTCATTATTTCATTCCACAGAGAGTTAAATTACCTGTTTTCATTTCACATGGAGGTAAATTGCTCATTAGACATATCACATGGAGTTAACTTGAAATAATCCCAACAATAAAATAAACAAGTTTTTTAAGATCATGGATGGACAAGAGCAAAGGGTGTGTGTAGATGAGTTTTGGCCCGGTCTCGCGGGTCTCGCGAAACCGAGCCAAAACCCTTTCAAGTGAGTTTTCGCCAAACCCATAAAACCATCAAAAACATATTCAAAAACTCACATTCAAACTCTTAAAACCTACAAAACATTGATTTGACACCTACCAACCTATTTTTTCCCCCAAATCTCACTAAAAAAGACATTGATTTGACACCTAACACCTACTTTTTCCCCTAAACTCCAACATCCAAACCCAATTCAAGTGGGGTTTCAACTTATTCAAACCACAAAATCCAAGAGTCAAAACCCATCCAAATGAAGTTCAAAAGTTTCATCGAAACCACCCAAACTAATTTTTTTAAATCGAGACTCGCGAAACCGAGCCAAAACCCATCCAAATAGACTTAAAGTGCTCCGTTCAATACTTGAGGGGCTATAGTGATATATGATCCATTCTTCTGTTTTTTCTTTTTCAATAAAAAAGAAGGCAAAACAATGCCTGAGACTTTACAATTGCTTGAAGGGCGTCTGGTGGCTCTTCAAACCAATGCAAACCTTCACCCAAATCATGACCAAGTTTTGCCAGAGCATCTGCCATCAAATTAGCCGATTTTCTAATATATCGAAGGACCACATTCCATGATTTAGGCCGTAGCAATCAAATTCCTGCAGTCCTCTAAGATTAACTTTATTGGGTGATCCCTTGTGTCAGTCTTCTTGATAAGGTTGTAAGTTATATACTAAATTATAGTGATATATGATCCATACATTAATATACTAAATTATATTTTATTCCTAGATTAATTCATTTCCTTTGAGCTTAGATCTCACATAGTACAAGTATATCTCCTCCTGCACTGTTATTTTGAATTCAACACATATACTCCACTATATTCATTCCTTTACAAGAAGACATTCCATTTCTAGTTTTGTGGTGATGTGAATTATGTGTGAGTTCAAATTAACTATTGCTAATTAGCTTTTCATATTAAAAAAAGAAAAAAGACTGAATCGCAAATTAACTTTCCGTGTTATTATAAATAGACAATTTAACTCTTCGTAATAAATAAAAGGACAAAATACCTCCACGTGATATCCTAAATAGGCAATTTAACTCCTTGTGATAAGAAAAAGAGCAAAATTCTTGTGTTTTATAAAAGAAGCACATTGTCTTCCTTTAAATTGCTCATTAATTCATATCACATGGAGGTAAATTGATCATTATCTTATTTCATATGGAGGTAAATTGCTTATTTTTATATGAAGAGGTAAATTGCTCATTATTTCATTCCACATAGAGTTAAATTGCCTATTTTCATTTCACATGGAGGTAAGTTGCCTATTAAACATATCACAGAAAGTTAACTTGAAAAAAACCCAACAATAAAATAAACAAGTTTTTTAAGATCATGGATGGACAAGAGCAAAGTGCTCCGTTCAATACTTGAGGGGCTATAGTCATATATGATCCATACTTTAATATACTCTACTAAATTATATTTTAATCCTAGATTAATTCATTTCCTTTGAGCTTAGATCTCACATAGTACAAGTATATCTCCTCGAATTCAACACATATACTGGACTTTCCACTATATTCATTCCTTTACAAGAAGACATGGGTGTGTGTGGATGGGTTTTGGCCCGGTCTCGCGGGTCCCGCGAGACCGAGCCAAAACCCTTCCAAATGAGTTTTCGCCAAACCCATAAAACCATAAAAAATCTATTCAAAAATTCACACTCAGCCTCTTCAAACCTATAAAACATTGATTTGACACCTACCACCTATTTTTTTCCCCAAATATCACTAAAAAAATATTGATTTGACACCTATCACCTACTTTTTCCCCTAAACCCCAACATCCAAATCCAATCCAAGTGAGGTTTCAACTTATTCAAACCACGAAATCCAAGAGTCAAAACCCATCCAAAATGAAGTCTCAGAGGTTTCACTGAAACCACCCAAACCAATTTTTTTAAAACGAGACTCGCGAAACCGAGCCAAAACCCATCCAAATAGACCCTATATTTCTAATTTTATGGTGATATGAATTATGTGTAAGTTCAATTTAACTATTGCTAATTAGCTTTTCATATTAATTTCAATAATAGTGGCTAAAGAATAATTATTTTGTGGAATTACATAAGTTTAATTTTAAAAAAAAATGTGAATTATTTTTTTATTTTGATCATCGTGATTTTTATTATTATTTACAATTCACATTTATAAATCGCGGAAGACCAACAAGTGGTCATACATTGTATTTGGTTTAATAATATATATAAATACACTTTGTACTTCAAAAGTATAGATTGTTTTGTCATAAGCTTGGAGAGCTGGTATCAAAATTCTAAATTCGAAGAGGTAATATAACTTCATACAATTTGGGATTGATTATGCAATTTTGTCAGATACTCAAAAAGCAAAATTTAGCAAAATTAAAAACGAAATCGCCCTGTCACATTAACTTGAAGAGAAGGAAAATATGATCCGACCAAGCCATACTATAAGGTGGTGCGTTCCATTTCTCTAATTTCTATAGAGTTATTCGTATATATTTTACAATGTTTTAAGCTTTAACTTATCAAGATAAATTTAACTTCAAAAAAAGTTTATTCACGCGGTTAGACACCACTAATTGTTATATTATTAATTAACATTTTACAAAGTAGTTTCTTTTTTATTTTTTTCTATTTTATTCCCCACTACAAGAAATATTTTACTTGAAGTGTTACACTTTAATCCCTCGTAAAAAAATTAATTTGTATCAATTTAGTCCCTCATTAAATTATTTATTTATCAATTTTGTCCCTCATAAAACTATTTATTTATTGATTTATTCCCTCATAAAATTATTTTGGCACTTTAATTCACATTAGACTACCTGAAGATGATCAAAGTGACACAAATAATTCATAGTAAAGACTAAAATGAAAAAAAAATACAAGAATGATCACTCTATAAAAAATTAATGATAAGAAGGACCATTAATGATGTTTACCCATTCACACGATTGCTACACCTTGCACGAAGTAATTGAGTGCAAACTGTAGTTTTTCTAAAGTGCAGGGCCAAATTGAAATTAAATACAGCTCAACATTTCCATAAATAAAACATTTTACACCTCAACCCGAGAAAACCGATTCATTAGCCATTCAAATCACCAACAAAAACAAAAATTCAGCAAGAAAATCAAAAAAATATTTAAATCCCTAAGAAATGGCGATGGTGGGGGAAGGCGGCGGAACTTTATCGGAGTTGTACAATAGCTCGAAGCGGCTGTCGATGAAGACCAGGGATGCCTTGGAGAGGCTTGAGCGCCTCGAGTACACGTCATCATCCTCGTCTTCTTTGTCATCGTCAAACGCCGTCGTTACGGGTTCTTCCGATGATCAAGCCGCCGCCGCGATACGAAGAGACATTATCCAGATCCAGTCCATTTGCTCCGAAATGGATCGCCTATGGCGTTCCATCGCCTCCAGACCCCAACGCGATCTCTGGAAAAGGTACTCCACAATTCTCTCCTATATCTCTTTGTTTGTATGTATAGTTATATATATCGGTTTTTGTATTTGCCTTAGTGTTAGCAAATCGTTAATTCTACATATTTACGGTGATCGTTATAACTGATTACCAATTTACTTTGCTGCTAATATGTTTTATGTATGATTTAACGTGCCTATCATTCCTTTACAGGACGGTGGTTATGGTTAGGGTTTAATTTGATTGAGCCAAAAGCCTTTTCAATATTTCATGTTTTTGACATTAGGTTTTATTTCTCAATCTCTTTTGTTGCATAGGAAAGTGGAACAAGCCAGCGAAGAGGCTGAGTCATTTAGAGCTAGTTTGGATAAGTACATATCACGGCATCAGAAGCGAGTGCAAGAAGCACAAGAGAGAGCAGAATTACTTGGAAGAGCTGTATGGCCTCTTTCTAGATTTGAGATTTTTTTTACTTATTCTATTATTTGAGTCAATTTAATGATTTGTTTTTGTTTTAGAATGGGGATTCACATGTTTTGAGAATTTTTGATGATCAAGTACAAGCAGCAGAGTCTGTCCGTAGATCCTCCAGAGTACTAGAGGAAACATTTGCAACTGGAGTTGCTATTCTTTCAAAATACAGTGAGCAAAGAGATCACTCAAAGGTACTTACTTTTGAAGCACATCCCTGATCTAAATAAATATATACGCCCTGTGATTTTACCCTTATATGCGTACAATTTAGTATATTTCATAATTTGCACAAGATAATTTTAGCACAATTAAGTTAACTATTAATTAATGAATGAATGTGTGTAAGAACACTAGAAGATGTTCTTGATACGAGTTTTATGCTTTAGCATAAGGAAAATCATCATCCCAGGGGTTCCAGACTACAATTTTCTAAGAGTTTGTCAATTTCTCACCAAAATGGAGAAGTAACATTTATAGGAACATTATAGGAACATTATGTCCTCCGTAAATCATAACTTCGTACATATTGATCAATTTTCTAAGATTTTGTCAATTTCTCACCCAAATGAAGAAGTAACACTTATAGGAACACATTTATGGCGTGTACACTTATAGTAATCAATTTTCTAAGATTTTGTCAATTTCTAGCTTCGTACATATATATTTATAAATGGCGTGTGGCGTGTGGGAGTAACACAAGCCACTCGCCATGTCATGTCCCACACGCCACACGCCATTTATTTTATCATGGCGCGTGGCGTGTTGTACTACCACACGCCACAAGCCATTAACTTTTTTATTATTTTATCATGGCGCGTGGCGTGTTGTACTACCACACGCCACAAGCCATTAACTTTTCTATGGCGTGTGGCGTGTGGGTGTAACACACGCTACTCGCAATTTAACGGCGCGTGGCGTGTGGTACTACCACACGCCACATGCCATTTATTAATTCATGGTAGTACCACACGCCACACGCCATTTATTAATTCATGGCGCGTGGCCTGTGTTACACCCACACGCCACACGCCATAAGCAAAGAAATGGCGTATGGCTTGTGGGAATACAACACGCTACGCGCCATGAATTATAGTTTGGTCCCTAACTTTTCAAAAATTACAGTTTTATCCCAAAATTTATAAAAAATTCATAATTGCTATTCAGTAATATTAGATGAACAAAATTAAAATATTCACTCACTATAACTTGCATTTAACACGAATTTGCAGTTTGGTCCCTAACTTTTTAAAAATTACAGTTCTACCCCCAAAATTTATAAAAATTCACAATTGCGATTCAGTAACATTAGATGCACAAAATTAAAATGTTAATTCAAAAGTTACAATTTTACCACCGAATTTTATACAAATCCTAACCGAATTAAATATTACAAAAAAAAAAATTAATTACTTAGTGGATTTTTTTTTCTAACATTAGCAGTAAAAGGAGGTCTTAAATGCCTACTAGGATTTCTTATCTTCTCATGGCGTTTTTTTTGTCCTTGGTTCTCTCCTACCCGTATTATCAACATCACTATTGACTTCCTGATCACCATTCAGGCAAGTATCTTCAGCATTATAAACCGTAGAATGCGTAGGTGTGCCCAAATGATCACCCTGAAAATGCGTATATTAAAAATTCATATCAAACATTTGTGCAACACCATCCAAAACCAAAACCAATTTAATAAACACAAATCCATTATTAAAAAACAAAATCACAACATTCGATATAATTCAGAAAACACAAATCCAAAAAACTATCCAATAATGTCTCTAAAAAAATCCAGAAAATAACTAAACCTGATCATCATCATTTCCCTCCTGTTCATTTCCCTCCTGTCCATGTCTGGCTCGCTCTTGCAGCGCCATTCGATGGAGTCTTTCAAATGTTACTTGCATAGACTCGAGCTGCGTCATAACTTTACGATCTAAATTGTTCAGCTCCGATTTAACACTTACTTGCATAGACTCGAGCTGCGTCATAACTTTATGATCTAAATTGTTCAGCTTCGATTTAACACTCTGCATAATTCTCTGCTCCATATCATGTGCCCAGAAAGGAACACCTTCCGAAGATGATGGTTGTGGTTGAGCTTGAGAAGAAGAGGCACCATCTTGTCTTCGGAGACGCTTAGGTCGGCGCGCATGAGCAGAGTCAGGAGCTTCGGCATCTGGGGCAGTATCAGTTTGGGCGGATGTCCGGTTCGGGAATTTGGGAGCTCCCTCTTCATCCCGAAGAACCACAAAAAGGTCTCCCAAAAACCCAGTTAATCGGCAATATACTGGAACGCGGCTTCTTGATCTAACGCCCGTTGATAACTGTTTAGCCGATATATAGTACGCCGTCTCCAACTCAAAGTCATCCGGCCGTAGCCGTCGGATCACAGCCTGAAAAAAAGAAATATACAAGTTATTTAGAATAAATATTTTAAGTGATATGTCAAAAAAAATTATTAATAAAAACATTCCTGCACATTCTCAAAGAAGATGTCCATCTCGGAACAGCTGGGCCCACTATCGCCAATATCCCAACGTAACATTCGCGGATATTGAGGAAGAGCTGGGTTGAACCTTGAAGAAAAATTGCCTGCATTGGGCAAGCCTTCAATTGCTTCCAACATCCAAAACTGTTCACATTCAAAACATCCAACATTTACGATAAAATAACTAAAAAAATACATGGAAATCACGAACTGATTTTATAAACATACCAGTAAAATGTGTGGAAAGCCGTGTGCATTCCATCTACGGGTGTTGTTTGGGCCACATGTCATATGCTGTACAAGATCATCAAAACTACTGACCCATATCTTCTCTCCCCAAGGATGTCTCTCGCATCTCGCGAGATCGTCACATACCTTCAATATATACAAATTTACAGTTTTGTTATTTTTAAAACTTTAAAGAAATAATAAAAATTAAAATTAAAGTTTACTTACCGCGAATGTTTCGTCACGAACCACTTTCATGGGCCGATGGGGCATCAACAATGCCGAAACAACCCAGATAAAGAGGAACTTGCATACGGTCTCGTCGTATTTCGGATTACTGCGACCCAACAAATCAATGATTTTCATTTTGAGAACATGAACACTAACCTCTTCCTTCTGCCCCCAGCTGCCAAAGTGTCGGTTCTTCAAGCGGCTTCCTTGTTTGATAATTTCGGAGTCATCATCACTCACACTTCCAAATCGCAACCCCGACACGAGGCTAAATTCCTCGGCGCCAAATCTGACTGGCTTTCCATTTACCAAAAACCAGTATTCGTATTTACTTTTACTTTTATCCTCCAGTCGTTCGCATACTCGGAGGACCATACTGTGAAACACCGATGACCTGAATTTGCCATTCCCGGTTAGGCGTAAAAAACTCCCAATATGGGGGTACTGATCTATAATCTGCCAATGCGCGGGCCTTAGCCTTTCTACAAGCTGCGGAATCTCGCTCCAGTCACAGCGCTGTGTTATTTCTCCTTTTACGACCACACTAGAGTAGTGAAAGGAGGGTACTACTTCTTCTTCATGTAGGGCCGATGTGGGTAATGTAACGTATCCCTACAAAACAAGCAACAAAAACGGAATAGAATTAATGTTCTGTTCATGGCGTGTGGCGTGTGTTATTCCACACGCCACACGCCATGAGTTTACACATGGCGTGAGTAACTCCGACACGCCACATCGAAAATCAAGCAATTTTCCTCTTTCAATTTTTCTCTCTAAATCAAGCAAATCGAAAATGGCACACACTAGGATCATCGATGATGATGGGAGAAACGATCGAGCATGGCCATTTGGGGTAAGATTTCATGTTTCTTTCTCGATTAAACTTCGCAATTGATTTCGTGTGTGTGTGGCGTGTGGCGTGTCTCCTTCCCACACGCCACACGCCATTAACAAATAATGGCGTGTGTGGCGTGTGGGAAGGAGACACGCCATGAATTTGTTATTGGCATGTGGCGTGTGGGAGAGACACACGCCACACGCCATGAACAAAGTCATGGCGTGTTATTGTTCATAGAAATGTAAGATTTTGTTCATGGGCGTGTGGCGTGTCGGAGTTACTCACGCCATGTGTAAACTCATGGCAGCGTGTGGCGTGTGGAATAACACATGCCACATGGCGTGTGGAATAACATACGCCATGAACAAAACATTAATTCTATTCCGTTTTTGTTGCTTGTTTTGTAGGGATACGTTACATTACCCACATCGGCCCTACATGAAGAAGAAGTAGTACCCTCCTTTCACTACTCTAGTGTGGTCGTAAAAGGAGAAATAACACAGCGCTGTGAGTGGAGCGAGATTCCGTTGCTTGTAGAAAGGCTAAGGCCCGCGCATTGGCAGATTATAGATCAGTACCCCCAGATTGGGAGTTTTTTAAGCCTAACCGGGAATGGCAAATTCAGGTCATCGGTGTTTCACAGTATGGTCCTCCGAGTATGCGAACGACTGGAGGATAAAAGTAAAAAGTAAATACGAATACTGGTTTTTGGTAAATGAAAAGCCAGTCAGATTCGGCGCCGAGGAATTTAGCCTCGTGTCGGGGTTGCGATTTGGGAGTGTGAGTGATGATGACTCCGAAATTATCCAACAAGGAAGCTGCTTGAAGAACCGACACTTTGGCAGCTGGGGGCAGAAGGAAGAGGTTAGTGTTCATGTTCTCAAAATGAAAATCATTGATTTGTTGGGTCGCAGTAATCCGAAATACGACGAGACCGTATGCAAGTTCCTCTTTATCTGGGTTGTTTCGGCATTGTTGATGCCCCATCGGCCCATGAAAGTGGTTCGTGACGAAACATTCGCGGTAAGTAAACTTTAATTTTAATTTTTATTATTTCTTTAAAGTTTTAAAAATAACAAAACTGTAAATTTGTATATATTGAAGGTATGTGACGATCTCGCGAGATGCGAGAGACATCCTTGGGGAGAGAAGATATGGGCCAGTACTTTTGATGATCTTGTACAGCATATGACATGTGGCCCAAACAACACCCGTAGATGGAATGCACACGGCTTTCCACACATTTTACTGGTATGTTTGTAAAATCAGTTCGTGATTTCCATGTATTTTTTTTAGTTATTTTATCGTAAATGTTGGATGTTTTGAATGTGAACAATTTTGGATGTTGGAAGCTATTGAAGGCTTGCCCAATGCGGGCAATTTTTCTTCAAGGTTCAACCCAGCTCTTCCTCAATATCCGCGAATGTTACGTTGGGATATGGGCGGTAGTGGGCCCAGCTGTTCTGAGATGGACAACTTCTTTGAGAATGTGCAGGTATGTTTTTATTAATAATTTTTTTCGACATATCACTTGAAATATTTATTCTAAATAACTTGTATATTTCTTTTTTTCAGGCTGTGATCCGACGGCTACGGCCGGATGACTTTGAGTTGGAGACGGCGTACTATATATCGGCTAAACAGTTATCAACGGGCGTTAGATCAAGAAGCCGCGTTCCAGTATATTGCCGATTAACTGGGTTTTTGGGAGACCTTTTTGTGGTTCTTCGGGATGAAGAGGGAGCTCCCAAATTCCCGAACCGGACATCCGCCCAAACTGATACTGCCCCAGATGCCGAAGCTCCTGACTCTGCTCATGCGCGCCGACCTAAGCGTCTCCGAAGACAAGATGGTGCCTCTTCTTCTCAAGCTCAACCACAACCATCATCTTCGGAAGGTGTTCCTTTCTGGGCACATGATATGGAGCAGAGAATTATGCAGAGTGTTAAATCGGAGCTGAACAATTTAGATCATAAAGTTATGACGCAGCTCGAGTCTATGCAAGTAACATTGGAAAGACTCCATCGAATGGCGCTGCAAGAGCGAGCCAGACATGGACATGAGGGAAATGATGAGAAGGGAAATGAACAGGAGGGAAATGATGATGATCAGGTTTAGTTATTTTCTGGATTTTTTTTGAGACATTATTGGATAGTTTTTTTGGATTTGTGTTTTCTGAATTATATCGAATGTTGTGGTTTTGGTTTTGAATTATATCGAATGTTTTGGTTTTGTTTTTGAATAATGGATTTGTGTTTATTAAATTGGTTTTGGTTTTGGATGGTGTTGCACAAATGTTTGATGAATTTTTAATATACGCATTTTCATGGTGATCATTGGCACACCTACGCATTCTACGGTTTATAATGCTGAAGATACTTGCCTGAATGGTGATAAGGAAGTCAATAGTGATGATAATAATACGGGTAAGAGAGAACCAAAGACAAAAAAATGCCATGAGAGGATAAGAAATCCTAGTAGGCATTTAAGATCTCCTTTTACTGCTAATGTTAGAAAAAAAAATCCACTAAGTAATTAATTTTTTTTGTAATATTTAATTCGGTTAGGATTTGTATAAAATTCGGTGGTAAAATTGTAACTTTTGAATGAACATTTTAATTTTGTGCATCTAATGTTACTGAATCGCAATTGTGAATTTTTATAAATTTTGGGGGTAAAACTGTAATTTTTAAAAAGATAGGTACCAAACTGCAAATTCGTGTTAAATGCAAGCTATAGTGATCGAATATTTTAATTTTGTGCATTTAATGTTACTGAATAGCTATTATGAATTTTTGATAAATTTTGGGATAAAACTGTAATTTTTGAAAAGTTAGAAACCAAACTATAATTTATGGTTCGTAGCGTGTGGCATTCCCACAAGCCATACGCCATTTCTTTGCTTATGGCGTGTGGCGTGTGGGTGTACCACATGCCACGCGCCATGAATTAATAAATGGCGTGTGGCGTGTGGTAGTACCACACGCCACACGCCATTAAATTGCGAGTAGCGTGTGTTACACCCACACGCCACACGCCATAAAAAAGTTAATGGCTTGTGGCGTGTGGTAGTACAACACGCCACGCACCATGATAAAATAAATGGCGTGTGGCGTGTGGGAGTACCACACGCCACAAGTCATGACATGGCGAGTGGCTTGTGTTACTCCCACACGCCACACGCCATTTATAAATATATATCTACGAAGCTAGAAATTGACAAAATCTTAGAAAATTGATTACTATAAGTGTTCCTATAAGTGTACACGCCATAAATGTGTTCCTATAAGTGTTACTTCTTCATTTGGGTTAGAAATTGACAAAATCTTAGAAAATTGATCAATATGTACGAAGTTATGATTTACGGAGGACATAATGTTCCTATAAGTGTTACTTCTCCATTTTGGTGAGAAATTGACAAACTCTTAGAAAATTGATCAATATGTACGAAGTTATGATTTACGGAGGACATAATGTTCCTATAAGTGTTACTTCTCCATTTGGGTGATAATAGGGTTTAGGGTTAGGGTTTAGGTTTAGGTTTAGGTTTAGGGTTAGGGTTTAGGGTTTAGGGTTTAGGGTTGTGGCATTTGAAGTTTGCTTCTTACGAACTTGCATTTAACACATATTTGCAGTTTGGTCCCTATGAACCCATTTTTAACAAGAAATTGCAGTTTGGTCCCTGCAATTGCGTGTTCACACGGTATTTGCTCAACCTGAAAGACGCTACATGAACAAGTTTTTCCAGCTAAATCTACAATTCCGGACCAGTCAGTAGATTCCACTTTCCATGAATCATGCCCTATTTCATATTTGCGCCACCGATACGCCTTTTCATATCGCTCATTTATTAACTTATCCTTCGATGGGATCAATACACCCGACCATCGATCAACCTCAGCACGACGCTCTCCAAACCACTTTGCCATCAAATCAACAATAAAGTTGAGAAAGTAACATATGGAAAAATCTTTGACATCTTTGATACGATTATTAAGGACCTCAACATGGTTAGACGTCTTTATCTCATATCTGTTCACGCGATGGTGGATTCTCGCCCATTTCTGAAACGTTACCTCGTTCTGTAGCCAATCTGCACATCTCGGGCTCTGGGTTTTCAAGATAGCCCAATATTTTTCAAACTTACTCTCGCTGTACGCGTAAGCAGCTTTGTAAAAGCACCCGGCTACCTCATCTCTCCCAAACCTTTTTATCAAGTCCCCTTTGAGGTGGAAGTAACATGCTCCATGTTCAGCTAAAGGGTAAACTTCTTTTACCGCTTTAGTAAGCCCTGAGCCCCTGTCTGAAATAATAACCAGATCGGCTCTACTATAGTAATTTAAATACATCAGAAAATTCTAGACAATCCTTTTCAGGATATTCAAATTATAGGTTTAAACCGCCTATTCCCGAACCTCAAAGAAATAATCAACCTAATTACTCTCCTCCTATCTCTCCTACTAACTCAGATTTTTTAAACGTAATAACTTCAAATAAAGATTTTGAACCAGATTTTGAATACTTAAATGAAGAATTAAATGATGATTATCATAAGGAAATGAGACGATGGTTCCTTAAATTAGATAAAGATATACAGAAAGTTTTAACAGAAGAATGGAAAAAAGAAATGAGAAAATTAAAATCAAACTTTTTATTTTTTAGTTTCTTAACTGTTTTCTTTTCAAAAGAAGGAATAAATGATTATCAAAAGAAATCTACTATAGAAGTTAATACTACCCTTCATAAAAAATGGACATTAGAAAATAATGAAGTAGTTGATTCTGTTCATCCTCCCCTTCAAACAATTAAATTGCAAACACAGAAAGGTGAAATTGTTGCTGACCCTTTTAAAAGAGGAAAAGATGCTAAAGAACCTATTAATGGTGAAGATATTCATAGGATTATACAACAAAACAATTATTTTAATCAAATTCTGCATACAATTTCAGGGCAGGTAGATACTATTGCTCATAATATTAACATTGCTCATCATAATTCTACTCAAATTTTTAAAGAAGAAAAACCTAAGAATAAATTGTTCAATTATGTTTCTGCCCCATTTTTTCAAACTAAAAAAGCATTCCTTTAGGAAAAGATAAAGATATTACTTTTCAAAGTGACACACATAAAATTTTATCAAAAATTTCTGAAAAACTTAATGAAGATAATAAAATTAATGTTTTAGATACTATTAAGGAAGAAGATGAAAATGAAAGTGAGTATTCTTCGGAAGAAAGTTTTGAGTCAGAAGAAGATAATAATAATATTTCTGAAATACAAGAAAATTTTGATAATAATAATATGGATGATCAAATTAATAAAATTTTTAGAGGAAGAAGAAATTTTAATAGTTCAAAACCTTATTACAGTAGACCCTCCCCTATGGATCTTCAATATGAAGAAAGAAACCAATTTCATAAAACTAGCTATGATGGATCTTCAATAACAGAATGGAATATAGATGGTAAATCTGAATATGAAATTTTAAATACTTTACAAGAGATGGGTATGGCTAGAATGGCTTATAAACTACAGGGTCAAACAGAAGAAAAAACTTGTGCTTTATTAGTTCAAGGATTTACAGGACAATTAAAAAATTGGTGGGATAATGCCTTAAGTTTACAAACAAAAACTCAAATATTAGATCATAAAGTTGTCATGATAGAAAATGATGAAACTTACGAAATTAGTGATGCTTGCGATTATTTAATAATTACAATAGGAATGTATTTCATAGGAAACCCAAAAGAAGAGTATAATGCCTCAAAAATCATTCTTACAAATTTAAGATGCCCTTCATTATTTGACTATAGATGGTATAAAGATGTTTTCCTTACTCAAGTTCTTAGAAGAAATGATTGTAATGCTTCTTTTTGGAAAGAAAGATTTATTATGGGTTTACCAAAATTATTTGCTGAAAGAATTTTACAAAAATTAAGAAATGAAATAGGAAATGATGATATACCTTTTGAAGAAATAACTTTTGGTCAATTATTTGCTTTTGTCAAAAAAGAAGGTTTATCTTTATGTTCTGAATTAAAGCTTCAAAATAAATATAAGTCTGATAAAAATAATACTAGAAGAGAATTAGGATGTTTTTGTGAAATGTTTGGAATGACTAAAATAGAACCTCCTTCAAGAATTCAAAATTGTAGAACTAAAAGAATTACCCAAAGTTCTAATTATAATAAGACAGAGAGTAAACCATCAAAATCTTCCAGTCGTAAGAAATCCTCTAGAAAACATCAACACCAGTCTCAAAACAAGAAAAATATAGAATGTTGGTTCTGTAAAAAACCAGGTCATACTGAAAGTCAGTGTTGGCTTAAAAAGAAAAAGAAGATTAGAGAATTAAAGGATTCGATAAATAACATATTAGAAGAATTTGATGAAGATTTAGAAATTATAGAAAATGAATCCAATAATTCTGATAATAATCAAGAACAAAATGATCAGAACGGTATTTGCAATAACTATAGTATAAATGTTATAACAAAAGATAGTAATGAAGCTATTTTAGATTTAGTAGGACAAATTCCTGATGATGAAGTTAGAAAAATTTATCTTACCAAATTAAAAGACTTGATTATAGAGGAAGATACTTCAAAAAATAAACAAATTCATATTAAAGAAAATTTTAGTTTAAATAAATTATTTGACAAATATCCTTCTCAAAGTATATTTAAACAGATTACTACTAAAGTTCTTCAAACTGAGATTAACGTATTAAAGAAGCAGCTTAATCAAATGGAAAAAGAACTTTTTTCTTTAAAAGAAAAGGATTTTGAATTAGAAACAAAAATTGTTTTATTAAGTAAAAATTCTAATTCTGATAATAAAGTTTTAGAATTAAATCAGGATAAACCTCCAGAAATTCCTATAGGAGAAACTTCTAAAAATGATGATAAAATGTTTCTAAACTCTATTCAGAAAATTGAATTTCAAAAATGGTATATTAATGTCAACTTAGTAATAGGAAAATTTCAAATAAATTTAGTTGCTTTATTAGACTCAGGAGCTGATCATAATGTTATTAGAGAAGGTGTCATACCATCCAAATACTATGAAAAAACTACAGAACAACTTTATACTGCTAACTCTACACCCCTAGATGTTAGGTATAAATTGTCTAAAGCTCATATTTGTAATAATGGTTATTGTTTTAAAAATGTCTTTACTTTAGTTAGAGATATATCTCATGATATGATATTAGGCACGCCATTTTTAACTCAAATTTATCCTTTCGTTACAAATGATAAAGGTGTCTCCACCACTATCCATGGTAGAACCATAACTTTCCCTTTCATTACTCCTGTCAAACAAAAAGAAATTTACTTGTTACAGCAGTCTTCTATTTTCCGTCAAATAAATATTTTAAGTAATAAGAAAAATCATATTAATTTTCTTAAAGAAGAACTTCCTTATCATAGGATAGAAGAACAGTTAAAAACTGAACAAATCTTAAGAAAGATAAAAGATTTAGAAGAATTATTTATTAAAGAAATATGTAGTAATCTACCAAACGCTTTTTGGGAAAGAAAACAACATATGGTTGATCTCCCTTATGAGAAAGATTTTCATGAAAGAAATATACCGACTAAGGCTAGACCTATTCAAATGAATGAGGAATTTTTAAAACATTGTCAAAAAGAAATTAAGGATCTTTTAGACAAAAGATTAATTAGACATTCTAAGTCCCCTTGGAGTTGTTCTGCTTTTTATGTGGTTAAACAAGCAGAATTAGAAAGAGGTGTTCCTAGGTTAGTTATTAATTATAAACCTTTAAATAAAGTCTTCCAATGGATTAGATATCCTATTCCAAATAAAAGAGATTTAATTAATAGACTTTATTTTGCAAAAATATTTTCAAAATTTGACTTAAAATCAGGATTTTGGCAAATTCAAATATCAGAAAAAGATAGATATAAAACTGCTTTTACTGTCCCTTTTGGACATTATGAGTGGAATGTTATGCCTTTTGGTTTAAAAAATGCTCCTTCAGAATTTCAAAGGATCATGAATGATATTTTTAACCCTTATAGTATGTTTAGCATCGTTTATATAGATGATATTCTAATTTATTCTGAAAATTTAGATCAACATTTCAAACACCTTCAAACATTTTTTAATGTTGTTAAGAAAAATGGATTAGTTGTTTCTGCAACAAAAATGAAATTATTTCAAACCTCAGTTAGATTTCTAGGGCATGATATAAATAAAGGACTTATCAAACCTATCAATAGAGCTATAAGTTTTACTGATAAATTTCCAGATATTATAAAAGATAAAACACAGCTTCAAAGATTTTTAGGATGTTTAAATTATATTTCTGACTTCTTTCCAAACCTTAGACATGAATGCCAACCTCTTTATCAAAGACTTAGAAAGAATCCTCCTTCTTGGACAGATGAACATACTAAGATAGTTAGAAAAATTAAGCAGAAAGTCAGCTCATTACCCTGTTTAGGAATTCCTCATCCAAATGACTTTATGATTGTTGAAACAGATGCCTCAGACATAGGATATGGTGGCATACTGAAGCAAAAGATTAATAGTAAAGAACAATTAGTTAGATTTCATTCAGGTATTTTGCTCGGACCTCAAAAGAATTATTCTACTATCAAAAAAGAAATTCTTTCAATTGTTTTATGTGTTTCAAAATTTCAAGATGATTTGTACAATAAGAAATTTTTATTACGTATTGATTGCAAATCTGCAAAAGAAGTTTTAACCAAAGATGTAAAAAATTTAGTATCTAAGCAGATATTTGCGCGGTGGCAAGCTATTTTATCAGTTTTTGATTTTCAAATTGAATATATCAAAGGAGAGAATAATTCTCTTCCCGATTTTCTTACACGAGAATTTTTACAAGGAAATTAATTATGCAGATGGATCCCAAATCCAAATCCAAAGTACAGTCATCAAAGGACTATGAGAGTCCTGATTCAAAAAGTTTGGTGAGATATTTGTCTGTCACGCCCCCTCCAAAAACACCTTCAAATTTGCCCTCTTCTAGTTCAAACAGATTTTCACCACTTCAAAGGCTTCCAGAACTACCTTTCAAATCCATGCTTGTTTCAAATATTGCACCTTCAAATATTCATTTAAAAGATGACCCTAATGACAAGCAAGAAGTCAAATATGTCAACAAAATTTTGGTTGAAGATATTGGTCTCACACCATACAATGAAATCCCAACTGACTTAGTTCAGAAAGATTTCATTAGAACCAGATTTCTTTTATTCAATAATGATTCTCAATTCTGGGAATCTGATTGTTTTCAAAAAAACTCAAAAATTTTATGAACTCATTTTGGTGGATACTAATTCTGTTGAAATTTCCCACACCAGAAATGAGAAAAATCAAATTACTTTTTCAAAATGTATTATTAAACAAATTTTAAATCAAACAACATTTGGTGGACAAACTTTTCATAGAAACTTTTCTGTTCGTTTTAGTCCACATGAATTTAATTATATTGACTACAAAAATGCCTGGTATAGAACTTTCTATCTCAGGCCATTTTCACATTCATGGTTTTTTATCTTTCATACAGATTGTTCAAAAGATTTCCCAATTTGGTTTTATGAGTGGTGGAAAAGAATGGGTTCCGAAACTACCATTTTACCACCTCCTGTTCAAAAAGGTCTAGCCTACTTTGCTGAAAACACAAATATTCCAAATTACAGAAAATCTCTTTATTTTCATGCTGAATTCAGAGTTCCCTGGATTATGGCATGGGATTTCCAATTCAAAAAGCACCTACCAGATCCTACACCTCTCACATTAATTAGATCCATTCGTATTAAATAGTGGACAAAGTACCAACAAGCCATATGTTCTGAAACTAATATCAGACACTTCCTAGAAACATGAGAGAAAGTCAAATATCAGGGTGAATCCTCTAAAGTTGAAGATAAATCCAAAGGAAAAGTCAAAGAACCGGTATCAGAAGAACAACAGAAATTTTTTGATGTATTCAAGAACAATCCCAAGCTCAAAGATGAATTTTTTGAATTTTTATCTCAAAAATCTACCAAATCTGAAGAGTCCGTGACTTCCGACCCTTTTGGTGGACCATGTGCTCAAGACCCAAATGATGAAGTTTTTCTTTAAATGTCAAAATTGTCAGAAGATGAATTATTATAAGACGAGAAAATTAAAAAAGCAGATTCCAAAGAACGATTATTGAAGACTACTTTTCAAAAAGAAGATGCCTCTCAGTACAATTATTCAAAAAAGATGTCGGCCATACAGCAGAATTTTCAAAAAAGTAAATAGTACGAAGATTCCAATGTAATGCAAATTCAAATTCAAATTCACATGTAATTTACTTAGGTCAGTACTATATATACCCCTCAAATGTAAGAAGGAAGAGAGAGCCTTTTCTTACCCTCTACTACTTCCTTGTTTACTCCTAACCTTCTGCAAAGCTTCAGTTTCCATTGTAATCATTTTGAAGTTCCTTCAAGTTCAAATTGTAAGAATTTATATTTTCAAATAAAAGTTTATTTTGTTCATATGCGCAGTATTTTACGTACTCATTTATATTTCAATACTTATGAGTATTTCAATTCTGAATATTTAAAATACAAAGATTTATGTGAAAAATTTCCTTGGTGTTATTATTATTTTGTACTTAGAGATTTCTACTACGAGAAAAGAAATCGTTACCTTGTCATAACCGCTGCATAATGCCTGGATACAAGAAAGATGTTAGAAAACTTTATACAGTTTTTGGTTTTCTTTGTTCATTTTACAAAGATTTGCTTGAGAAAAACCCTCAGAATTCTCAATTTAAAAGTTTATATGATTTTTTCAAATTAAGAAAAGACCAAATTACTCTATTAAGCTCTGCATAATGTTGAAAAAACTATTCATTTCACTGTTCATATTTTCTATTATCTGTTTAGAAAAAATATTTCAAATTATTTTAGAAACTCTGATTTTAATTATCCTTTCAGTCAATTTATTTTTAACGATCCTTTCAATCTTGGGAAAAACGTGACGAAACATTCGCGGTAAGTAAACTTTAATTTTAATTTTTATTATTTCTTTAAAGTTTTAAAAATAACAAAACTGTAAATTTGTATATATTGAAGGTATGTGACGATCTCGCGAGATGCGAGAGACATCCTTGGGGAGAGAAGATATGGGCCAGTACTTTTGATGATCTTGTACAGCATATGACATGTGGCCCAAACATACCAGTAAAATGTGTGGAAAGCCGTGTGCATTCCATCTACGGGTGTTGTTTGGGCCACATGTCATATGCTATACAAGATCATCAAAAGTACTGGCCCATATCTTCTCTCCCCAAGGATGTCTCTCGCATCTCGCGAGATCGTCACATACCTTCAATATATACAAATTTACAGTTTTGTTATTTTTAAAACTTTAAAGAAATAATAAAAATTAAAATTAAAGTTTACTTACCGCGAATGTTTCGTCACGTTTTTCCCAAGTTTGAAAGGATCGTTAAAAATAAATTGACTGAAAGGATAATTAAAATCAAAGTTTCTAAAATAATTTGAAATATTTTTTCTAAACAGATAATAGAAAATATGAACAGTGAAATGAATAGTTTTTTCAACATTATGCAGAGCTTAATAGAGTAATTTGGTCTTTTCTTAATTTGAAAAAATCATATAAACTTTTAAATTGAGAATTCTGAGGGTTTTTCTCAAGCAAATCTTTGTAAAATGAACAAAGAAAACCAAAAAATGTATAAAGTTTTCTAACATCTTTCTTGTATCTAGGCATTATGCAGCGGTTATGACAAGGTAACAATTTCTTTTCTCGTAGTAGAAATCTCTAAGTACAAAATAATAATAACACCAAGGAAATTTTTCACATAAATCTTTGTATTTTAAATATTCAGAATTGAAATACTCATAAGTATTGAAATATAAATGAGTACGTAAAATACTGCGCATATGAACAAAATAAACTTTTATTTGAAAATATAAATTCTTACAATTTGAATTTGAATGAACTTCAAAATGATTACAATGGAAACTGAAGCTTTGCAGAAGGTTAGGAGTAAACAAGGAAGTAGTAGAGGGTAAGAAAAGGCTCTGCCTTCCTTCTTACATTTGAGGGGTATATATAGTACTGACCTAAGTAAATTACATGTGAATTTGCATTACATTGGAATCTTCGTACTATTTACTTTTTTGAAAATTCTGTTGTATGGCCGACATCTTTTTTGAATAATTGTACTGAGAGGCATCTTCTTTTTGAAAAGTAGTCTTCAATAATCGTCCTTTGGAATCTGCTTTTTTGAATTTTGTCGTCTGATAATAATTCATCTTCTGACAATTTTGACATTTAAAGAAAAACTTCATCATCTGGGTCTTGAGCACATGGTCCACCAAAAGGGTCGGAAGTCACGGACTCTTAAGATTTGGTAGATTTTTGAGATAAAAATTCAAAAAATTCATCTTTGAGCTTGGGATTGTTCTTGAATACATCAAAAAATTTCTGTTGTTCTTCTGATACCGGTTCTTTGGCTTTTCCTTTGGATTTATCTTCAACTTTAGAGGATTCACCCTGATATTTGACTTTTTCTCCTGTTTCTAGGAAGTGTTTGATATTAGTTTCAGAACATATGGCTTGTTGGTACTTTGTCCACCATTTAATACGAATGGATCTAATTAATGTGAGAGGTGTAGGATCTGGTAGGTGCTTTTTGAATTGGAAATCCCATGCCATAATCCAGGGAACTCTGAATTCAGCATGAAAATAAAGAGATTTTCTATAATTTGGAATATTTGTGTTTTCAGCAAAGTAGGCTAGGCCTTTTTGAACAGTAGGTGGTAAAATGGTAGTTTCGGAACCCATTCTTTTCCACCACTCATAAAACCAAATTGGGAAATCTTTTGAACAATCTATATGAAAGATAAAAAACCATGAATGTGAAAATGGCCTGAGATAGAAAGTTCTATACCAGGCATTTTTGTAGTCAATATAATTAAATTCATGTGGACTAAAACGAACAGAAAAGTTTATATGAAAAGTTTGTCTACCAAATGTTGTTTGATTTAAAATTTGTTTAATAATACATTTTGAAAAAGTAATTTGATTTTTCTCATTTCTGGTGTGGGAAATTTCAACAGAATTAGTATCCACCAAAATGAGTTCATAAAATTTTTGAGTTTTTTGAAAACAATCAGATTCCCAGAATTGAGAATCATTATTGAATAAAAGAAATCTGGTTCTAATGAAATCTTTCTGAACTAAGTCAGTTGGGATTTCATTGTATGGTGTGAGACCAATATCTTCAACCAAAATTTTGTTGACATATTTGACTTCTTGCTTGTCATTAGGGTCATCTTTTAAATGAATATTTGAAGGTGCAATATTTGAAACAAGCATGGATTTGAAAGGTAGTTCTGGAAGCCTTTGAAGTGGTGAAAATCTGTTTGAACTAGAAGAGGGCAAATTTGAAGGTGTTTTTGGAGGGGGTTGTGACAGACAAATATCTCACCAAACTTTTTGAATCAGGACTCTCATAGTCCTTTGATGACTGTACTTTGGATTTGGATTTGGGATCCATCTGCATAATTAATTTCCTTGTAAAAATTCTCGTGTAAGAAAATCGGGAAGAGAATTATTCTCTCCTTTGATATATTCAATTTGAAAATCAAAAACTGATAAAATAGCTTGCCACCGCGCAAATATCTGCTTAGATACTAAATTTTTTACATCTTTGGTTAAAACTTCTTTTGCAGATTTGCAATCAATACGTAATAAAAATTTCTTATTGTACAAATCATCTTGAAATTTTGAAACACATAAAACAATTGAAAGAATTTCTTTTTTGATAGTAGAATAATTCTTTTGAGGTCCGAGCCAAATACCTGAATGAAATCTAACTAATTGTTCTTTACTATTAATCTTTTGCTTCAGTATGCCACCATATCCTATGTCTGAGGCATCTGTTTCAACAACCATAAAGGCATTTGGATGAGGAATTCCTAAACAGGGTAATGAGCTGACTTTCTGCTTAATTTTTCTAACTATCTTAGTATGTTCATCTGTCCAAGAAGGAGGATTCTTTCTAAGTCTTTGATAAAGAGGTTGGCATTCCTGTCTAAGGTTTGGAAAGAAGTCAGAAATATAATTTAAACATCCTAAAAATCTTTGAAGCTGTGTTTTATCTTTTATAATATCTGGAAATTTATTAGTAAAACTTATAGCTCTATTGATAGGTTTGATAAGTCATTTATTTATATCATGCCCTAGAAATCTAACTGAGGTTTGAAACAATTTCATTTTTGTTGCAGAAACAACTAATCCATTTTTCTTAACAACATTAAAAAATGTTTGAAGGTGTTTGAAATGTTGATCTAAATTTTCAGAATAAATTAGAATATCATCTATATAAACGATGCTAAACATACTATAAGGGTTAAAAATATCATTCATGATCCTTTGAAATTCTGAAGGAGCATTTTTTAAACCAAAAGGCATAACATTCCACTCATAATGTCCAAAAGGGACAGTAAAAGCAGTTTTATATCTATCTTTTTCTGATATTTGAATTTGCCAAAATCCTGATTTTAAGTCAAATTTTGAAAATATTTTTGCAGAATAAAGTCTATTAATTAAATCTCTTTTATTTGGAATAGGATATCTAATCCATTGGAGGACTTTATTTAAAGGTTTATAATTAATAACTAACCTAGGAACACCTCTTTCTAATTCTGCTTGTTTAACCACATAAAAAGCAGAACAACTCCAAGGGGACTTAGAAGGTCTAATTAATCTTTTGTCTAAAAGATCCTTAATTTCTTTTTGACAATGTTTTAAAAATTCCTCATTCATTTGAATAGGTCTAGCCTTAGTCGGTATATTTCTTTCATGAAAATCTTTCTCATAAGGGAGATCAACCATATGTTGTTTTCTTTCCCAAAAAGCGTTTGGTAGATTACTACATATTTCTTTAATAAATAATTCTTCTAAATCTTTTATCTTTCTTACGATTTGTTCAGTTTTTAACTGTTCTTCTATCCTATGATAAGGAAGTTCTTCTTTAAGAAAATTAATATGATTTTTCTTATTACTTAAAATATTTATTTGACGGAAAATAGAAGACTGCTGTAAAAAGTAAATTTCTTTTTGTTTGACAGGAGTAATGAAAGGGAAAGTTATGGTTCTACCATGGATAGTGGTGGAGACACCTTTATCATTTGTAACGAAAGGATAAATTTGAGTTAAAAATGGCGTGCCTAATATCATATCATGAGATATATCTCTAACTAAAGTAAAGACATTTTTAAAACAATAACCATTATTACAAATATGAGCTTTAGACAATTTATACCTAACATCTAGGGGTGTAGAGTTAGCAGTATAAAGTTGTTCTGTAGTTTTTTCATAGTATTTGGATGGTATGACACCTTCTCTAATAACATTATGATCAGCTCCTGAGTCTAATAAAGCAACTAAATTTATTTGAAATTTTCCTATTACTAAGTTGACATTAATATACCATTTTTGAAATTCAATTTTCTGAATAGAGTTTAGAAACATTTTATCATCATTTTTAGAAGTTTCTCCTATAGGAATTTCAGGAGGTTTATCCTGATTTAATTCTAAAACTTTATTATCAGAATTAGAATTTTTACTTAATAAAACAATTTTTGTTTCTAATTCAAAATCCTTTTCTTTTAAAGAAAAAAGTTCCTTTTCCATTTGATTAACCCGCTTCTTTAATACGTTAATCTCAGTTTGAAGATCTTTAGTAGTAATCTGTTTAAATATACTTTGAGAAGGATATTTGTCAAATAATTTATTTAAACTAAAATGTCCTTTAATATGAATTTGTTTATTTTTTGAAGTATCTTCCTCTATAATCAAGTCTTTTAATTTGGTAAGATAAATTTTTCTAACTTCATCATCAGGAATTTGTCCTACTAAATCTAAAATAGCTTCCTTACTATCTTTTGTTATAACATTTATATTTCAAATACCGTTCTGATCATTTTGTTCTTGATTATTATCAGAATTATTGGATTCATTTTCTATAATTTCTAAATCTTCATCAGATTCTTCTAATATGTTATTTATCGAATCCTTTAATTCTCTAATCTTCTTTTTCTTTTTAAGCCAACACTGACTTTCAGTATGACCTGGTTTTTTACAGAACCAACATTCTATATTTTTCTTGTTTTGAGACTGGTGTTGATGTTTTCTAGAGGATTTCTTACGACTGGAAGATTTTGATGGTTTACTCTCTGTCTTATTATAATTGGAACTTTGGGTAATTCTTTTAGTTCTACGATTTTGAATTCTTGAAGGAGGTTCTATTTTAGTCATTCCAAACATTTCACAAAAACATCCTAATTCTCTTCTAGTATTATTTTTATCAGACTTATATTTATTTTGAAGCTTTAATTCAGAACATAAAGATAAACCTTCTTTTTTGACAAAAGCAAATAATTGACCAAAAGTTATTTCTTCAAAAGGTATATCATCATTTCCTATTTCATTTCTTAATTTTTGTAAAATTCTTTCAGCAAATAATTTTGGTAAACCCATAATAAATCTTTCTTTCCAAAAAGAAGCATTACAATCATTTCTTCTAAGAACTTGAGTAAGGAAAACATCTTTATACCATCTATAGTCAGATAATGAAGGGCATCTTAAATTTGTAAGATTGATTTTTGAGGCATTATACTCTTCTTTTGGGTTTCCTATGAAATACATTCCTATTGTAATTATTAAATAATCGCAAGCATCACTAATTTCGTAAGGTTCATCATTTTCTATCATGACAACTTTATGATCTAATATTTGAGTTTTTGTTTGTAAACTTAAGACATTATCCCACCAATTTTTTAATTGTCCTGTAAATCCTTGAACTAATAAAGCACAAGCTTTTTCTTCTGTTTGACCCTGTAGTTTATAAGCCATTCTAGCCATACCCATCTCTTGTAAAGTATTTAAAATTTCATATTCAGATTTACCATCTATATTCCATTCTGTTATTGAAGATCCATCATAGCTAGTTTTATGAAATTGGTTTCTTTCTTCATATTGAAGATCCATAGGGAAGGGTCTACTGTAATAAGGTTTTGAACTATTAAAATTTCTTCTTCCTCTAAAAATTTTATTAATTTGATCATCCATATTATTATTATCAAAATTTTCTTGTATTTCAGAAATATTATTATTATCTTCTTCTGACTCAAAACTTTCTTCCGAAGAATACTCACTTTCATTTTCATCTTCTTCCTTAATAGTATCTAAAACATTAATTTTATTATTTGAGGAAGATCCAACTTCATTAAGTTTTTCAGAAATTTTTGATAAAATTTTATGTGTGTCACTTTGAAAAGTAATATCTTTATCTTTTCCTAAAGGAATGCTTTTAGTTTGAAAAAACGGGGCAGAAACATCATTGAACAATTTATTCTTAGGTTTTTCTTCTTTAAAAATTTGAGTAGAATTATGATAAGCAATGTTAATATTATGAGCAATAGTATCTACCTGCCCTGAAATTGTATGCAGAATTTGATTAGAATAATTGTTTTGTTGTATAATCCTATGAATATCTTCACCATTAATAGGTTCTTTAGCATCTTTTCCTCTTTTAAAAGGGTCAGCAACAATTTCGCCTTTCTGTGTTTGCAATTTAATTGTTTGAAGGGGAGGATGAACAGAATCAACTACTTCATTATTTTCTAATGTCCATTTTTTATGAAGGGTAGTATTAACTTCTATAGTAGATTTCTTTTGATAATCATTTATTCCTTCTTTTGAAAAGAAAACAGTTAAGAAACTAAAAAATAAAAAGTTTGATTTTAATTTTTTCATTTCTTTTTTCCATTCTTCTGTTAAAACTTTCTGTATATCTTTATCTAATTTAAGGAACCATCGTCTCCTTTCCTTATGATAATCATCATTTAATTCATCATTTAAGTATTCAAAATCTGGTTCAAAATCTTTATTTGAAGTTATTACGTTTAAAAAATCTGAGTTAGTAGGAGAGATAGGAGGAGAGTAATTAGGTTGATTATTTCTTTGAGGTTCGGGAATAGGCGGTTTAAACCTATAATTTGAATATCCTGAAAAGGATTGTCTAGAATTTTCTGATGTATTTAAATTACTATAGTCTGGTTTAACAATCTCAGGTTCTCTAAAAGATCTAAAAGAGCTAAAAGAACTAGATCTTAAGTATTTCCTATCTGTTTGAGGATGAAATCTAATGCTCACTTTTCCGTCTGGTTGTTCTATAATTTGTGAAACTTCTGTCCTAGTTATATTCCTAGGAGGTTGAGGATTATTAATTATAAATTCCTGAGGAATAGTTATTTCATTCCATTTTAATCTTTTTGGAGTAAAAACAGTGGGTTTTTCAGCATCAATTTGTAGCACTACAGTTTCATCTTTTGACGTAGGCAACCTATTGAATTTTGGATTAATTTGAGAAGACATAAGTCTAAAATATACTCTAAATATAATAGCAAAATTCTTACAAAGATGAAATTCATCACCTTGAATTTGAACATCTAAAATTAAAGATTCTAAAATCATTGGATCAGTAAGATCAACAGAAAAGTTTGGAGAACAATTAAAATATATTGGGCCATTACAAATATTTGTTTGAACCATTGAAAGTAAAAAAGTTTGATATCTTTTGAGTCTTTTATCTCTAAGAGCTAAATAAATAGGAGTGTCAACACCTGCATGAACTAAGGGTTTGACAGCAACTTGTACTAATCCTATATGAATATATATCTATAACCTTTTTCTAAATACTTTTTAATCGTATATCTATTTAAAAGGGGTATACTTTGAGATTCTTCTTGAATTGAAATGGTTTCTTCATGGGTTTTAACAGAGAAAGCTGTCTTAAAATCTGTTAAACCTATTTGATATATATTTTCTATTTGTTCTTCTGGAATAGTCCAATTTGAATAATTAATAGGCATATGAGTTTCATTACTATGTATAATACTATGGTTTCTAGAACTAGAACTTGAATGAAGAAAATTTCTCAGTCTAATAGCCATCAGAATTTTCTAAGCTCAATCAACTAAATAAACTTAATTTAGTCGGGTCGGATCGGGAACACCTACAGTGGGACCACCTAACACACGGCTGACCAACACCTAAATAGGCTTACCAACGATAGTCCAACAACTAAGTTTTAAGCTAACTTAGTCTTATGAAACTTAAAGAATCCTGAAGGGTTCTTAAACTATGAAGAATATTGGATATTCACTTTCCCTAGTTATTGGATTATTCTAAAATATTGGATATTCACTTTCCCGTCTGGTTGTTCTATAATTTGTGAAACTTCTGTCCTAGTTATATTCCTAGGAGGTTGAGGATTATTAATTATAAATTCCTGAGGAATAGTTATTTCATTCCATTTTAATCTTTTTGGAGTAAAAACAGTGGGTTTTTCAGCATCAATTTGTAGCACTACAGTTTCATCTTTTGACGTAGGCAACCTATTGAATTTTGGATTAATTTGAGAAGACATAAGTCTAAAATATACTCTTCAGGATTCTTCAGGATTCTTCATAGTTTAAGAACCCTTCAGGATTCTTTAAGTTTCATAAGACTAAGTTAGCTTAAAACTTAGTTGTTGGACTATCGTTGGTAAGGCTATTTAGGTGTTGGTCAGCCGTGTGTTAAGTGGTCCCACTGTAGGTGTTCCCGATCCGACCCGACTAAATTAAGTTTATTTAGTTGATTGAGCTTAGAAAATTCTGATGGCTATTAGACTGAGAAATTTTCTTCGTTCAGGTTCTAGTTCTAGAAACCATAGTATTATACATAGTAATGAAACTCGTATGCCTATTAATTATTCAAATTGGACTATTCCAGAAGAACAAATAGAAAATATATATCAAATAGGTTTAACAGATTTTAAGACAGCTTTCTCTGTTAAAACCCATGAAGAAACCATTTCAATTCAAGAAGAATCTCAAAGTATACCCCTTTTAAATAGATATACGATTAAAAAGTATTTAGAAAAAGGTTATAGATATATTCATATAGGATTAGTACAAGTTGCTGTCAAACCCTTAGTTCATGCAGGTGTTGACACTCCTATTTATTTAGCTCTTAGAGATGAAAGACTCAAAAGATATCAAACTTCTTTACTTTCAATGGTTCAAACAAATATTTGTAATGGCCCAATATATTTTAATTGTTCTCCAAACTTTTCTGTTGATCTTACTGATCCAATGATTTTAGAATCTTTAATTTTAGATGTTCAAATTCAAGGTGATGAATTTCATCTTTGTAAGAATTTTGCTATTATATTTAGAGTATATTTTAGACTTATGTCTTCTCAAATTAATCCAAAATTCAATAGGTTGCCTACGTCAAAAGATGAAACTGTAGTGCTACAAATTGATGCTGAAAAACCAACTGTTTTTACTCCAAAAAGATTAAAATGGAATGAACTAACTATTCCTCAGGAATTTATAATTAATAATCCTCAACCTCCTAGGAATATAACTAGGACAGAAGTTTCACAAATTATAGAACAACCAGACGGGAAAGTGAGCATTAGATTTCATCCTCAAACAGATAGGAAATACTTAAGATCTAGTTCTTTTAACTCTTTTAGATCTTTTAGAGAACCTGAGATTGTTAAACCAGACTATAGTAATTTAAATACATCAGAAAATTCTAGACAATCCTTTTCAGGATATTCAAATTATAGGTTTAAACCGACTATTCCCGAACCTCAAAGAAATAATCAACTTAATTACTCTCCTCCTATCTCTCCTACTAACTCAGATTTTTTAAACGTAATAACTTCAAATAAAGATTTTGAACCAGATTTTGAATACTTAAATGAAGAATTAAATGATGATTATCATAAGGAAAGGAGACGATGGTTCCTTAAATTAGATAAAGATATACAGAAAGTTTTAACAGATGAATGGAAAAAAGAAATGAAAAAATTAAAATCAAACTTTTTATTTTTTAGTTTCTTAACTGTTTTCTTTTCAAAAGAATGAATAAATGATTATCAAAAGAAATCTACTATAGAAGTTAATACTACCCTTCATAAAAAATGGACATTAGAAAATAATGAAGTAGTTGATTTTGTTCATCCTCCCCTTCAAACAATTAAATTGCAAACACAGAAAGGTGAAATTGTTGCTGACCCTTTTAAAAGAGGAAAAGATGCTAAAGAACCTATTAATGGTGAAGATATTCATAGGATTATACAACAAAATAATTATTCTAATCAAATTCTGCATACAATTTCAGGGCAGGTAGATACTATTGCTCATAATATTAACATTGCTCATCATAATTCTACTCAAATTTTTAAAGAAGAAAAACCTAAGAATAAATTGTTCAATGATTTTTCTGCCCCGTTTTTTCAAACTAAAAGCATTCCTTTAGGAAAAGATAAAGATATTACTTTTCAAAGTGACACACATAAAATTTTATCAAAAATTTCTGAAAAACTTAATGAAGTTGGATCTTCCTCAAATAATAAAATTAATGTTTTAGATACTATTAAGGAAGAAGATGAAAATGAAAGTGAGTATTCTTCGGAATAAAGTTTTGAGTCAGAAGAAGATAATAATAATATTTCTGAAATACAAGAAAATTTTGATAATAATAATATGGATGATCAAATTAATAAAATTTTTAGAGGAAGAAGAAATTTTAATAGTTCAAAACCTTATTACAGTAGACCCTCCCCTATGGATCTCAATATGAAGAAAGAAACCAATTTCATAAAACTAGCTATGATGGATCTTCAATAACAGAATGGAATATAGATGGTAAATCTGAATATGAAATTTTAAATACTTTACAAGAGATGGGTATGGCTATAATGGCTTATAACTACAGGGTCAAACAGAAGAAAAAGCTTGTGCTTTATTAGTTCAAGAATTTACAGGACAATTAAAAAATTGGTGGGATAATGCCTTAAGTTTACAAACAATAACTCAAATATTAGATCATAAAGTTGTCATGATAGAAAATGATGAACCTTACGAAATTAGTGATGCTTGCGATTATTTAATAATTACAATAGGAATGTATTTCATAGGAAACCCAAAAGAAGAGTATAATGCCACAAAAATCATTCTTACAAATTTAAGATGCCCTTCATTATCTGACTATAGATGGTATAAAGATGTTTTCCTTACTCAAGTTCTTAGAAGAAATGATTGTAATGCTTCTTTTTGGAAAGAAAGATTTATTATGGGTTTACCAAAATTATTTGCTGAAAGAATTTCACAAAAATTAAGAAATGAAATAGGAACTGATGATATACCTTTTGAAGAAATAACTTTGGGTCAATTATTTGCTTTTGTCAAAAAAGAAGGTTTATCTTTATGTTCTGAATTAAAGCTTCAAAATAAATATAAGTCTGATAAAAATAATACTAGAAGAGAATTATGATGTTTTTGTGAAATGTTTGGAATGACTAAAATAGAACCTCCTTCAAGAATTCAAAATCGTAGAACTAAAAGAACTACCCAAAGTTCCAATTAGAATAAGACAGAGAGTAAACCATCAAAATCTTCCAGTCGTAAGAAATCCTCTAGAAAACATCAACACCAGTCTCAAAACAAGAAAAATATAGAATGTTGGTTCTGTAAAAAACCAGGTCATACTGAAAGTCAGTGTTGGCTTAAAAAGAAAAAGAAGATTAGAGAATTAAAGGATTCGATAAATAACATATTAGAAGAATCTGATGAAGATTTAGAAATTATAGAAAATGAATCCAATAATTCTGATAATAATCAAGAACAAAATGATCAGAACGGTATTTGCAATAACTGTAGTATAAATGTTATAACAAAAGATAGTAAGGAAGCTATTTTAGATTTAGTAGGACAAATTCCTGATGATGAAGTTAGAAAAATTTATCTTACCAAATTAAAAGACTTGATTATAGAGGAAGATACTTCAAAAAATAAACAAATTCCTATTAAAGAACATTTTAGTTTAAATAAATTATTTGACAAATATCCTTCTCAAAGTATATTTAAACAGATTACTACTAAAGATCTTCAAACTGAGATTAACGTATTAAAGAAGCAGCTTAATCAAATGGAAAAAGAACTTTTTTCTTTAAAAGAAAAGGATTTTGAATTAGAAACAAAAATTGTTTTATTAAGTAAAAATTCTAATTCTGATAATAAAGTTTTAGAATTAAATCAGGATAAACCTCCAGAAATTCCTATAGGAGAAACTTCTAAAAATGATGATAAAATGTTTCTAAACTCTATTCAGAAAATTGAATTTCAAAAATGGTATATTAATGTCAACTTAGTAATAGGAAAATTTCAAATAAATTTAGTTGCTTTATTAGACTCAGGAGCTGATCATAATGTTATTAGAGAAGGTGTCATACCATCCAAATACTATGAAAAAACTACAGAACAACTTTATACTGCTAACTCTACACCCCTAGATGTTAGGTATAAATTGTCTAAAGCTCATATTTGTAATAATGGTTATTGTTTTAAAAATGTCTTTACTTTAGTTAGAGATATATCTCATGATATGATATTAGGCACGCCATTTTTAACTCAAATTTATCATTTCGTTACAAATGATAAAGGTTTCTCCACCACTATCCATGGTAGAACCACAACTTTCCCTTTCATTACTCCTGTCAAACAAAAAGAAATTTACTTGTTACAGCAGTCTTCTATTTTCCGTCAAATAAATATTTTAAGTAATAAGAAAAATCATATTAATTTTCTTAAAGAAGAACTTCCTTATCATAGGATAGAAGAACAGTTAAAAACTGAACAAATCGTAAGAAAGATAAAAGATTTAGAAGAATTATTTATTAAAGAAATATGTAGTAATCTACCAAACGCTTTTTGGGAAAGAAAACAACATGTAGTTGATCTCCCTTATGAGAAAGATTTTCATGAAAGAAATATACCGACTAAGGCTAGACCTATTCAAATGAATTAGGAATTTTTAAAACATTGTCAAAAAGAAATTAAGGATCTTTTAGACAAAAGATTAATTAGACCTTCTAAGTCCCCTTGGAGTTGTTCTGCTTTTTATGTGGTTAAACAAGCAGAATTAGAAAGGGGTGTTCCTAGGTTAGTTATTAATTATAAACCTTTAAATAAAGTCCTCCAATGGATTAGATATCCTATTCCAAATAAAAGAGATTTAATTAATAGACTTTATTCTGCAAAAATATTTTCAAAATTTGACTTAAAATCAGGATTTTGGCAAATTCAAATATCAGAAAAAGATAGATATAAAACTGCTTTTACTATCCCTTTTTGACATTATGAGTGGAATGTTATGCCTTTTGGTTTAAAAAATGCTCCTTCAGAATTTCAAAGGATCATGAATGATATTTTTAACCCTTATAGTATGTTTAGCATCGTTTATATAGATGATATTCTAATTTATTCTGAAAATTTAGATCAACATTTCAAACACCTTCAAACATTTTTTAATGTTGTTAAGAAAAATGGATTAGTTGTTTCTGCAACAAAAATGAAATTATTTCAAACCTCAGTTAGATTTCTAGGGCATGATATAAATAAAGGACTTATCAAACCTATCAATAGAGCTATAAGTTTTACTGATAAATTTCCAGATATTTTTAGGATGTTTAAATTATATTTCTGACTTCTTTCCAAACCTTAGACAGGAATGCCAACCTCTTTATCAAAGACTTAGAAAGAATCCTCCTTCTTGGACAGATGAACATACTAAGATAGTTAGAAAATTTAAGCAGAAAGTCAGCTCATTACCCTGTTTAGGAATTCCTCATCCAAATGCCTTTATAATTGTTGAAACAGATGCCTCAGACATAGGATATGGTGGCATACTGAAGCAAAAGATTAATAGTAAAGAACAATTAGTTAGATTTCATTCAAGTATTTGGCTCGGACCTCAAAAGAATTATTCTACTATCTAAAAAGAAATTCTTTCAATTGTTTTATGTGTTTCAAAATTTCAAGATGATTTGTACAATAAGAAATTTTTATTACGTATTGATTGCAAATCTGCAAAAGAAGTTTTAACCAAAGATGTAAAAAATTTAGTATCTAAGCAGATATTTGCGCGGTGGCAAGCTATTTTATCAGTTTTTGATTTTCAAATTGAATATATCAAAGGAGAGAATAATTCTCTTCCCGATTTTCTTACACGAGAATTTTTACAAGGAAATTAATTATGCAGATGGATCCCAAATCCAAATCCAAAGTACAGTCATCAAAGGACTATGAGAGTCCTGATTCAAAAAGTTTGGTGAGATATTTGTCTGTCACACCCCCTCCAAAAACACCTTCAAATTTGCCCTCTTCTAGTTCAAACAGATTTTCACCACTTCAAAGGCTTCCAGAACTACCTTTCAAATCCATGCTTGTTTCAAATATTGCACCTTCAAATATTCATTTAAAAGATGACCCTAATGACAAGCAAGAAGTCAAATATGTCAACAAAATTTTGGTTGAAGATATTGGTCTCACACCATATAATGAAATCCTAACTGACTTAGTTCAGAAAGATTTCATTAGAACCAGATTTCTTTTATTCAATAATGATTCTCAATTCTGGGAATCTGATTGTTTTCAAAAAACTCAAAAATTTTATGAACTCATTTTGGTGGATACTAATTCTGTTGAAATTTCCCACACCAGAAATGAGAAAAATCAAATTACTTTTTCAAAATGTATTATTAAACAAATTTTAAATCAAATAACATTTGGTGGACAAACTTTTCATAGAAACTTTTCTGTTCGTTTTAGTCCACATGAATTTAATTATATTGACTACAAAAATGCCTGGTATAGAACTTTCTATCTCAGGCCATTTTCACATTCATGGTTTTTTATCTTTCATACAGATTGTTCAAAAGATTTCCACATTTGGTTTTATGAGTGGTGGAAAAGAATGGGTTCCGAAACTACCATTTTACCACCTACTGTTCAAAAAGGCCTAGCCTATTTTGCTGAAAACATAAATATTCCAAATTACAGAAAATCTCTTTATTTTCATGCTGAATTCAGAGTTCCCTGGATTATGGCATGGGATTTCCAATTCAAAAAGCACCTACCAGATCCTACACCTCTCACATTAATTAGATCCATTCGTATTAAATGGTGGACAAAGTACCAACAAGCCATATGTTCTGAAACTAATATCAAACACTTCCTAGAAACAGGAGAAAAAGTCAAATATCAGGGTGAATCCTCTAAAGTTGAAGATAAATCCAAAGGAAAAGCCAAAGAACCGGTATCAGAAGAACAACAGAAATTTTTTATGTATTCAAGAACAATCCCAAGCTCAAAGATGAATTTTTTGAATTTTTATCTAAAAAATCTACCAAATCTGAAGAGTCCGTGACTTCCGACCCTTTTGGTGGACCATGTGCTCAAGACCCAGATGATGAAGTTTTTCTTTAAATGTCAAAATTGTCAGAAGATGAATTATTATCAGACGACAAAATTCAAAAAAGAAGATTCCAAAGGACGATTATTGAAGACTACTTTTCAAAAAGAAGATGCCTCTCAGTACAATTATTCAAAAAAGATGTCGGCCATACAGCAGAATTTTCAAAAAAGTAAATTGTACGAAGATTCCAATGTAATGCAAATTCAAATTCAAATTCACATGTAATTTACTTAGGTCAGTACTATATATACCACTCAAATGTAAGAAGGAAGGCAGAGCCTTTTCTTACCCTCTACTACTTCCTTGTTTACTCCTAACCTTCTGCAAAGCTTCAGTTTCCATTGTAATCATTTTGAAGTTCCTTCAAGTTCAAATTGTAAGAATTTATATTTTCAAATAAAAGTTTATTTTGTTCATATGCGCAGTATTTTACGTACTCATTTATATTTCAATACTTATGAGTATTTCAATTCTGAATATTTAAAATACAAAGATTTATGTGAAAAATTTCCTTGGTGTTATTATTATTTTGTACTTAGAGATTTCTACTACGAGAAAAGAAATCGTTACCTTGTCATAACCGCTGCATAATGCCTAGATACAAGAAAGATGTTAGAAAACTTTATACAGTTTTTGGTTTTCTTTGTTCATTTTACAAAGATTTGCTTGAGAAAAACCCTCAGAATTCTCAATTTAAAAGTTTATATGATTTTTTTCAAATTAAGAAAAGACCAAATTACTCTATTAAGCTCTGCATAATGTTGAAAAAACTATTCATTTCACTGTTCATATTTTCTATTATCTGTTTAGAAAAAATATTTCAAATTATTTTAGAAACTCTGATTTTAATTATCCTTTCAGTCAATTTATTTTTAACGATCCTTTCAAACTTGGGAAAAACGTGACGAAACATTCGCGGTAAGTAAACTTTAATTTTAATTTTTATTATTTCTTTAAAGTTTTAAAAATAACAAAATTGTAAATTTGTATATATTGAAGGTATGTGACGATCTCGCGAGATGCGAGAGACATCCTTGGGGAGAGAAGATATGGGCCAGTACTTTTGATGATCTTGTACAGCATATGACATGTGGCCCAAACAACACCCGTAGATGGAATGCACACGGCTTTCCACACATTTTACTGGTATGTTTGTAAAATCAGTTCGTGATTTCCATGTATTTTTTTTAGGTATTTTATCGTAAATGTTGGATGTTTTGAATGTGAACAATTTTGGATGTTGGAAGCTATTGAAGGCTTGCCCAATGCGGGCAATTTTTCTTCAAGGTTCAACCCAGCTCTTCCTCAATATCCGCGAATGTTACGTTGGGATATGGGCGGTAGTGGGCCCAGCTGTTCTGAGATGGACAACTTCTTTGAGAATGTGCAGGTATGTTTTTATTAATAATTTTTTTCGACATATCACTTGAAATATTTATTCTAAATAACTTGTATATTTCTTTTTTTCAGACTGTGATCCCACGGCTACGGCCGGATGACTTTGAGTTGGAGACGGCGTACTATATATCGGCTAGACAGTTATCAACGGGTGTTAGATCAAGAAGCCGCGTTCCAGTATATTGCCGATTAACTGAGTTTTTGGGAAACCTTTTTGTGGTTCTTCGGGATGAAGAGGGAGCCCCAAATTCTAGAACCGGCCATCCACCTAAACTGATACTGCCCCAGATGCTGAAGCTCCTGACTCTGCTCATGCGCACCGACCTAAGCGTCTCCGAAGACAAGATGGTGCCTCTTCTTCTCAAGCTCAACCACAACCATCATCTTCGGAAGGTGTTCCTTTCTGGGCACATGATATGGAGCAGAGAATTATGCAGAGTGTTAAATCGGAGCTGAACAATTTAGATCATAAAGTTATGACGCAGCTCGAGTCTATGCAAGTAAGTGTTAAATCGGAGCTGAACAATTTAGATCATAAAGTTATGACGCAGCTCGAGTCTATGCAAGTAACATTGGAAAGACTCCATCGAATGGCGCTGCAAGAGCGAGCCAGACATGGACATGAGGGAAATGATGAGAAGGGAAATGAACAGGAGGGAAATGATGATGATCAGGTTTAGTTATTTTCTGGATTTTTTTTGAGACATTATTGGATAGTTTTTTTGGATTTGTGTTTTCTGAATTATATCGAATGTTGTGGTTTTGGTTTTGAATTATATCGAATGTTTTGGTTTTGTTTTTGAATAATGGATTTGTGTTTATTAAATTGGTTTTGGTTTTGGATGGTGTTGCACAAATGTTTGATATGAATTTTTAATATACGCATTTTCATGGTGATCATTTGGGCACACCTACGCATTCTACGGTTTATAATGCTGAAGATACTTGCCTGAATGGTGATAAGGAAGTCAATAGTGATGATAATAATACGGGTAGGAGAGAACCAAGGACAAAAAAACGCCATGAGAGGATAAGAAATCCTAGTAGGCATTTAAGATCTCATTTTACTGCTAATGTTAGAAAAAAAATCCACTAAGTAATTAATTTTTTTTTGTAATATTTAATTCGGTTAGGATTTGTATAAAATTCGGTGGTAAAATTGTAACTTTTGAATGAACATTTTAATTTTGTGCATCTAATGTTACTGAATCGCAATTGTGAATTTTTATAAATTTTGGGGGTAAAACTGTAATTTTTAAAAAGCTAGGTACCAAACTGCAAATTCGTGTTAAATGCAAGCTATAGTGAGTGTAATTTTGTGCATCTAATGTTACTGAATAGCTATTATGAATTTTTGATAAATTTTGGGATAAAACTGTAATTTTTGAAAAGTTAGGAACCAAACTATAATTTATGGTGCGTAGCGTGTGGCATTCCCACAAGCCATACGCCATTTCTTTGCTTATGGCGTGTGGCGTGTGGGTATACCATATGCCACGCGCCATGAATTAATAAATGGCGTGTGGCGTGTGGTAGTACCACACGCCACGCGCCATTAAATTGCGAGTAGCGTGTGTTACACCCACACGCCACACGCCATAAAAAAGTTAATGGCTTGTGGCGTGTGCTAGTACAACACGCCACGCGCCATGATAAAATAAATGGCGTGTGGCGTGTGGGAGTACCACACGCCACAAGTCATGACATGGCGAGTGGCTTGTGTTACTCCCACACGCCATTTATAAATATATATCTACGAAGCTAGAAATTGACAAAATCTTAGAAAATTGATTACTATAAGTGTTCCTATAAGTGTACACGCCATAAATGTGTTCCTATAAGTGTTACTTCTTCATTTGGGTTAGAAATTGACAAAATCTTAGAAAATTGATCAATATGTACGAAGTTATGATTTACGGAGGACATAATGTTCCTATAAGTGTTACTTCTCCATTTTGGTGAGAAATTGACAAACTCTTAGAAAATTGATCAATATGTACGAAGTTATGATTTACGGAGGACATAATGTTCCTATAAGTGTTACTTCTCCATTTGGGTGATAATAGGGTTTAGGTTTAGGGTTAGGGTTTAGGTTTAGGTTTAGGTTTAGGGTTTAGGTTTAGGGTCAGGGTTTAGGGTTTAGGGTTGTGGCATTTGAAGTTTGCTTCTTACGAACTTGCATTTAACACATATTTGCAGTTTGGTCCCTACGAACCCATTTTTAACATGAAATTGCAGTTTGGTCCCTGCAATTGCGTGTTCACACGGTATTTGCTCAACCTGAAAGACGCTACATGAACAAGTTTTTCCAGCTAAATCTACAATTCCGGACCAGTCAGTAGATTCCACTTTCCATGAATCATGCCCTATTTCATATTTGCGCCACCGATACGCCTTTTCATATCGCTCATTTATTAACTTATCCTTCGATGGGATCAATACACCCGACCATCGATCAGCCTCAGCACGACGCTCTCCAAACCACTTTGCCATCAAATCAACAATAAAGTTGAGAAAGTAACATATGGAAAAATCTTTGACATCTTTGATACGATTATTAAGGACCTCAACATGGTTAGACGTCTTTATCTCATATCTGTTCACGCGATGGTGGATTCTCGCCCATTTCTGAAACGTTACCTCGTTCTGTAGCCAATCTGCACATCTCGGGCTCTGGGTTTTCAAGATAGCCCAATATTTTTCAAACTTACTCTCGCTGTACGCGTAAGCAGCTTTGTAAAAGCACCCGGCTACCTCATCTCTCCCAATCCTTTTTATCAAGTCCCCTTTGAGGTGGAAGTAACATGCTCCATGTTCAGCTAAAGGGTAAACTTCTTTTACCGCTTTAGTAAGCCCTGAGCCCCTGTCTGAAACAATAACCAGATCGGCTCTGTCTGGTACACCCTCTTTCAAGCAATCGAGAAAATAAGTCCAACATGCCGCATCCTCGTTGCCCTTAGCTACCCCCATGCAATTGGATAACAACGATTTTCACCGTCCGTCGCAGTTGCAATTAGAACGGTTCCTTTATATCTATGCCCCATAAATGTTGCATCAATTACAATTACATTTCTTAGGTACTGGAATCCTTGAGTAGTAGCTCCGAAAGACATGAAGAAATACATAAACTGGTTTTCGGAGTTCGTATGGATGCGAGTGAGCGTACCAGGATTTTTTTGCTCAATCATGTAAGCAAAGGAGGGTAGATTGGCATAGTTTTCTTCGAATGTACCCATACTCTCAGCTTGAGCAACTTGTTACCCCCTCGAAGCTGTCATATAGCTAATGTTAACACCCTCTTCGGCTGGCATGAAGTTTATCAGTGCATTTGGTGTTGGGACTTCATTGGGGTTCAAATATAATCCTTTTGTCCGTAAACCAACCATCCAACTTGACGCTTGGCTATGACGGGCACCTCTATTCGCTATCCCACAAGTGTGAAAGTTTGTATATTTTCGAATAACAAATTCTGGGGACTCACGTTCCTTAGTCGCATATATACGCCATGGACAACCAGGAGTCTTACACATAGATATCCTCCTCTTAGGGTCACACTTATATGTAGTAATTTCCCATTCTTTTGCTACCGCAGTATTATCGAGTTCATCCTTGAACATTTTTCCGTTTGGCCACCGTTGACCAACTATCCATCCCGATTCGTCACTCCTCCCCTGAGAATAATTTATTTCAACAGAATCAGCGTTATCAAAGCCTTCGTGACTAGGTGGTTCGTAACCACCACCACCAACATCACCATAACCACTACCAACATCACCATAACCACCACCACCACCACCACCACCACCCACATCACCACCAACATGACCATTTACATCGTCACCCACATCGTCACCCACATCATCACCCACATCACCACACTCGGTGTCAATGTTACGGTGTTCGCCATTTACATCAGCACCACCATAATCATCTCCGTCGTCAAAGTTACGGCAGTCATAACGAACATTATGACCTTCGTTGTCATCCAGATTCCACTGACTATATGGAGGAGAACAACGTAGTGGTTCAACTTCCTCCACTATACGTAAAGTTGGATTTGAGGCAATGATCTCCTCATTAACATCACCTTGTGCACTTGATCCTCCTATAACACATTCTCCAGGTTGGTTAGTGAAACTAAATTTGTCCATGAGTTTTTTTCCTTTACCCCGGGTCATAAGTTTCTTCGCTTTCTCTTTTCCACCCGGAGATGCCTCTATCCTCATAATTTCTTCTCTCGGAGAAAAAATCAAGTACAAATGTAATTTAACAGAATTACTGACAAGGTGCTTCGTTAGCTCCCAATCTTCTTCATATGATATTGTCACTATCACGTTATCAATTTCTTGGTGCTTAATCTCAAAGATATCAGTGTGCCGATCCAACTTCAACTTCTTGCAAATTTTGTCGAATAGTTCCTCAAACGAAATTGCCCTATCCACCATTATTGGTTTCCCCGAATCTCCACTCCAATGCAATTTATTTTCGATTTGGCGTGTAAATTCACCTTCATATAGAAGAACTACTATAAGTTTGTCCATTCCTACAAGTAAAAACAAAAATTAATACACAAGCTATCTAAATAAAAAAAATGCATCAGTAAGGACAATACTGCCAGGTTGGCGTGTGGCGTGTGCAAAATATCCACACGCCACACGCCATGAAGGTTTTTAGGCGTGTGACGTGTGGCTAGAAGACTTGCCTCACGCCATGAACGTTTTTCGGCGTGTGGCGTGTGGCATGAAGACACGCCACACGCCATGCTTATATTTATGGCATGTGGCGTGTAACATGAATACACGCCACACACCATGCTTATATGCATGGCGTGTGGCGTGTCTTCTTGCCAAACGCCACACGCCAAAAAACACGAACTCCAGTTTGTTTCTGTTGGTCCCAAGTGGTCAGATGAGGTCTAGGGGGGTGAATAGACCTCTAAACTTTTTGCAACTTTTTAACTTTAAAACCTTTTTAACTTAAACAGACTAAGCTGTTATCAACAGTAGGTTCCTCGGCTGATCGCGAACAAATCTTTGAACAGCTTCGTAGACCACTAAAGTGATAGTTACTTAGCTGATTTTGTCCAAATCAGTTTTAATACTTCGAGTACTTGCAGCGGATTTTTCAAAGTGTTTTTCACAAGTAGTCTCAGCAGTTTGAAAAATGTTTCCCCAGTTTTATAAACTTCTTTTAAACTCTTTTCAAACAGTTAAGTAAAGTGTTTTATGCAATCTTGAAATATGCAAGTAAAAATGCAAATAAAAACACAAGTAATTTTTATAGTGGTTATATGGATGTAAATATCATTTAATCCACTCGTCCAAGTCACAAAGATCTTGAGTTATAATAGAAACACAAAGTAACCAGTACCCTCTGCTTACGCCGATCAACAAATGAACAGGCCGTAGGTGCGCAGTAAGAAGTCACAAAGAAATCCTACTCTCTGAAGTAATATCACTCACTTAGATGGATATCTACTTCTCACAACACTCTGTTTTACAAATTCACTCAGAAAATGTATTTAGCTTTGTTCTTCAACTTCGCTTTTCGTCAACAAATGACTAAGCTGATGAGTGAGCTGTTCTTGAGACTTAAAGAGTTCTGCTTCGTAAATTCTCTCAGAAAGTGTGTTGTATATCTTCTCTTCGTCTCTTTCAGCTATTTATACTTGAGGTTTGAAAAATGTCTGTTGAAGAGAGACAAGATTCAAATTCCTCGAGTACTGGTCCTTAAAATCCGCGAACGGCTGTTTTGCAGTCTGTCCGTACTGTCAACAGTACTATTCTACAGGCAGCAATAAATGCAGCATTAAATGCACCCAGCTGATGCGAAACATTTCTTCAATCATTTGTCTTTAATATCCTTGTACTTCAGCATTTATTACTTCCAGGGGCATTTATTACCGTTGGGAAAACTTTATGATCCTTTCCACTTGGCTGACGGAAGTGCAAGTCTGATGGCGAACTAAGCTGGTCTCAAACTTGAACAAATCTGATTTGAGTCGGCTGATCTTCATCAGTCTGATAACTTTCCTTCAGCAGATCAGAAGTCTTGGACCTTGAAATTTTGACTCTTCTGATGTCTTCTTATACTTAGTCAAAATTCCTTATAAGGGGATCATCAGCTAAGTTACTCCATACTTATCGGATTTTGAAGTTTTGGAATGCATCAAAACCTCCGTTATAATTTTGTCTTCAGTGCCTTCATCTTCATCTTTATCCAACAATTTCCCCCTTTTTGATGATGACAAAACTTCAGCCAAGTACCTGTTAAAACTTAAGCTAAAGATTGTAATCCTCAAAATTTTCTGAGATAGAAAAAGTATATTGGATTGAACTTGTCTTTTTATTGATAATGAAAATATTACAAGTACAAGTTCATCAGATGAGATGTCTGAAGAATAGATAAAGTAAACTGATTACAAGGATTTTACAATTTCTGACTATCAGCTTCTTCATCAGATTCTTCAAGCACTTCTTCGTATTCATAAGATGACTCTTCATCATCTTCTTCTTCATCATCTTCATCAGCTTCTTCACCTTGAAGGATAACTTCTTTGGCAGCTTCCATCTTCTCTTTAAGTTGCTGCTCTCTTAGAAGTTCCATCGCCTTTCTAGCTGATTCTGTATTCTTGTACTTGGTCATCGGCTCTGATTGATCAGCAGCAGAGTCTTTGGATTCAACCATTACTTCATCAGTTTTGGCTTTTTCCTTAGTCTCTTCTTCAGACTTGTCTTTACCTTGTACCTTTCCAAGTTCTTCTTCAGCAGTCTTGGTCAGTTCAGTAGCTTCATCAGTCTTCTTGGCTTCAACAGCAGCAGAAGTTTCCTTGGTTTTTTCTTCCCCTTTATCTTCCCCCTTTTTGTCATCATCAGACTTGATGACTTTTTCAGGTTTAGCAGCAGGGTTGAGTGCAACTGTTGGAACTTTCAGTGCAGCATCTAAAGTCTTCAGATTCTGATTCACTACATCATGACTTGCTGTTAGGTGATGAAGAGTTGTACTGATGTTGTCAGTCTGATCATTGAAGCAGTCAATGTTGAGTTGCATGGTTGAAAGTTCTTCGTGAATAACATCTCCAGCTTTCTGAAGTTCCTGCAACAAGCCAGCATTGATAAACTTCTCTTCTTCACTGACTTTGATGAAGGTTGCAGTTAAATCAGCTATCTTGTGCTCAGCTCTTTGTAAGGCAGCATGAAGGTGATTTACATCAGCCTTCACATCTTTCACATTTCTGTTCATGTCATTTAAGCTGTGCACTAACTGCAAAGAGTTGTCTTTAGGAATAGGAAAACTATCAACTTCTTTCTTGATGATCTTCTCTGTTGACTGTTGCATAGTTTCCAGCTGAATTTTATTGGACTCTGCCAACTCTGCTTTAAGTTCATTCTTCAACTCCTCTTTCACCTTCATCAGCTGCTGATTATGCTTCTCTTCCAGTTCCTTCACCGAATTCTCCATCAGCATCTGGAAAGCTTCCATCAGTGATGAATGTTCATCACCTGATGAAGCAGAAGCAGCAGCTTCATTTTCTTTAGTCTCCTGGTGGACAGGGACGTCTTCCATTTTGGTCTTCTGATGATCTTCAGAAGCCTTAGCATTCCACTCAATGGCTAAGGTCTTGTCAGCTGTTTTATGTTCATCAGTGACGTCATCATAGAACAGGTTAGTGATGGTGCCATCATCATTGAAGCAGGTTGTTTGTCTAATCTGCCTCACAATGATCCAAGGGTTGACAAAGGCATTATTTCCCTTGGGCATTTCACTGAATTCTTTTACTTCCTTGCCAAAGATAATGTGCTGGATACTTGGCAGTTGGGGCAGCTCACTTGAGTGACCCTGTTGATATCTTGACCTTTCTGCCCATCTCTTCAAGGCGGTCATAACAGCAATGTTAACTGCTCTCTCTTTAGCATTATCAGTCTTTCTTCTCTTGGCTGGCAGGGAGTTATCAATTTTCTTGGCCTCCTCCAGTGCAAATTCCTTTGCATATTGATGCATGACATCTCTGACATAACTGGGATCCAGGGCCTTTTGAATTGAATCTGTCTTTAGCCAGTTCAGAACCCATTGTTCTTCAGCAGCTAAGTCTTCAGATTCTGAAGTTCTGTTATGGACCTGTTCAGCCTGTTGTCTCTCCATCTGATATATCTTGGCTTTACTTGCGTGAACAGTGTCTTTAACATTAACTTCTGATCATAATAAGCTAAAGACTTTTCAAACCTTCGGAAGAGTTCTTTATCAGCATGTACTATGTTGAATGCTCTCCTTACTTCAAACTTTTCCTTGGGCTTGGCTTCAGCAGTAGGCATCTTAGGCTTTTTCTTTCCCTCTCCATCCTTGCCTTCGCCAATTTTGATGCCACCTCCATGGAAAAGTCCATAGGCATCAGTCTTGCTCATTTCTAACACTATTGCCAGTTCAGCTTCCTCAGCAGCTTTTCTCTCTGCTTCAGACATCTTTCTTCTGGCTTCATCCTTAGCAGCTTGAGCCTTGCTTAGCTCAAGGGCCTTTTTTTCCTCCATCTCATCTTGCTTTCTTTGTTCAGCTTCTTCCCTTGCTTTCTTATCAGCTTTAGAGATTTTCTTTCTCTTAAGCACAATTTTCTTCTTTCCTTTATCAGCTTGGGTGGGGGCTGGAACAGCAGAAGAAATGGGAGCAGCAGCTATATGATTGATGATCATGACATCTGGATCATCTTGAGGTTGAGCAGCCTCAGCTGTTGGTGCAGTTTGAGTCAACTGTTGCGCATCAGCTTTGTCAGCAACAGAAGCCCCAACAGCTTCAACGGGTCTTTCAGCAGATTCAGGACTTAGTCTCACTAAGTTTACCAACTCAGTGTCCTTTTCCATAATGTCATCTGCTTCCTTGCTGACTTCTTTGACAAACCCTGAATGGGTCTTGAAGCAGCAGTATCCCTTTGTTGGCTCCTTGTTCTGTGAGAGACATTCTCAGCAGGCATTTCAGCAGAAGGAGTCCTTGAAGGTGATGCAGGAGACATTCCCCTTACATCAGCAGTGGTCTGACTTATGATTTGATCAACAGCAACGTCAGCCACATTCTTTACTTTCTTAGCAACCTTCTCCTTGGGTTGATCAACAACCTTCTTCTTCTTAGTCTCAACAGCTAAGTCAGCTGTTTTGACTAGTCTCCTTTGCCTTTTGGCAGGAACCTCTTTTGGTTCCTCATCTTCATCTTCTTCAGGCTCACCAGTCTTCCTCTTCATAACAGGAAAGTATTTGGACATTGCCTTTGACTTGTGGATCTCCTTTCCATTCAGCATAACACAACCCAGTTTTGACAGCAGATAACTGAGTGTGATTCTGTGGTTGGTGTAGGGGCCTTTTCCTTTCTTCACTTCAAGGAAATCAGCGAAGATGTACCAAATTATGATGGACCAGTTGACTTCTAGCCCATAGTAGATAGCAGCCATGATGCTAAACCTTTTCATGGTAACAGCATCCAGAGAAAAAGTACAGTTCTCTATCAGCTTCGAGATCATATCAGCCATCCACTGATATTCATCCTTCAGTTGTTTCTTCCTCATGTTCCCAGTCAAAATTTCTCCTTCCTTGGCGCAGATCGCCCAGAATTGTTGGTGCTTTTCTTCAGTCAGCACAGTGACATCGTGTCGTCCTCTGTTAGGAAGACCAAACGTTTCGTGAAGAACAGTGGGTGTGATGACCACCGATTTGTCACCAACTGTAGCCTTGATTTCCATGGAGTTGTAGTCAGCAACTGCAGTCTTGTAGTACTCCATAACCTGGTCAGTCCAGATTACACCTTCATTGTACTCCATGAAGTTCACCAGTGAGGCCTTCTTGAATTTTTCCAGCAATTCTTTCATTAGATCCGTTCCAGTTTGATAGTATGACTCATACACTAGATACATACCTTCAGCGGCCATCTTAATATGTTGAAAGTTAGAGAAACAGGAAGATTTTTGCAGAAAATTGCAAGTAAATTTTTCTCTCAAGTATGCTTTGAATATTTAGGGTGCGTAAAGAACTACACGGCTAATCAGATTGGGATTTATAGAGTTAGGGTATCTTGGTTTTCGTGATACCAGCCAACCGTTAGATCCGTTTCTTGTCAGTGCTGATCGTGCGGCGTCAGTTACGACCTTTCAAATTCAAATCGCATTAAATGAGGAGCGGGAATTTGTACTGCCCTTCTGTCACTTGTAAAAGCGTGTTTTGAAATAAAACGTTTTGAACAGTAAGCTTTTACACAAGCGATCAGATGAGTAAAATAAATATTAATCTGATGGACAAATGTCCTGATAACACAGTTATTATCAGTGAAAGCCAATAGCTGATAACCTTCCTCAGTTGTTTGTCAATCCAGCTAGATAATAAATCTTCATTCTTCAAGACTTTGATCTTCTGTTGAAAACATAACTTCAACTAGCTGACATTAACAGATTTCATCTTTTAATCAGAAGTACCGCTAGTCTTACACGTTCCCCCTGACTTTAAGATTTCATAAGTTAACTAGTCTGTTGAGAGTTAATCCTTGAAGATAAATAAGATGAGTAAGCTGTTGAACTTTATTTTTCTGATAAGTTCCCCCTCAGCTTTTGCATCTAATTTTAATAAACCTAGTTCAGCTCTTATAGTTGAAAACCTTGTCTCACTTAAAGGTTTTGTGAAGATGTCAGCAATCTGATTTTCAGTAAACACATATTCTATTATGACATTTCCTTTCTCCACATGATCTCTAATAAAGTGATGCTTGATCTCAATATGCTTAGTCCTTGAATGACTTGTAGTATTCTGAGTAAGGCTGATTGCACTAGTATTGTCACAGTAGATTGGTATTCCACTGATCTTGATATTGTAGTCTTCTAGTTGATGCTTCAACCATAAGATTTGTGCACAGCAAGCTCCAGCAGCTATGTATTCAGCTTCAGCAGTAGATATGGATACTGAAGTCTGTTTCTTACTCATCCATGAGATCAGACGACTACCTAAGAATTGACAGGCACCTGTTGTGCTTTTTCTATCAATTTTGCAGTCAGCAAGGTCAGAATCTGAATATCCAATTAGCTCAAATCCAGATTCCCTAGGGTACCACAATCCCAATTCATGAGTGCCCTTAATATATTTCAGTATTCTTTTGGCAGCTAAGAGGTGAGATTCCTTAGGATTTGATTGAAATCTCGCACAAACCCCAACTGAGTACATGATATCAGGTCTGCTTGCTGTTAGATATAACAGTGACCCAATAATGCCTCTGTATTTGGTTATGTCCACTGATTTGCCATCCTCATCTTTATCCAAGCGAAGACTTGTAGACATTGGGATAGTAGCAGTAGAGCTAGTCTCCATACCAAATTTCTTGAACAGATCTTTTGTGTATTTTGCTTGGCTGATGAAAATTCCATCAGGCAACTGTCTTACATGCAAACCAAGAAAATAATTAAGTTCTCCCATCATGCTCATTTCAAACTTGTTCTGCATCAGCTTTGAGAACTTGTCACACATCTGTTGGTTAGTTGAACCAAAAATAATATCGTCCACATAAATTTGCACAAGCAAAATATGTTCTTCCCATTCAATAGTGAACAAGGTTTTGTCAACTTTACCTTTGCGAAATCCTTTAATTAAAAGAAAATCAGATAAGGTATCATACCATGCTCTTGGAGCCTGTTTCAGTCCATAGAGGGCTTTCTTTAGACGATATACCTTGTCTCCTTCTTGATAAGCTTCAAATCCAGGTGGTTGTTCAACATATACTTCTTCTTGCAATTCTCCATTGAGAAAAGCTGATTTCACATCCATCTGATAGACGGTGAAATTCTTGTGAGCAGCATAGGCAAGAAAGAGTCTGATTGCCTCTAATCTTGCTACTGGTGCAAACGTTTCATCAAAGTCAACGCCTTCTTCTTGGCAGTAACCCTTGGCCACTAATCTTGCTTTGTTTCTGGTGACTTCACCATCTTCATTCATCTTATTCCTGAATACCCATTTAGTGTCAATGATTCTTTGATGACTTGGTCTAGGAACTAAGTATCAGACTTCATTCCTTTCAAATTGATTTAGCTCTTCTTGCATAGCTTCAATCCAGTTTGAATCACTAAGAGCTTATTCAATTTGTTTGGGCTCAATTTGAGATAGGAAGCTGACGAGCATTGCATCACTTACAGCAGCTCTCCTTGTCTTCACTTTATCCAAAGGATCACCAATCACCAGTTCTGGTGGATGATTCTTGAGCCATCTAAGATCAGGTTGCAAATCATAATGTTGTCATTTGTTTTGATCTTGCAACACTACTGTTGGAGTTCCAGTAGTAGTCTGTTGAACATTTGTTGTCTGTTGAACAGTCTCTGGTCTATCAGCTGTTTGCAACTCGTCTGTTAGACAATCAGCACTGTGATTTTGAACAGCACTTGAGTTATCAGCTGGGTTGAGATCAGGTAGTTTGATGGGAACATATTCTTCATTCTTTCCAACATTCAACTTCTGTAAATCAATAGACAGATCTTGATTAACATTTTGATTCTTTTCAGAAGATTGACTTGGTTCATCAAATACTACATGAATGGATTCCTCTATTAGTAATGTTCTTTTGTTAAAAACTATATAAGCTTTACTAACAGTAGAATATCCTACAAAGACAGCTTCATCAGCCTTTTCTGCAAATGCAGTAAGGTGATTTTTACCATTATTTAAAACATAGCATTTACAACCAAAAATCTTAAAGTAATGAATGTTTGGCTTCCTGTTGTTCCAAACTTCATATGGAGTCTTGTTTTGGTGCTTATTGATCATGCATCTGTTTTGGGTAAAACATGCTGTGTTTGTTGCTTCTGCCCAAAATCTTTGAGGCAGCTTAGCTTCAGCTATCATGGTTCTGACAGCTTCCTTCAGTGTTCTGTTTCTCCTTTCAGCAACACCATTCTGTTGAGGGATTCTAGCAGCTGAATACTCATGATGTATTCCTTTGATATTACAATACTCTTCAACAGTAGAGTTTGTACACTCTATCCCTCTATCTGATCTGATCTTCAATATCTTTATGCTTTTCTCATTCTGGATCAGCTCCATCAGATTAGTAAGATGTTCCTTGGTTTCACTTTTCTTTTTCATGAATATCACCCAAGTATATCTTGAATAGTCATCCACAACAGCTAGGCAGTATTTCTTTCCACCATTGCTGACTGGATCAATGGGTCCAAATAAGTCCATATGCAGCAGCTCCAATATTCTTCCAGAAGATTGATGCTTCTTGCTTTTGAAAGATGACTTGATTTGTTTACCCTTCTGACAAGCGTCACAAAGCTTATATTTGCTCATGACTGTCTTTGGAATTCCTTCTACCAGATTATTCTTGATAAGTCTGTTGATGGTCTTGAAGTTTAAATGATTCATTCTTTTGTGCCACAGCCAACTAACTTCACTTGGTGTTGATGCCACCAAACAAATACTTGAATTCTTGTCAGCAGAATTCCAGTCCACTGTGTAGACATTCCCTTGTCGTCTTCCAGATAAAATTACCTTCTTTGTACCAATCTGTTCAACATAGCACTTATCTGTTGAGAAGATGACTGAATATCCTTTGTCACAAAATTGACTTATGCTCAGCAGGTTGTACTTTAGGCCTTTAACATATGAGACGTCAGATATCTCTATGTTTCCCTTGATTAAGCTTCCTTTTGCTACAATCTTGCCTTCTTTACTGTCTCCAAAAGTAACTTTTGGACCATCCACAGCAACAACATCAGTCAGTTCATGTATGCTTCCACACATGTGCCTTGAACAGCCATTGTCCAAGTACCAAATCTTCTCTACTTTACTCCTACTCCTAATCCTAACCTACAAAACAAAATAAAATTGTTTTAGGTACCCTTATTGAGAGGGTCCTGAAGGATTAGTTCCACATTTGACAACCCAAGATGATGAAGTCTTAGGCTTCTTAGGTTTCTGAGTTTCAACAGGAGTATGAACAGCTTTGCCTTTACCACGTTCATCAGATTTGTCATATTGTTGATGATCAGCATGATAAGGATAATGTTCAAATGCAGAGTAAGATGCATGATAAGGAGGATATGCATGCATTGGATGATCAGGATATGGTGCATAGTAAGTTGGAAATTGAGGTGCTTGATACATAGGATGATATGCAGCAGGTTGCACATAATAAGACTCATTTCCATACCAAGCATTTTAATTTTTCTTATTCTTATGCTTCTTTGGTTTACTACTTGCTTGCTCATTAACAGACGACTTAGTTTTATCACTAGTCTGATTAGTTTTAGCCTTATCAGAGGACTTCTTAGGACTCTTCTGTTTAGACTTACTAGTCTGTTTTCCTACACTAGGCTCTTTGCTCTTTTTAGCCTTAGGAGTTTTCGTCTCCTTTAATACTTTCTCAGGTGAAGCAGGTCTAGCAGTTTGAACATACATGATGACCTTACTATTGTCAGCAGATATAAATTTCTCAGTATGATTCAATTCTTGATTATCCTGTTCTAAAGGTGTCTTTTGTTTACTAGACATATGAGTGGATGCAACAGATGACTTCTCATGAGACTCAATGACTTTCTCAAGCTCAATGATTTTACCTTTATATACTTCACATTCAGCTTTCAGAGATTCATGTTCTTGCTTAAGCTGTTTATATTCAGCTGATTCTCTTGGCCTTTCAGCTGAGAGTTTCAGTGAACTGTTTTGCTCTTTTAGCAATATCATCTCTTCCTTAAGCTTTTTATATGCTTCAACAATAGTAGTATTTTTAAACATCATTTGTTCAAATAAACTAAATAGTTCATTTTCAAGAGGAGTTACCTCACTATCCTCAGAGTCATCAGATTCATTAGCCATCAGGCAGAGAAGGGCAGGGCTCTCTTCATCAGAAGTGTCAGAATCTGAATCAGATGAGTAGACGGCAGCTGGCTTTTCCGCTTCTGCTACCATCGCCTTAGCTTTCTGATGCTTTCTTTCTTTTCTGATTCTCTTTTCTTCTTCAGTATACTTCTCAGCTTTAGGGTATGGGCAGTCTCTGATGAAATGACTCAGTTTCCTGCAATTATAGCATATCATTTTGGATTTATAAGAATCCTTATCCTGAGAAGAAGAAGTAGGGTTAGAAGTAGAAGCATTGTTATATTTGTTCTTCATTTTTCGTTTGTAGAACTTTTTGAAGTTGTTCATCAGCAATGCAACGTCTCCAGCAGTGTACTCCTTTTTGTTGAGTAGTGTGGCTTCATCAGATGAGTCCACATCTTTGCTTTTGTGAGCTGGCCTTCTATGATTTTTAGCAGCAACAAGTGCAGTTGTGGGACTTGAAGTTGAGGTTTCTTCAACACTCATTCTTGGCAGTTTATACTCGTATGCCTTGAGTACTGAGAACAGCTCGGTGAGAGAAATCTTGCCCAGATATCTTGACTCTTCCATGGCTGTCACCTTCATGTTGAACTTTGGAGGTAGGGCCTTCAGAACTCTGATGGTTATCTCCTTGTCCGTAAAGGTTTTTCCAAGCTTTAACACTTCATTCAACGTCCTTGTAAACCTTGTATCCATCTGGTCAATGGTTTCCGCAGACTTCATCTTGAAGTTGTCCAGCTTTTCCAGAGCAACACTCAGCTGATGCTCTTTGATGGCGTCGTTTCCTTCGCTCATGTCACGAACCTTGTCCCACATCTCCTTTACAGTTTTGCAATGTTTGACTTTGTCAAACCAATCATTGTCCAGGGCTTTGGTCATGATGAAACGGCAAACTTTATCCAGATTGAACAGCTTTATTTCTTCGGCTGTCATCTCTGTCAGATCTTTTTCCACCACTAGTTCAGCTTCATCAACTATGATAGTCTTGGTGAATTTGAATGGACCTTTTATGATACATGTGTATATGTTATCATTATAAGCAGCTAGGAAAATCTTCATCCTGATTTTCCAGTCTTCAAACGACATACCAGCAATGTGGGGAACATGGCTGACACAGTCCATTTTTCAAAAAGTTTTTGTTTTTCAAAAAGATGCTCTTTTGAAAAGTTTTAAAACCTTTGAAAAACACTTGGATCAAGCTCGTTGATCAGGCAGCTGATTCAAATGAACCACCTGCTCTGATACCACTTGTTGGTCCCAAGTGGGCAGATGAGGTCTAGAGGGGGGGGGGGTGAATAGACCTCTAAACTTAAACTTTTTGCAACTTTTTAACTTTAAAACATTTTTGTTAACTTAAACAGACTAAGCTGTTATCAACAGTAGGTTCCTCGGCTGATCGCGAACAAATCTTTGAACAGCTTCGTAGACCACTAAACTGATAGTTACTTAGCTGATTTTGTCAAAATCAGTTTTAATACTTAGAGTACTTGCAGCGGATTTTTCAAAGTGTTTTTCACAAGTATTCTCAGCAGTTTGAAAAATGTTTCCCCAGTTTTATAAACTCCTTTTAAACTCTTTTCAAACAGATAAGTAAAGTGTTTTATGCAATCTTGAAATATGCAAGTAAAAATGTAAATAAAAACACAAGTAATTTTTATAGTGGTTATATGGATGTAAATATCCTTTAATCCACTCGTCCAAGTCACAAAGATCTTGGGTTATACTAGAAACACAAAGTAACCAGTACACTCTGCTTACGCCGATCAACAAATGAACAGGCCGTAAGTGCGCAGTAAGAAGTCAAAAAGAAATCCTACTCTCTGAAGTAATATCACTCACTTAGATGGATATCTACTTCTCACAACACTCTGTTTTACAAATTCACTCAGAAGATGTATTTAGCTTTGTTCTTCAACTTCGCTTTTCGTCAACAAATGACTAAGCTGATGAGTGAGCTGTTCTTGAGACTTAAAGAGTTCTGCTTCGTAAATTCTCTCAGAAAGTGTGTTGTATATCTTCTCTTCGTCTCTTTCAGCTATTTATACTTGAGGTTTGAAAAATGTCCGTTGAAGAGAGACAAGATTCAAATTCCTCGAGTACTGGTCCTTAAAATCCGCGAACGGCTGTTTTGCAGTCTGTCCGTACTGTCAACAGTACTATTCTGCAGGCAGCAATAAATGCAGCATTAAATGCACCCAGCTGATGCGAAGCATTTCTTCAATCATTTGTCTTTAATATCCTTGTACTTCAGCATTTATTACTTCCAGGGGCATTTATTACCGTTGGGAAAACTTTATGATCATTTCCACTTGGCTGACGGAAGTGCAAGTCTAATGGCGAACTAAGTTGATCTCAAACTTGAACAAATCTGATTTGAGTCGGCTGATCTTCATCAGTCTGATAACTTTCCTTCAGTAGATCAGAAGTCTTGGACCTTGAAATTTTGACTCTTCTGATGTCTTCTTATACTTAGTCAAAATTCCTTCAAAGGGGATCATCAGCTAAGTTACTCCATACTTAGCGGATTTTGAAGTTTTGGAATGCATCAAAACCTCCCTTATAATTTTGTCTTCAGTGCCTTCATCTTCATCCTTATCCAACAGTTTCGTTTGAGCAATTTTTGTTAAGTAATTTGCTAAAAAATACATCAAAACTTCAATTAACTTGCAAATTCTTACCTTTTATGTTGTTTTTCCTCATTTTCTTCTTTGATTTGAGTGAAATTTGTGTAAATTTGGTTAGGGTTTGTGATTGAATTTTGGGAGAGAATTTTGATTTTGGGGTGGGTTGATTTTGAAGTTTTTAAAATTTTGGGTATATTTGTTAAAATTTGATTTAATTAGGAAAAGTTAATTAAATAAGATTAGTTGGTTAATTAGTATTATGGCATTTTAGTAATTTAGGTTTTGTGAAATGGCATTTTTGAAATTTTTGTTTTGTTTTATGGCATTTTTGAAATTCTTTGCAGTTGGACAGAGAATAGTCTTTTGCCGTAATAAATTTTGGACCTTTTGCAGCTGGCTTTATCCCACTTTGCACCCTGGAAATGCATCATTTTGGCACTTTGCACCCTCGAAAAAAATCAATCCCACTTTGCACCCTGAAAACATACTCTGCCTTCCACTTTGCACCCTAGACCCATTTTTGGCCAAAAAATAGGAGGAGCAAGGGGCAATTTCGTAATTTTCAACTATTGTCAATAAAAATAATACAATAATTTCACATTATATCTGTCAAAATACCTCTTGTGCTTTGTCTAACTATCAAAAACCCCATTATGTCATTTTAATTAGCAGAATCCCTTTGTATTTATTTTTCATTAACAAAAAAACACATCCCAAGTAGAAATGACAATTATGCACCCATCACAATTAACCTAAAAAAATTTCAGTAACCCCTATTAACTTCAAAAATTGGCATTAACCACATATTCACTTAAAAATTTGACAAAAATCTACTTATGATTTATTAAGAATTGGTTTTTTTCTAATAAAAAATGAACACGGGTCAGAGAATTTTTGCAATTCATGCTTAATAATCAATTGGAAAAAAAGTTCTCTGATAATCAGTTAAAAAATTCTTGACTGATTAATCATGCTTAATAATCATTAATTATTATACTGAAGTTAAAATGAAGTTATTAGAATTTAACACGGGTCAGAGAATTTTTATACTGACTATATAGATAATTAATGATTATTAAGCATGATTAATCAGTCAAGAATTTTTTAATTGATTATCAGAGAATTTTTTTTCCAATTGATTATTAAGCATGAATTGCAAAAATTCTCTGACCCGTGTTATATTTTTTATTAGAAAAAAACCAATTCTTAATAAATCATAATGAGATTTTTGTCAAAATTTTAAGTGAATATGTAGTTAATGCCAATTTTCGAAGTTAATACGGATAACTGAATTTTTTTTAGGTTAATTGTGATGGGTGCATAATTGTCATTTCTACTTGGGAGGTGTTTTTTGCTAATAAAAAATAAATACAGAGGGATTTTGCTAATTAAAATAACAAAAGGGGGTTTTTGATAGTTAGACAAAGCACAATGGGTATTTTGGCAGATATAATGTGAAATTATTGTATTATTTTTATTGACAATAATTGAAAATTACGAAATTGCCCCTTGCTCCTCCTTTTTTTGGCCAAAAATTGGTCTAGGGTGCAAAGTGGAAGATAGGATATGTTTTCAGGGTGCAAATTTTGACTCTTCTGATGTCTTCTTATACTTAGTCAAAATTCCTTCAAAGGGGATCATCAGCTAAGTTACTCCATACTTAGCGGATTTTGAAGTTTTGGAATGCATCAAAACATCCCTTATAATTTTGTCTTCAGTGCCTTCATCTTCATCCTTATCCAACAGTTTCGTTTGAGCAATTTTTGTTAAGTAATTTGCTAAAAAATACATCAAAACTTCAATTAACTTGCAAATTCTTACCTTTTATGTTGTTTTTCCTCATTTTCTTCTTTGATTTGAGTGAAATTTGTGTAAATTTGGTTAGGGTTTGTGATTGAATTTTGGGAGAGAATTTTGATTTTGGGGTGGGTTGATTTTGAAGTTTTTAAAATTTTGGGTATATTTGTTAAAATTTGATTTAATTAGGAAAAGTTAATTAAATAAGATTAGTTGGTTAATTAGTATTATGGCATTTTAGTAATTTAGGTTTTGTGAAATGGCATTTTTGAAATTTTTGTTTTGTTTTATGGCATTTTTGAAATTCTTTGCAGTTGGACAGAGAATAGTCTTTTGCCGTAATAAATTTTGGACCTTTTGCAGCTTGCACCCTTAAAAATGGATCATTTGATAAATTGTACCCTTTAAATTAAATTTTGGCGGAGTGGTCAAATAGAAAGTCGAAAAATAAAAAATCCTGATATTTACAAGGACATCTTATCTTATCTTATCTTATCTTATCTTATCTTACTTACTATTATTTCAAGGGGGTCTTTTGGTCAAAGAGTTCAATTTTGACTGAAGTTCTTTTTTCTCCTTTTTTTTTTAAATTTCTTTATTTATAAAAATATTCAGTTTATGTGAAACAACTCTATCATATCCTTTCTTTTAATTTTCAAAAAAGTTTATAACTGTACCCCCTTTTTCTCTCTTTCCAGAAACCATATCTCCCACTACCTCCTTGTTTCAACTTTTGTAACTTCTACCTCTCTTTCCTACTATCTCTAACCAAATCTGAATTATATTTGCACAAAAGCAAAAAAATACAAAATACTACTAAATTTTCATTTAATGAACATCAAATGATCCCAAAACAGACTTTGTCAGTACAAATCCTCCATTACGAATAAGTAATACCCTACACTTCCAGAGTTGTACCCTCGAAATCACGTTACATATCAACGAAATACAAAACTAAAACACACAAACAACCAATGTTCGTAGCTTTCAATAAACAGGACACTGAGAATGGAAAAGATGAAAAGAAGCAAACCTGAGAGAAGTGGGAGGGGGCAAAACATCCTGTGGTTGGGCCCACTAGAAGCAATTGTCTAGGGACGGCAGGTCATCGAGTAGAGCGCAATCGAAGTCCCAATTGGAGACGGCGTTATCACACGGCGGAGACGCCATTTCCTTCACTGCCGGAAAAAGGTTGCGAGCAGAGGGCGAGGATTCTTTTTTATGTTATATATGGAACGTTTATTTTGATTTTAAATTATTTTTAAAAATTAATATGCTTATCATAGTTTTGTTAGGAGTTTCTATACATCCTCTTATAAATATATTTGTTGTTAGTAAAAGATTCTCTTCTCCGCCCTTCGAATTGCAAAGTTTGCAAAAATATAAGATTTCGTGATGAACCATTTCTCTCTACCTTTGAAAATTTTGGTGTGCCGAGAAGTTTCAATGAATCAAAATATATAGCTTCTCTAATCTGATACAAAGTGTATATTTGCCTATTTGTTTATTCTTTCATTAGCTTTTCATTGTTATCTATTACAAAGTTTTATTGCACACAAGCACAATTCATTGGTGGTGTGTTTGTTGCAGTCATATTTGAGACATGATCAATACGTGGAGCTCTCATATTTTAATGAGATTATCAAATATCCAACACAGTTAAACTGAGGTATCACTACAACGATTCTTGCTGGGGATTGAAAATAATTTGTAATCAAAAGCTAGGATCAAACTTGGATCAGGTAGCATGGAACAACAAGCTTGGCTCAGCTGCAAAACATTTGCTTGATTCATCAATGTAGAAGAGTTATTTGTAAATATTGTTTGGGTGTATAGGCGGATGGCATTGTTTGTCACTCCATAAGATAGAATTCATAGATGTTTAGAAATAGACTTTTTGATAATTACAAAACATAGACCGTGAGTAGAAGGTCACAAATTGATAGAAGGATAACTCAAAATATTGTACAAACATAATTAATCTTTTACCTTAAAGGAAAAAATGGAATCCCCCAAAGAACCGTTAAGTAGTAAGTATATTATCTTTATTTTTAATTCATGTTTATGTACAAAACAAAGAGATAATGTTTGAAATTAACCTTTATGATCTCATTCGTTAATAAGGATTGTAGATAATCTTTTTTTAATTTTATATGTTGGGTTACTAATTTGTCATATAATTATTTATACAAAACTATTTAATATATTTCCGTGCATAGCACGGGTTTAGGCTAGTAATTATTATTTTAACTCATTTCCCTAAAAAAATTGCCCTTTATATATATATATATATATATATATATATATATATATATATATATATTATGTAATACCATTATTTTACCTCATTATCGAACCTATTTTCTCCAACCTCTTGGAGTGAAAAATTAGTGTGCTTTAGACAAAAAATCTAATCATATATTTCAAACTTAAAAAAAATAAATAAATAAATAGAATTCCTTATGTTCAATCAAAAATCACTTCTTCATTTTGCCTCTTTAGTTTCAAACCCCACGGTTCCTTATGTTCAATCAAAAATCTCTATTCCACACCGCCGTCTCCAAAGTAGATAATAAAATTGCCCATTTTTCTTTAGAAATCACAAATCATACTTTTATTGCCTGCCTTTCTTTTTTTTTTTTTTTTTTTTGTTCAAAGTTGTGAGATAGAGCATTTGTTATACAATTTTGATATTTGCGACTAAGAACTAACTAAGGGTGAGTTTGGTCTAGCGATACGAGAATCAATTATAGGAGAATTAATTTTAGTATAATTGATTTTGGTAATAATTGATTATAATAAAAATTATTTATAGAATAATTGCACTTTAGTAACTTCTAATATATGTTGATTTTTTGCTTCTCAAGATCCCAAAAGTGATTATGATCTTGGGGGGCCAAACACCATGAAAATCACGATTGAACAGAAGTTATTTTTATAATCGGGGCCAAACACTTTAAAAATCACAATAGAGATCTATAAGTGATTTTAAGAGCTCCAACCGCTGGGCCAAACTCACCCTAAAAGTGATTCTTGAATTGATGAATTATGATAAGTAGGTTAGAAATTGATTCTATGTTGAAATTTCCAATGTCTGTTGAAATCTTGATAACATTGTAGGCTTAGACTTTCACAATTCCGAGGATTTATTTTATGTAGCAATTGTATGATGTGGTACAAATATTGTTATTTGATTTATGTACAATACCTATATTAGATTTGACTCGAGAATATCTATTTATCTATCTTGTTCAATTAATTATTGTTAATTAGTTGGGGCATTCTACTAAGAGATTTTGTTGGTTGTTGTGTAATTGAGATAGCCTTTCATGGAATAACAAGTGTCCCATTTTCAATTATGTTAAAATATTTATTTTTAAAAGGACAAAAATACCCTAAAAATCCATCTAATTTTCTTCTACACTCAAAACCCTAAATCCAAGTTATCTTCAACACCTAAACCACCCACCCCACCGGATCTCTGATCCTCCCCACAAAGCCGGCGCCTTCAGGTTGGAAGGAGCTGCAGCCTGCATGATCTTGAGCGCCGTATCGTCGTGTCCTTCGTGATTTGTCCTGTTCCGACCACGCGAAGCCAGATTTGGCCTTAGAGTTGTCTGTTCCGGTCACGCGAAAGCAAATTCCAGCAACCCGAAGCCAAAAATGGTTGTTGCGTGGCTGGACTTAGTCACTCAACATAAATCTTTGGCGAAGGTGGTGGCGGATGTGGTGGTGGACAAGTGGTGCTAAGGTTTTGAAAGAGGAGAGAAAATGGAGAGAAAAATGAAAGAATTTGTTATGATCTTATTACACATATTTATATGAGGGTATGAAAGTAAATTTCCATTTTTAGATTTGTCCAACAAAATAAAGGACCCAATTGATCAATTCTATCTTGGACAAAATTGTGTGGCCTAGATTTAATCTTGATGAATTTTAGTGGTGAAGATCAACTATCTTATTGAAGATAGCTTTTTCAACTATCTCATCATAGACCAACCCTAATTAGTCGTATTGGAAAGTCTATAAGTTTAAAGTATTATAAGACATTCTCTACTAATAGCATGCAAATTGTACATTTATCATAATTATAGATCAAAATCGTCTAAGTTGATTAATAAAACGCAATGGTTTGAAATGAATACGATAAAATGAATTATTTGAAGTGTTGAAGGTTGCAAATAACAAAAGAAAAAAAAATATTGAACAAGAGTAACAATGAAATTATAGTAGTGGATCCAAATTTAATTGTACATGTAGTGAAATGGGTAAAAATTATCACAATGTAGAGGCCAAAATGGTAGGGCTGGCAAGTACGTATTGGGTATTACAAAGTTCCCCCTTAGGTTTGTCACTTTGTTATAATTAACCTATTGTCCCTCTTCAATTTTGCCCTTAAAAGTAATTTGTAATGTTTATAATATGTTATAAATTTTAAAATTTTGATGTTAATTGTTATATCTTGCAAATTATAAAAATAACAATCACATACTTACCACAAAAATAATTGATATAATTTATAATTTTCCATTAATTTCAATAAATATTTCAACTTATAATACAATATAAACTTCAATATATTAAATATCATATTTTAATACAATATATTTATTAAATCTACTAATTTATAAAATAAATTCATTTAACTAATGTGTAAACAATTCATATTTATAAAATATATTATTAACATTCTATTTAACTTAATATTTTACAATTTAAATTGCTAATAAATATATAAATACCTTTTTTTTGCAATATTTATCAAAAGTTATGGGCAATAATAAATTTTATCAATTATTCTGGTAGTAAATATATAATTGTTTTTTAATTTATAAGATAAAATAATTAGATCCCGAGTTTTAATATTTATAAGACATTATACACAATACAAATAACACCCAAGGGCAAAATTGAAATATTTTAGGGACAAGGGATAAATTAAGATGGTGACAAATTTGAAACGAATTTTTGTAATACCCAATACATGAGAGAAATTTTTATAATTAGACCTTAACATAGGGGGATATTCGTAATTTACCTAAGAAATAAACAAGTTTTTGAAGATCATGGATGGACAAGAGCAAAGTGCTCCGTTCAATACTTGAGGGGCTATAATGATATATGATAGTGGCTAAAAGAATGAATATGGATCATATTAACAAAGAGCAAAGTGCAAATTAGCTTTTCATATTAATTTCAATAATAGTGGCTAAAAGAATAATTACTTTGTGGAATTATATAAGTTTAAATTTAAAAAAAAATGTGATTCATTTTTGTATTTTGATCATCGTGATTTTAATTTTATTGTCAATTCACATTTATAAATCGCGGAAGACCAACAAGTGGTCATACATTGTATTTGGTTGAATAATATAATAAATACACTTTGTACTTAAAAAATATAGATTGTTTTGTCATAAGCTTCAAGAGCTGGTATCAAAATTCTAAATTCGACTAGGTAATATAACTTCAAACAATTTGGGATTGATTATGCAATTTTGTCAGACCTCATTTCATTACTCAAAAAGCAAAATTTAGCAATATTAAAAACGAAATCACCGTCACATTAAGGCCCCGTTTGGTCCCACGATTCCATTGATCAAAAGCCCGATTGAACTTGCACCGCAATTTTCTGATCGTTTGGCCGCTTTCTTGTCATCACGATTGGAGATAGCAATTTGTAATCCCACGTTTCAAGTGGGGCTGCTTTGTCACCGTGAGATAAAAGAAAAGGTGATTTCTCCATTCTATCCTTCTTTCCATCTTCAGCAAAAAATGTTGAAATTCTCTTTTTTCTATAATTTTAAAACACATCTATTTATTGTATAAATTTTTCTATAATAAACATATGCAGTCTCTAATGTTAAAATCTGTTTAAAAATTTTCAACGTTATCAATTGAAGCCAAACATCCATCAATTATGTTAATGTTAATTTTTTCTTTTTTTTTTTAAAAGAGTGATTTACATTCAAACCCCCTCAGGTTTTGGCATATTACAAGAAACCCCCTATTATTTTAAAAATTACAAGGACACCCCCTCAGGCTTGGACATATTACAAGAAACTCCTCACGGCGTTAAAAACAGACATAATTTGATGATGTCAGCAAAAAAAATTTATTTTTCCAAATTTACCCCTGACTAAATATACCCACATGGGGTGTCTTTGTAATAATATTACACCAAAAGGGTATCTATGTAATAATATCATATCACAGGGAATGTATAAGAAAGATTACAATAACTTCATGGAGTTATTTGTAGTAAACTATCATATCTTAAAAAATGACAGTTAAATGTTACTGTTGGCCACATATTTTGGTTATAAAAATAGCAGTCCAAATATTTATTTTTAGTTTTGCATTTCATCCCACAAATTACATAGAAACCCCTATAGTCTAATATTATTACATAGGCATCCCCGCGGGTATATTTAGTCAGGGGTAAATTTGAAAAATCATTTTTTTGCTAACATCATCAAATTTCTTCTGTTTTTAACGTCATAAGGGGTTTCTTGTAGTACACCCAAACCTAAGGGGGTGTCCCTGTAATTTTTGAAACAATGGGGGACTTCTTGTAATATGTCCAAACCTGAGGGGGTCTGAGTGTAAATCACCTAAAAAAAATTATGATAGTTAAAAAATATTATTGCATAGTATTATGTAGCATACATATAAGGATATGTTTGTAAATTAGATAAAAGACTATATTTCTATAATCAGTTTTGAAAAATTGAAACTGTTGGAATTTTAAGTTTTTAAAACATCAAATAAAATAAATTTTGTAACAATCAAAATTGATTGTGAATTAAAGTGAAATAATTCCCCTTAATGTGCCATTATATGGCTCTTAATGTTTTGACCATTAAGGTCTCATGAACACACTATAAATAAGTGTTAGGGGTCTTAGGGATTTCACACACACTCACTAGTTGCATCCACTAAAATATTTTCATACATTGTTCAAGGGGCACTTAAGATAAGGTCTGGTTCTATGTCTTCCTGTGAACGTGCTCATAGATGAAGACGCGGCGTAGCCATATGGGTTTTATCTTGGGATTGTGATCAGCCGTCAATACCTGCACGAGGGGAGGCAATCACTTTCTTAGGACGAGCGTCTAGTGGCGTGACTCTCATCAGGCCAGTCGTTTTATAGTCGTTTTATATTTTTTAATTATTTTATGTCATATATCATATTATAAAATTATATGAGTTGTTTGTTTCAAAAACTATATTTATTAAAATTGTTATAAAACCAAAATTTCACAACAATCTAATAAAGTGATTTTGCTTAATTTGGTTAGCTACAATAATATTTAAAGTTGATCTACGATTATCTCATGAAGATTTGAAGTTTGACATATATGTGTTTATGCGTGATTTTGGTATAGAATATTGAATGTGAATTTGAACTCAATTGCAAACATGTATGTTGAGGCTTAATTTTCTTAAAGGATGAGTTGATACAAAAGGTTTAGTTCGATAACTAAACCTGTGTGGGATGATATGAATTTTGTCCTAATTAGTCTATATAATATGCTCATCTACTTGAACACTGATAGAAGATCTTAAATTGCAAACATGTTTTCCAAAATAAATATATATATTTACTAAACTATTATAATGCTACAGTGTGGCATATGGAAGATAATATCTTTAAAATATTTTGTGGTTCAATTTTGATTTGGTAGTATTTAAATACTTTTCATCCACTCAAATTTTAAATTCATATATTTTATGTGGATTGTAGTTAAGTGGTAGCATTTTGATAACTAGTGATTACACATAACTTGTTTTAAGTATTGTGCATGTGAATTCAATATTGAGAATGGAGTGAAAGGAGCATCAATGGTCAAAACTCAAAATATCTACACTCGTGAAAGCTTATGCTTATGAAAATGAGGTACAATTCATGTGCTCAATATACTTTAAGGTATACATTTTTCTATTTGACTTTACAATAATTTCTCTTATAATTATTTGCCATGTTATCTGTGATATTTACTTGAGGTAAATATGATATATATTGTTAAGAACCTTGATGTTAAAAGGTTTTATGAGCATAAAAGAGACTAAGTTGGTGATTTTCATATCATGAACGTTTTACAGTTCTTCATAAATATGAAAAAAATAAAGATTACAAAAAGTGATGTTCTATTAGAAATTACTTTTTCGGTTACTATTTCAAAAGAAAAACAAAATGGGTTTTTTCTGATAATTGTAGTGATTACATTGCTTAATAATATAATTAATGATTTTCTTAAAAGTGAATAAAATGAAATTCTCAATGATTTGATTCTAATATTATGGATCTATAAAGATAGATTAAATATTGTTATTGAATAAATTGCAGTTTTGGAATGGTTAAAAAAAAAAAATTGTTATATATAACATGTGTATCATGTGCTTAATGCATGCAATATAAAATTTACTGTCACGGAGTTATTGTATGTTTTCAATTACTCAAATATTATAAATATAATGACGAAATTGTTTTGTTTGATAGCCATCAATGTATTTAGTGAATCATTATGAACGGGGGTTACACAATTTGCCTTGAAATCATTGTCATTACATGCCAATATATTCTTGTCCTCCTGGTGTTTAAGTTAAATTCCTATATTTATTGAGGTATCAACTAAATTTTATGATGTTAGATCATAGAGTGGAAATGCACTTTTATTTAATCGAATGGTGAAGCCTTATTCCTTGGGTAAAATATATTAATTGATTTTGGGATCAATTTCTCTACAATTCAAATGTTTGTTTTATAATAATGTGAAATTTAATTTTAGTTTCATTATGTGATAATGTGTGTCCGAAGGTGCTAAGTAATATATATTCGATGTCGATTTTTAAAATTAAATATTAGTTGGACTTTCTCATATTTGTGCCATGTGTATGTATATTTTTATTTTGAATTCATAGATCCATTGAAATATTTTGATCAGTGGTCTAATTTTAACAAAGTGTCAACAATATCACTAACCAAGAGTAAATGAGAATTTATGTGTTACAAATTTTATATTTTATGTGTATCTACATGTATACATGTGACTTATACTAAATAAATGCATGAATTATTTTGCCATAATTGCATTTAATTTTGCAATTAAAATAGGAAATATATGTTTCATATGCATTAGTACAGTAAAGTTATGTAACCTCAATCACTGTTTTGAAAACCGGACCGGACCGGCCGGTTGAACCGGTTCAATCGCTAACCGGTCATCAATCCGGTCCGGTTCACCCCTAAAAACCAGTTCTTAAATTAACCAGTGTGAACCGGTAAAATCAGTCCCAAAACCGGTAAAACCAGTGAACCGGTAAAACCAGTGAACCATTGGTTCACTTAAATTTTTTTTTTTTTTTTAAATTAGAGTTTTTTTTGTTATTATTATTTATTTGAACTCTTGTTTAACATTTAATAGGATTACATTTATATATTTTAATTGAAATAACATTAATTATTTTAGTGTTTTAACAATAAATGAGGAACAAAATAATGCAATATTACACTTTTTTTCACATAAAAAAGTACATAGCCATTTTCTCATCATTGTGAATTATATTATTTTTTATATGAAATTATGCAAATCTCAATTACCATATAAACATCAACTTACAACAATAGAACCCAAATGAATAATCCAAAACTTTGAAAATGAGATGTATTTTTAATTTTGTTGTCTTGTTTTGAATGTATGTATTTTTTAGGGATAGTTGAGATTTATATTTTTGACATTGATCTTAATGTTTAAGACATTTTGATTATTTGATATTGACAAAGAATGATTTTTTCTAATTATAATTGTATTTTAGATAATCTAAAAATATATATATAAATATTACATAATAATAAAGTCACACCGGTTTTACCGATCGAACCAGTGGTCGACCCGATCTAACCGATCGAACCAGTAACCAGTAGAGTTTCCGGTTCAATGACCGGTCCGGTTTTAAAAACACTGACCTCAATTGGTACTGATATCTCTATAATGACGTAATTATATTCATCATTAATTGCCTCTTGAAAGTTTAAAAGAAAAAAGACTTTGAGGTGTTTTTTACTTATCTTTCACTGTGCAATGAATCAACTGCTATCTTGCAGTATGGCAAAAGTCTTATTTTTACAGCTCTAACACTTTGGATCCATGGAATATAAATGTTGACACGAAGTCTATTATTAAAAAAAAAATGAAAAATAAAATGTTTGCCAATCTTTCGATTCATGTTGCAAATAGTTTATACATATTTATAGGATATTAAACTATGCACATAAATGCTTTTAATGAATATATTCATTGCATCTCACTTGGGGAGTTCACATAAACTAATAAACATGATTTGTTTGGTTTCCTATTGTGATTGGAGTTGGACCTCTAATAATTTAACAATCGAGTCCACAACTGATTCTTGTTTCATAAATATCAAAGTTAAAGAATAGTTCAGAATGGAATTTGTACAAGATTAGACCAAATGGAGTGTTGTTGGTTGAAGTTATCTACGAATAAAAATATGCGTGCTATGAGGTATGTATTTATGACATATAATGTGATAAGTTGTTCAATATATTAATTTTAAAAAAAAAATCAAAAGCATGAAATTTAATGATTTCCTAAAATTAATATCGACCATAATTGCATAGGGGTTACATTATTGTGTAATGATTTATTGCATTATCAATGTTGGTCATATTATATTTAAGGTCTTTGACCTAAGATATGACTATTTTGCTATAAAAGCATCTTTCATGCTAATTTCTTGATTATTGTGTTAATTTGTACATACGGTAGAGAGGTAGTGATCATCCAATGGATATCTTATCTCTTGACTGAAATGAAATGATAATTGACTAGTATGATATTCTATTGAGATGATCATTAATGGTTAGATCTGAATATACATGCATTGATGAAATAGTATTATGGATGCTAATCTATGCATGTGATTGACATTATGATTTTATGAAAATTGTGGATGTGTTAGCATATATACATTGTAAGTAACTTCTTTATCAAAAGAAAATAAAATCAAATAAGAATTTATTTGTTTGATAAAGGAAAAATGTGGAGGTTACATTCCTAATATTTTGAGATTTATTTCTAGCTTAATAATTTCTCCCAATAGATAACGATTTTATAAGACTTGTTCATATGACTAAATCTAATTTAGTGCTTATGTGTATGTGAATTATTTAGATTTTATAAGAGTTGTTCATATGACTAAATCTGTTTTAGCGCATATTGTGTATGTGAGTTGTTTTAGTGCAAATTGATCATATTAATCAATAATAACACCAAATAAGGTGGTTTCATTTATCATGTAGAAACATTAATTAAACTTGCAATATTTTGTATCAATTGGTTTCTACAACTAGTCTTAAGAAATGTGGGGGTTGAACATGATATATAAAATTTATAAAGAATAAATTTTATTCCATATGATTTCAATATCTGATTAATATTTACTATGAAACTCAACTTTTAAACAGAATGAGAAAGTGGAGGTTGAGACTTGAGAGTTATTCTAAAGGCTTGCAAATTTATGCTAAGCGTTATCATGAAAAACTTCCAAAATAAAGAAGGAAGTGATGATAACCATCTTCTAATTTTGTTGTTAATTTATTGACCACTCTTGTGGAAGTGATTTTGTAACAGGTGCACGTGCTCATACACGAGACAAAGAGGAATATCTAGAAATTAATAATGCGACACATATCGCACTTCAAAAATAATGGTGAAAATTAAAATATAAGAGGCAATATATAATAATTTCACGAGGTGGAATTTTGTCTCAGGACTAGCTATAAAGGCTTGATCCTTCATCGAGGGGGATGGGTGTAAGCCCGTAAGGGAGTCACCTCCAGGAGTAACCCAACCTCTGTGATTGGAGACCCCATGAAGAAGGTTCAATGGGTAGAAACAACCTGTAATGCGTGACTCGTTTAACACTAATTTATAGGAGAGCACCTCCTTCCCATCCCTATGGTGATAGTGTTTCATAGTGTGAAATTGTGGTTGGGTTTAACCCTTAATGAGATCAAGGCGGGAATTCCGCAGGGTATAGGTCACACGTACCCTTGGAGGTTTCACCTAAGTGAGAGTTGCCATGGGGCCGTGGCTATGGGTTTGGGCTGACCCTAGAAACTCTCATGAGAATCAAGATTCGAGCGCATGGCCGTTAACGCGCTAACCCGCGACCTAAGACTGATGTCGATACTGTGTGTGTGATGTATTGAAGTTTGGCCAAGGGACCTAATTCAAAGCGCTTGCGCCATTATGGCTTCCTCAAATGAAAATCATCAACACTAAGTGTAGGTTCAAGCCCGGAAGGCTCCTACACCTATTGCACAGTATTTAGTGCCCTTTATTTTGTAGGCCTTTGAAGTTTTAAAAACTTGTGGAGGATTGTTGGAATTTTAAGTTTTTAAAACATCAAATAAAATAAATTTTGTAACAATCATAATTGATTGTGAATTAAAGTGAAATAATTCCCCTTAATGTGCCATTATATGGCTCTTAATGTTTTGACCATTAAGGTCTCATGAACACACTATAAATAAGTGTTAGGGGTCTTAGGGATTTCACACACACTCACTAGTTGCATCCACTAAAATATTTTCATACATTGTTCAAGGGGCACTTAAGATAAGGTCTGGTTCTATGTCTTCCTGTGAACGTGCTCATAGATGAAGACGCGACGTGGCCATATGGATTTTATCTTGGGATTGTGATCAGCCGCCAATACCTGCACGAGGGAAGGCAATCACTTTCTTAGGACGAGCGTCTAGTGGCGTGACTCTCATCAGGCCAGTTGTTTTATAGTCGTTTTATATTTTTAAATTATTTTATGTCATATATCATATTATAAAATTATATGAGTTGTTTGTTTCAAAAACTATGATTTATTAAAATTGTTATAAACCAAAATTTCACAACAGAAACCAAATGCTAAATCAATTATTGTAAAAGCATTTATCTCAAAAGTAATATACAATCAATTATTATATAAACAATTACACAATCGTTTGATCAAACTCACCCTAAGTTGACGAGAAGGAAAATATGATCCGACCAAGCCACACTACAAGGTTGTGGGTTGCATTTCTATAAAGTTATTCGTATATATTTTACAATGTTTTAAGTTTTGACATATCAAGATAAACTTTGACTTCAAAAAAAGTTTATTCACACAGGGTAAACACCACTAATGTCATTTTTATCATTAATTTTTTTACATAGTAATTTCTCTTGTATTTTTTTTTTACTTTAGTTCTCACTATGACTTATTTGTTTCACTTTGGTCATTTACAATGGGTCTTTTACTTTAGTTCTCACTATGCCGTCAATAATTTTTTGTATTTGCGTAGAGTTGAATTTAATTAGGTCAATTGCTTGACACCGAATGCCCAGGCTCATTAAATCATACCACACTCTATTCTATTCCCATTATAGATGGTATACCAATTTTCTAAAACTTTTTCCAAGTATACATAATGTATATTCACAAAATTTGAAAATATTACCAGTTGTGACTAAAGGAGGGCGTGCGGCCATTGTTGCAGCGTCATTGCACAAGTCGGACATATGGAGTCAATGCAAAATTATGCATCTAAAGATAAATATGCGTCTTAATGCACAAGATGGGCCATCACACTTAATTCATGAGCTACAAACTTTTGCTGAGTGGATAAACAACATTGGAGAAGGAAAAATCAAAGGGTTGAATCTTGGTGATGGTGTGGAATCGGACTGGGTCAAAATACCTCAAAAGTTCCTCATAAAGAATGTGAAATAACTCATTAATACAATTGATATCGTCAACGTACCCTGATTTGAGCAATAATTTCAGAGATGCTACATATACATATTTAAAAGACAGGACGATTTTAGCTCCTAAAAATAGTGATGTTGATGAAATCAATTCTATTATGTTGAACATGCTTCCGGGTGAATCTCGACAATATTGCAGCGCAGATAAAATTGTCCATCTGAGTCGACTGATTATGAACATACTATGAATCCTCCAGAGCTACTTCATTCAATAAAGATATCCGGCATTCCCAATCACTGCATAGAGCTGAAAGAAGGTGCTCCAATAATGCTTCTTAAAAATATCAATCAAGCTATGGGGTTATGCAACGGAACAAGACTTATTGTACTGAAAATGGGGGAAAAGGTAATCGAAGCACGGGTGATCACGGGAACTCATTCAGGAGAAGATGTATTGATTCCACGCATTACTATTGTAACATCTGCCTCGCAAACGTTTTGTCCAATGAAAAGAAGACAATTTCCAGTGAAATTGGCATTTGCAATGACTATTAACAAAAGTCAAGGACAAACACTTCAAAATGTTGGGTTGTACCTGCCAAATCCAGTTTTCACTCATGGCCAATTGTATGTAGCATTGTCACGAGTCACGAATCCTTCAGGCTTAAAAATTCTCATATGCAACAAGTTGGGAATTCCTTGGAATTGTACAAGAAACATAGTATATCGTGAAGTACTCGCTGCAATCATTGATAATTTTTCTTCATTGTAAATTTCTAAGTTTTAGTCTATTTTACTGTAGCGTCTGGATGAATACTTTTTATTGCAAATTTATTTCGTGTACCACTTTTACTTGAGTGATAAACATTCTATTATTAAAGTAAGTTATTGATATCTACTTTCAACTTCTATCGAATTGGAAATATAATTTTATTGAGCAGGAGAATCAGAGTTGATATATACACCTCTGCATCGACTGATTCCATGTTGTTCCACATTCAATGTCATGGTACGCTTGGTGAGATTTGTATATCTACGAGGGCATCAAAAGAAGCCAAGCTCGCTAAAGATGGTTTTTGTTGATCAAGAGGTTAGAACATAATATATGACTATTATTTGCAAATATAATAATTTCAACGATATATTACAATCTACAAAATTCTAATATATATAGATGTGCTCTAATCCCATTAATTTATCAACTTTCTAGAAATTTTTCATGCAAGGCATTGTGCATCATGACAACGTTGTACACTACAGTGCTCAATTGGTTGAGGGAGAGATTTACTATGTTCATGGTGTACGAGTGATTATGGCTGATAAAAAATTTAAATTATTACCGCACCGCTATCAGTTACTATTTGAGCGTGAGTCAAGGATTGAGAAATTCAGGCCACATAGTGACAATTTCTTACGAGAATTTCATTCCATCGTCATGCTCAAGGACATAGGAATTCACGTCAACAAAGAAGATTTATTGATAGGTATTGTAACCTTTTTCTTTAAAATTTTTACTTTTTCAAAATATCAACATAATTGAATTATATATTAACTTATTCTTAAATACAGATGTTATTGGATTGGTTGTTTGTGTTACCCATTGTCGTCCGACTAATGAAGGTTTAAATATGATAGAATAGTGTCCTGCAAGCCAGTTGTATGGCTAGTATTTATTGTAATAAATGCGGAACTATTCAATTTCGATTAATAAATGCACTTTATTAAATGGTCATCTTTAACTTATGTAATAATTATCTACGCATAAGGATAGAAGTCCTTATATCACAGGGCTATGGGACAACCCGTGGACTGATCTCCAAGGCCGTGATCTAGAACATATTCAAGATTCGTAGAATCCAATCGAGATAGGACATCGTTGGATTCGGTTAGACTCTCACTGTTGTGTATACTCCGATGAACTGGAGGACGCTGGGGTCCACGAGCGTGACTAGGATAGTCGATACACATAAGTGGGTGGCTTGCTGGGATGGCAAGCGCACTGAATACCCCAATTAGGAAATAACTCACCATGGAAGCGGTAGTCGCATATCGGGGTTGAAGTTATTCCATGTTTATAATAGTATACGAGGAACAGTCCCTAACAACTTGAGATGATAGGGTTTATCTGGTGCGAGAACGTCTATACTTTGATATGAGTTCCGACTGACTGGGGATCGCCAGAAAGTCTCTGTGGACTCATGTTGGGTATAGAGGAACTCGTATGCAGATTCATATCATCAACAAAGGATCCATTGACCCGACTTGATAGGTTGGGAAATTCTCCTATGAATTTCTGTGAGAAATTAATTCTGGTAAAATCCTTGGCCAAGGTATCTGACGACTTTATGTAAGTAGCTCATAAAGATTAAGTCAAAGAGAATTTATTTCAAGACCAGAGTACATAAGGTCAAGACAAAAGAAAAGGGAATCCGATGAAAGACCATGCCCTTAAGTCTCGACTGGGAGATTGATCGATGGAGAGATTATGTCGTATATGGAAATTATAAATGATAAAAGGTTCACTAAATTAATTCACCAGTGATTGGGCTCCATGGGCTTGTGGCTGGACATCGACCGTGGAGTGTGGGAGAATTCCCAAATTGGCAGGGGTGCTAATTTTGGAATGGTCAATCGACAGAGTGTTCGATTGATTTAGAGTAAGTCTTACTCGAATAATTAAATAATATTTAATTATAACCCACGGCCAATTATGTGGTGAACCTACGGCGGCATACACAATACACAAGTAGCGAAAGCGAGGAAATAAGAACGACCGAGTCGACTGGGTCGACTGGGTGGAAAAATCGACTGGATCGATTATATTGGGTGGGTCGACTGGGTCGACCCAATTGGAACAAATTGGGATCCAATTGGAATTGGATCAGGATCATAAATTAAATTGGAATTTAATTTGTGAATTAATTAATTAAGTTGGATTTAATTAATTAGAAAAGGATTTTAATTAAATGGGCTTAGAGTCTGATTTAATTAAATGGGAGATTGAGTTAATTAATTGGGCTATTTAATTGGGAGATTAAATTAGGCCTGGTCAAATTAATTAACTGGGCCATGAATTAATTAGGAGACTAGGTCTTCTAATTAAAGAGGGCCATGGCCCATGTAGGAGAGATAGGGAGATAACTATAAGTAGCTATCTTATAGTTATTTTTCACACAACTCCTTAAGCAAAAAAATTGAGCAAGAGCAAAATTCTCTCTCCCTCTCCCTAGTGATCTGCCGAAACCATTCTTCCCTGTGGAAGAATTTTTTGTTTTCCGATCTTGTTCCAAATCGTTCCTAATTCCTAGTCTATAATATATCTTGTGTTCTAGCTGATCGAGATATATTATTTCCGTGATATTGTGGTGTATCAACTCGTAAAGGCGCAACACGTGGGGCGCTACTCAAAAGGTGTGGGTCGATTTTGCTGGAGCAGAATTCAGATCTCGTTTTGCTAGCCGAGGATTTGCAAGGAGACAGGTATAAACGAGAAAACTTATATTGTCGTTTATTTATATTCATATATATAAAACTAGAGAATATCCTGGCAAGATTCCTTAAGAGGCCCTAAAAGTTTTTATATTCCACTGTGCCTAGGGCTGTTTATCTTACCGAATCCCAACAAAATATCCGAGAACTCTTGCTGATTGATAGCACGTAAGTCTTACCATCGAAATATTATGTTATTTATGATGAAAAGATTTTATAACTAATTACAATTATATGTCTGAAGCATGACAGTAGTCCGTATGATTTTACGTGATAATTTTGCCAAGGAAGAAGGAGAGATATTGTGTGGAACACTTGATCGTAACAATATAATTTTGGCAACCGGAGTTGTTGTGCAAGATCATGAAGGTATGGATTGCATTTTATAAACATAACGTGTTGCATACTATTTTAACCATATTGTACATTCTCCACAGGTTGGTCGATATACACACATCGTTTCACCAAATTCTACATCAATGACAACAATAGCTCTACAAATAAACTTAGGAGCTGGTATGAACAAAGTATATATCAATTATCTAATTGACATTGAAATTGTATAGCAGTAATAATAAAATACAATTTTATATATTTTTTGTAGGTTCTTTGTAGATCGTTGTGCGAAAAAATTAGTCTCATTGTTACGTTCAAGTAGGTTCTCTATTTCAAAATCATTGAAAATTGCCAATGCAAAACGGATATGGATACGTGAATATGGACATCATGCAGGGGTGAGTAACTCTAAGTTATATACTTCGATTTTACTAATTAATCAAACAATTTTTATTATTTATTATGCAGATTAAGTTTTTTCGCATAATTGCACGGTTCCAAACTGTTGATGTGGACAACATGTGGTATGCATTATGCAATCATTGCCAAACTGAATGCATATCACACTTTGGACAAATGATTTGTATTAAATGTAGCGATGTGGTCGATCCTATTATCAGGTATTTATTATCAATTTCTTTATTTTAATTGTTTACTTTATATCCTAACAATTTAAATTAACTATATTTTATTTAAGTTTCGTGTCCATGCTACAGTAATGGACAGTACTGGATCTATAGACATAAAACTGCTACATGATCAAGCTGAGTATATATTTCGTAATAGAGCTATTTTTTACAAAAGTCTTCAAGAAAAGGTACGATACAAATATTAGCTCAACTTTAATTACTTATATAGTATCACGTAGTGTTGTCGAACTGATGTGTTGTATTTTTCAGCAGAATGGTACCAATTTGTTGAAGGAACACATCGACTCCATCCTAACACGTGCATTTACATTTATTATTCGTGTACCGCCAATTTGGGGAAGACCGAATGTTCGTTCTGTTGTAAATTTTGTCTTACCTGTTGACTGGTCTGAAGAGTGCGCACATCTTCCAAATAGATTGTCTATTCTAAGTTAAGAAAAGTAAGTCATTTTTCAGTTCATTTTATTAAATCACATATTATTGTTACTGACTTTGAAACTAAGATTATTAATAAAAATATCATGACAATGTTATTGAGTTGCTAATAAGTTGTCATTTGTGTTTTATGCAGATATCACTTCACCACTGAAAGTGTACAATATTGAACATGGGAATTTTCATCACTTTGAGAAAGATAGCGCATTATTGTTATGTTTTAATTTTGTTTTAAGATCATAAATATTTGTTTTCTTTTTTTTTTTTTTTTTTTTTTTTTATCACAGCAACAATTATACGTAGTAAATATGTAATATGATACCGGGCTTAGGCTAGTAAATAATAAATAAAACATTTTACACCTCAATACGAGAAACCCAATTCATTAGCCATTTAGCCATTCAAATCACCAACAAAAACAAAAATTCAGCAAGAAAATTGAAAAAATATTTAAATCCCTAAGAAATGGCGATGGTGGGGGAAGGCGGCGGAACTTTATCGGAGTTGTACAATAGCTCGAAGCGGCTGTCGATGAAGACCAGGGATGCTTTGGAGAGGCTTGAGCGCCTCGAGTACACGTCATCATCCTCGTCTTCTTTGTCATCGTCAAACGCCGTCGTTACGGGTTCTTCCGATGATCAAGCCGCCGCCGCGATACGAAGAGACATTATCCAGATCCAGTCCATTTGCTCCGAAATGGATCGCCTATGGCGTTCCATCGCCTCCAGACCCCAACGCGATCTCTGGAAAAGGTACTCCGCAATTCTCTCCTATATCTCTTTGTTTGTATGTATAGTTCTATATATCGGTTTTTGTATTTGCCCATGGATTTTAGTGTTTAAGTGCAGCAAATCGTTAATTCTACATATTTACGGTGATCGTCATAACTGATTACCAATTTACTTTGCTGCTAATATGTTTTATGTATGATTTAACGTGCCTATCATTCCTTTACAGGACGGTGGTTATGGTTAGGGTTTAATTTGATTGAGCCAAAAAACCTTTTCATTATTTCATGTTTTTGCCATTAGGTTTTATTTCTCAATCTCTTTTGTTGCACAGGAAAGTGGAACAAGCCAGCGAAGAGGCTGAGTCATTTAGAGCTAGTTTGGATAAGTACATATCACGGCATCAGAAGCGGGTGCAAGAAGCACAAGAGAGAGCAGAATTACTTGGAAGAGCTGTATGGCCTCTTTCTAGATTTGAGATTTTTTTTTTAAACTTATTCTATTATTTGAGTCAATTTAATGATTTGTTTTTGTTTTAGAATGGGGATTCACATGTTTTGAGAATTTTTGACGATCAAGTACAAGCAGCAGAGTCTGTCCGTAGATCCTCCAGAGTACTAGAGGAAACATTTGCAACTGGAGTTGCTATTCTTTCAAAATACAGTGAGCAAAGAGATCACTTAAAGGTACTTACTTTGAAGCACATGCCTGATCGAAATAAATATATACGCCCTGTGATTTTACCCTTATATGCGTACAATTTAGTATATTTCATAATTTGCACAAGATAATTTTAGCACAATTAAGTTAACTATTAATTAATGAATGAATGTGCGTCAGAACACTGGAAGATATTCTTGATACGAGTTTTATGCTTTAGCATAAGGAAAATCATCATCCCAGGGGTTCCAGACTTCAATTTTCTAAGAGTTTGTCAATTTCTCACCAAAATGGAAAAGTAACACTTATAGGAACATTATGTCCTCCGTAAATCATAACTTCGTACATATTGATCAATTTTTTAAGATTTTGTCAATTTCTCACCCAAATGAAGAAGTAACACTTATAGGAACACATTTATGGCGTGTACACTTATAGTAATCAATTTTCTAAGATTTTGTCAATTTCTAACTACGTACATATATATTTATAAATGGCGTGTGGCGTGTGGGAGTAACACAAGCCACTCGCCATGTCATGGCTTGTGGCGTGTGATACTCCCACACGCCACACGCCATTTATTTTATCATGGCGCGTGGCGTGTTGTACTACCACACGCTACAAGCCATTAACTTTTTTATGGCGTGTGGCGTGTGGGTGTAACACACGCTACTCGCAATTTAACGGCGCGTGGCGTGTGGTAGTCGGCGCGTGGCGTGTGGTACTACCACACGCCACACGCCATTTATTAATTCATGGCGCGTGGCCTGTGGTACACCCACACGTCACACGCCACACGCCATAAGCAAAGAAATGGCGTATGGCTTGTGGGAATACAACACGCTACGCGCCATGAATTATAGTTTGGTTCCTAACTTTTCAAAAATTACAGTTTTATCCCAAAATTTATAAAAAATTCATAATTACTATTCAGTAACATTAGATGCACAAAATAAAAATATTCACTCATTATAGCTTGCATTTAACACGAATTTGTAGTTTGGTCACTAACTTTTTAAAAATTATAGTTTTACCCCCAAAATTTATAAAAATTCACAATTGCGATTCAGTAACATTAGATGCACAAAATTAAAATGTTAATTCAAAAGTTACAATTTTACCACCGAATTTTATACAAATCCTAACCGAATTAAATATTACAAAAAAAAAATTAATTACTTAGTGGATTTTTTTTTTCTAACATTAGCAGTAAAAGGAGGTCTTAAATGCCTACTAGGATTTCTTATCCTCTCATGGCGTTTTTTTGTCCTTGGTTCTCTCCTACCCGTATTATCATCATCACTATTGACTTCCTGATCACCATTCAGGCAAATATTTTCAGCATTATAAACCGTAGAATGCATAGGTGTGCCCAAATGATCACCCTGAAAATGCATATATTAAAAATTCATATCAAACATTTGTGCAACACCATCCAAAACCAAAACCAATTTAATAAACACAAATCCATTATTCAAAAACAAAACCACAACATTCGATATAATTCAAAACCAAAACCACAACATTCGATATAATTCAGAAAACACAAATCCAAAAAAACTATCCAATAATGTCTCTAAAAAAATCCAGAAAATATCTAAACATGATCATCATCATTTCCCTCCTGTTCATTTCCCTTCTCATCATTTCCCTCCTGTCCTCCGTAAACATTATGTCCTCCGTAAATCATAACTTCGTACATATTGATCAATTTTCTAAGAGTTTGTCAATTTCTCACCAAAATGGAGAAGTGACACTTATAGGAACATTATGTCCTCCGTAAATCATAACTTCGTACATATTGATCAATTTTCTAAGATTTTGTCAATTTCTCACACAAATGAAGAAGTAACACTTATAGGAACACATTTATGGCGTGTACACTTATAGGAACATTTATAGTAATCAATTTTCTAAGATTTTGTCAATTTCTAGCTTCGTACATATATATTTATAAATGGCGTGTGGGAGTAACACAAGCCACTCGCCATGTCATGGCTTGTGGCATGTGGTACTCCCACACGCCACACGCCATTTATTTTATCATGGCGCGTGGCGTGTTGTACTACCACACGCCACAAGCCATTAACTTTTTTATGGCGTGTGGCGTGTGCACTACAAAAAAAAAAGCATTTTATGTGACGAAATATTTCATCATGAAACACAAGTTTTTCGTCACAACAGGTTTACGTGACAAATAAATTCGTCGCAAGGTTCGTCACATAGGCCCCGTCAAATAAAGTCTGAAGTGACAAAACTCATATTCGTCGCGTAAGACTGCGACGAAATTTTTCTCGTCACAAAATAATACTGTTTCGCGACGACAGATTTGTCACATATACTCAAAGAAATTGTCACCGAAACTGTGTTTCGTCACAACAAAGATGATTTTGACAAAGCTTTATGTGACGATTTTATTTGTCGCATAAAAAGCTAGCCTGTTATGACAAATTATTTTGTCACAAAAAATGTTAGTTCGAAATTCTTCACATCTTTTGTGACAATATATTTTGTCACAAAAAATAGTCTTTATGAGAAACTATTTTGTCACAAAATAAATTAATTTAAAATTCTACAAATGCTTATATGACAATATAATTTGTCACTATAAATTTTAAGATTAATGAACCCAATAGAAATCAAAATTTACATTTTTCACCTCATTGATAATTAAATTAAAACAGTAATATTACAAAAAATAAAATTGATTATCAAAATGACAATAACAACCAACTTACATAGTCTTTTAAGTTAAAAAACGACAATAATATTCATATTCAAGCGTATATCTCACCAACTACATTAAACAAAATGATAGCACTTGTCAAAAACCTACTATGTTTCACAAAAAGGAATTCAAAAACAAATTTTTGAACCCAAACTTCCAAAACTCGAACACATGTTAATTTCAATATCTTGAACTTCTAGCATTTGAAGCCTCTAAACATAGCTCCACCACGTTTTTCATTAGCTATCCAAAGTAGCAATAGTATTTTCTGCATGAAGACCACACTTTAATTAGTGAAACACATAACATAGTTAAATAGATTCTACCTTATCCCATTAAGTATATCAAATAGCAAATTATTCATTGAGCTTTCAAAGCCAACAATTCATATCAAATCTATCCTATTGTTCATTTAACCCCATATAGAACATTCTCTACCACCAAATTATGCAAATAAAAGATAATTATGTTATCCAAAACCTCATCCATTTATGTCACGAAGTAAGGCTAACAATATTTGGACTTGTACAATTCGAATCCATGTCTCACAAAACAATCTATACATATATGAAATAAAGGACTAACTTCATAAAACTTAATAATCAATTAATTAACATGCATGCTAGTGATCAGTCCCAATATTTAAGATTTAATGATTTCCCAAACTCCTTACACTTGAAGATTAAATCGACAAATAGTATGTATTCTTACCATGTACAATTTGGCGTAGTATTGTTGCCTTGCATCCTTAACCAAAGTCCAGCCCCTAGTTTAACTGTTCAAAATCTTCCTTTGAGTTTCTGTTTTGCTGAATATGCATTTTAATCCCTGAATTTTTCAGATTTACATAATATTTATGCACCATTTCAGTCCCAACTTAATAATACCTATGTTAAAGTTATTCATTGACATATTTTTATATGTTAAAGTTATATGTTAAAGTTATTCATTGACATCTTTTTATATGTTAAAGTTATTCTTTATGACAGAAATTATGTGCATCTTTTTATATGCTTTAATTTACAAGTCAACTTAAAATGGACAAAAAGGAAGAGATCAACTTTAAGGTTTTCTTATGCTAAACATAGAAATTTAGAGTAGTTGGAGTTTTGCTTTTGAATTTTACTTATTGTAATACATTCTGCACATATGGTATTAACACAAAAGAGTGCACAAGTCAGTCACAAAGAGTAGCTGAGCCAAATGGTCATAGTGAAGGCGTGCAACATCAGGCTTCCCCAGTTATTTATTTTTTCTTTTGTGTATTGGAAAATCACAGCTAGACCACCTTCTACCTTCTACAGAAGTTCAGGATCCTGATAATTCATCTCAGGCAATAAAGAGGAGGCTATCCATTGTTCCTTCTAACTTGCAAAATACCCCCTTATGTTATTTATACAAGCAACTATCCATTGTGTTTCTAAATTAAATTACTCATTCTCCACACAGTAATACTGCCAGTACCTAGATTCATCTAATTTACATGGTCATCCAATAAACCCTCTTGTCATCATCACTACAAGAAAAATGAATTTTAGTGACAAAATATTAAGTGACATTGTTAAAATTGTCACTTTTTGCATACATTTAGTGATAAAAATATTAGTTTTGTCGCAATAATAATAGTGACATGTGCACTAGTGACAAAATATATTTTTAAGTTGTCACTAATGGCTATTAGTGACAAGTTTATGGAACTTAAGTTGTCACTATTGACAATTAGTGACACCCTTTCAGTGACAACTTAGTGACAATAAATATTATCACTATAATTTAGTGATAACTTTTTTGTTGTCACTATTGGGGTATCACTAAATATCAATAGTGACAACTTTTTCACATTTCTTGTCACTAGTGTGTGTATACACATTAGTTTAGTGACAATATTAAAATTCTTGTCACTTTGTCATTTACTATTTTGTCACTAAAATTAAAATTTTTTGTAGTGCATAAACACTTGTATACATCATTGTTATACATTTATCATACCAAATAGAAATATGCATAGGACCGTTGTAATATTTCATTAAAGCCTAACAAATGCAAGAGACAGTGTGAACTTTTTACATTTCATTCTTAAGGATAATAATATGTTAAAGGTTAGTATCCAAAAATCAGCAATAGTCAAAGAGTTACAAAATATAATCATATATTCACAATTAAACACACACATGTATATACAGAACATACTTTAATTTTATGGATGAGAATATATTTATTAAGATAGAAATTGGCAAAATTGCATCACATACCTTAATTTTATGGCTGGGAATTCGAATATTATGAAATAAAATCACTGAATCGGCCGGGCTATATTCTTCCTTCTCAATTTAGTGAAAACTCACCTACAAATACAAATGTGAGAATCATGAAATTAAAAAATAAGCTTAGAAAGGGAGAGTAGAGGGAACGAATTCCAGAATATACCCACAAAGCAAACTTAATTTCAATCGGAATCATTTCTTGAGAGAGCAATTTCTTGAGATATTGAAGACGGCATTAGGGAAGAAAACCATTGGAAGTGGAAAGGTCTAGATTTTACTATCTCAATATAAGATTTAAGGGACAAAATAGTAATTTTGTGATATAACAATGTAAAGGAGGGAAGGAATGAAAAAAAACCGGGAGCTTTTTTTGGGTAATGTAAATTGAAACTTTCATTAATTGATTAAAGTGTGTTAAATTAAATTAAAATACCCCTTGATCATTATAAAATAATCGGCTCTTGTATATAGTCTACTAACATGTCTTATTAATTATAATTGAGTTAATAGCAATTTGCCACTATAAATACATAATATTTAATTTAGCCCCCTGTGATTTAAAAATAACGATTTATCCATTATGAAAATTTTAAAGAAGTAATTTAATTAGCCCATTCAGTCGGAGAGCGTAACTCGCTTTTCGAAATTGAGAGTATGCATAAGAAGTATTTTGTAACATATAGAGGTAGATTGCCATATTTATCATAACAACAAGGGTAATTTGTTACATTATCGTAACACAAGAGGTAAAGTGTCATATATAAAATTGTCATGGAGGCGGTGTGAAACATATTTAAATTAAATTACCGGGAGGAGAGGGGTAAAGTGATTTTTTTCAAATTACAAAAAGATAAATTGAACATTATGAGTATCATTTGGGGGAGGGGTAAATTGCCATTAATTCATTCCTTTAGAAAAATATTTAAATTTGATTCAACTATCATTCAAATATAAGTGGAAAATAGTATGATATGAAATAAATTAGAATCGAAAATCACATTGTGCATAATTTGAATTGGCCATGCATTGGTATGTTATCTAATGGCGTAGCCGAGAGCTGCAATACATCACTCACTAGTAATTACACCTTAGTATTACTGTGATTCTCACCCCGCCTAATATAAATATGAATAAAACTAAGGGAAAATTGTTTTTTTTGGTACAATAGGATAGGCTAACTTGCACTTTTGGTACCATTGGATATGAAATGCAAATTTGGTACCATAGGATATGTTTAATTTCATTGCAATTTTGGTACCAAACCAATTTTTCTACAAAGTTCATGGCAATTTAAGAATGATATCATCTATTGAACATTATGCATTTCATAGGGGGTAAATTGCCATTGATTTTGTAGAAAAATTGGGTTAATTGGTACCAAAATTGCGATGAAAACATATTCTATGGTACCAAATTTGTATTTTCGTATCCAATGGTACCAAAAGTGCAAGTCACCCTATCCTATGGTACCAAAAAAGCAATTTTCCCATAAAAGTAATTAAAACTTACAAATCCATAATAAATGTCTCACCAATTTTTTCACTAACTTCGTCGATCGATTTAACCCCTTTTTATATATTAAATCCATTAAATGTTAAAGTGCCCAAAAATAAATGTTTAAATCGATTAAAAAATGATATACTATTAATCAATTAAAATTGGTGCAAATTGCAATATATAATTGATATGATATGCATTTAGCTAGGAAAATTTAAATTTTGCGTAGTTATTAGGATTCCATTATGTAAAATCTTAATTTAAATTTTGCGTAGTTATTAGGATTCAATTATGTAAAATCTTAATACTTACATGTGCACACCACAAAATTTAAGGTCATAGCTTAAGTGATAATAGTCTAATTCTATCACATAAATAAAAGGAAAAATTAGAAACGAGGGAACCATTATTCTAGATAACAATTTCTGAATTTAAGAAAGGAGGGAAATTTTTGGAGGGAATAAAACAATTTCATGTGACAATAAATATGTTTGTCACATAAGTTGAAGGTTATGTGACGAAGTCAAAAATTGTCGCAAGAAACATCAGTTTATGTGACGAAATACAAATATGTCGCAAGAAGTCTTTCGTTTACGTGACATTATGATTTTTGTCACATAAAATACAATTTTGAGCGACGAAATTAATTTTTGTCGCTTCAAAACATCGTTTATGTGACAAAATTCACCTTTGTCACATACAACATAAGTTTATGCGACGAAATTACAAATCGTCACATGAGTTCTTATTTTATGTGACGAAAAACACAGTCGTCACGATAGACAAATATCTTGGGACGAATTTCAGATTCGTCGCAAAAAATTTGTCACATAAAATGCTTTTTTTTGTAGTGGTGGGTGTAACACACGCTACTCGCAATTTAATGGCGCGTGGCGTGTGGTAGTACCACACGCCACACGCCATTTATTAATTCATGGCGCGTGGCCTGTGGTACACCCACACGCCACACGCCATAAGCAAAGAAATGGCGTATGGCTTGTGGGAATGCCACACGCTACGCGCATAAATTATAGTTTGGTCCCTAACTTTTCAAAAATTACAGTTTTATCCCAAAATTTATAAAAAATTAATAATTGCTATTCAGTAACATTAGATGCACAAAATTAAAATATTCACTAACTATAGCTTGCATTTAACACGAATTTGCAGTTTGGTCCCTAGCTTTTTAAAAATTACAGTTTTACCCCCAAAATTTATAAAAATTCACAATTGTGATTCAGTAACATTAGATGCACAAAATTAAAATATTCATTCAAAAGTTACAATTTTTACCACCGAATTTTATACAAATCCTAACCGAATTAAATATTACAAAAAAAAAATTAATTACTTAGTGATTTTTTTTTGTTAGATAATGATGAAGATGAAGGCTCTGAAGACAATTAGTAAAGGGAGGTTTTGAAGGATTCCAAAACTTCAGAAATTGGCTAAGTATGGAGTAACTTAGCTGATGATCCCTTAGAAGAAACTTTGATTAAGTAAAGAAGACATCAGAAGAGTCAAAGTTTCAAGGTCCAAGACTTCTGATCTGCTGAAGTGAGGTTATCAGACTGATGAAGATCAGCTGACTCAAATCAGATTTGTTCAAGTTTGAGATCAGCCGAGTTCGCCATCAGACATGTACTTTCGTCAGCCAAGTGAAGAAGATCATGAAGTGTTCCCAACGGTAATAAATGCCCCTTGGAGTAATAAATGCTGAAGTACAAGGTTATTAAAGACAAATGATTGAAGAAATGCTTCGCATCAGCTGGGTGCATTTAATGCTGCATTTAATGCTGCCTGCAGAATAGTACTGTTCACAGTACGGACAGACTGCAAAAGAGCCGTTCGCGGATTTTAAGGACCAGTACTCGAGGAATTTGAATTTTGTCTCTCTTCAACGGACATTTTTCAATCCTCAAGTATAAATAGCTGAAAGAGACGAAGAAGAAATAAGCAACACACTTTCTGAGAGAAATTTCCAGAGCAAAATTCTTTAAGTCTCAAGAACAGCTCACTCATCAGCTGAGTCATTTGTTGACGAAAGCAGAGTTGAAGAATCAAGAAAAATACATCTTCTGAGTGATTTTGTAAACAAGAGTGTTGTGCGGAGTTGTGATCCATCTTTGTGAGTGATCAAACTTCAGAGAATAGGTCTTCTGTGTGATTTCCTATTGCGAACTTGTGGTCGTTTCATTTGTTGTTCGACGCAAGCAGAGTATACTGTAAACTTTGTGATTATAGTATAACCCAAGATCTGTGTGACTTGGAAGAGTGGACTAAAGGATATTCAAATCCATATAACCACTATAAAAATTGCTTGTGTTTTTGTTTGCATTTTACTTGCATATTTTCTGTTGACATAAAAACACATTTAAGTTGACTGTTTGAAAAAGAGTTAAAAAGGAGTTTATAAAACTGGGGAAATATTTTTCAAACTACTAAGACTACTTGTGAAAAACACTTTGAAAATCCGCTGCAAGTACTCTAAGTATTAAAACTGATTTTAGCAAAATCAGCTAAGTAATAATCAGACGAGTGGTCAACAAGACTGTTCAAAGATTTGTTCGCGAACAGAACTGTTAATAACTAATCTGATCAGCTTAGTCTGTTCAGTTAAGAGCAAAAAGTTTTAAAGTTAAAAAGAGAAAATTTTAAAGAGGTTTATTCACCCCCCCCCCCCCCTCTAAACCTCTTCTGACCACTTGGGACCAACATTTTTCTAACATTAGCAGTAAAAGGAGGTCTTAAATGCCTACTAGGATTTCTTATCCTCTCATGGCGTTTTTTTGTCCTTGGTTCTTTCATACCCGTATTATCATCATCACTATTGACTTCCTTATCACCATTCAGGCAAGTATCTTCAGCATTATAAACCGTAGAATGCGTAGGTGTGCCAAAATGATCACCATGAAAATGCGTATATTAAAAATTCATATCAAACATTTGTGCAACACCATCCAAAACCAAAACCAATTTAATAAACACAAATCCATTATTCAAAAACAAAACCAAAACATTCGATATAATTCAAAACCAAAACCACAACATTCGATATAATTCAGAAAACACAAATCCAAAAAAACCATCCAATAATGTCTCAAAAAAAAATCCAGAAAATAACTAAACCTGATCATCATAATTTCCTTCCTGTTCATTTCCCTTCTCATCATTTCCCTCATGTCCATGTCTAGCTCGCTCTTGCAGCGCCATTCGATGGAGTCTTTCCAATGTTACTTGCATAGACTCAAGCTGCGTCATAACTTTATGATCTAAATTGTTTAGCTCCGATTTAACACTTACTTGCATAGACTCGAGCTGCGTCATAACTTTATGATCTAAATTGTTCAGCTCCGATTTAACACTCTGCATAATTCTCTGCTCCATATCATGTGCCCAGAAAGGAACACCTTCCGAAGATGATGGTTGTGGTTGAGCTTGAGAAGAAGAGGCACCATCTTGTCTTCGGAGATGCTTAGGTCGGCGCGCATGAGCAGAGTCAAGAGCTTCGGCATCTGGGGCAGTATCAGTTTGGGTGGATGGCCGGTTCGAGAATTTGGGGCTCCCTCTTCATCCCGAAGAACCACAAAAAGGTCTCCCAAAAACTCAGTTAATCGGCAATATACTGAAACGCGGCTTCTTGATCTAACGCCCGTTGATAACTGTCTAGCCGATATATAGTACGCCGTCTCCAACTCAAAGTCATCCGGCCGTAGCCGTGGGATCACAGCCTGAAAAAAAGAAATATACAAGTTATTTAGAATAAATATTTCAAGTGATATGTCGAAAAAAATTATTAATAAAAACATACCTGCACATTCTCAAAGAAGCTGTCCATCTCAGAACAGCTGGGCCCACTACCGCCCATATCCCAACGTAACATTCGCGGATATTGAGGAAGAGCTGGGTTGAACCTTGAAGAAAAATTGCCCGCATTGGGAAAGCCTTCAATGGCTTCCAACATACAAAACTGTTCATATTCAAAACATCCAACATTTACGATAAAATAACTAAAAAAAATACATGGAAATCACGAACTGATTTTACAAACATACCAGTAAAATGTGTGGAAAGCCGTGTGCATTCCATCTACGGGTGTTGTTTGGGCTACATGTCATATGCTGTACAAGATCATCAAAAGTACTGGCCTATATCTTCTCTCCCCAAGGATGTCTCTCGCATCTCGCGAGATCGTCACATACCTTCAATATATACAAATTTACAGTTTTGTTATTTTTAAAACTTTAAATAAATAATAAAAATTAAAATTAAAGTTTACTTACCGCGAATGTTTCGTCACGAACCACTTTCATGGGCCGAAGGGGCATCAACAATGCCGATACAACCCAGATAAAGAGTAACTTGCATACGGTCTCGTCGTATTTCGATTACTGCGACCCAACAAATCAATGATTTTCGTTTTGAGAACATGAACACTAACCTCCTCCTTCTGCCCCCAGCTGCCAAAGTGTCGGTTCTTCAAGCGGCTTCCTTGTTTGATAATTTCGGAGTCATCATCACTTACGTTCCCAAATCGCAACCCCGACACGAGGCTAAATTCCTCGGCGCCGAATCTGACTGGCATTCCATTTACCAAAAACCAGTATTCGTATTTACTTTTACTTTTATCCTCCAGTCGTTCGCATACTCGGTGGACCATACTGTGAAACACCGATGACCTGAATTTGCCATTCCCGATTAGGCGTAAAAAACTCCCAATCTGGGGGTACTGATCTATAATCTGCCAATGCGCGGGCCTTAGCCTTTCTACAAGCTGCGGAATCTCGCTCCAGTCACAGCGTTGTGTTATTTCTCCTTTTACGACCACACTAGAGTAGTGAAAGGAGGGTACTACTTCTTCTTCATGTAGGGCCGATGTGGGTAATGTAACGTATCCCTACAAAACAAGCAACAAAAAGGGAATAGAATTAATGTTCTGTTCATGGCGTGTGGCGTGTGTTATTCCACACGCCACACGCCATACGCCATGTGTGAACTACTGGCGTGTGTCTTGTGTTATTCCACACGCCACACGCCACACGCCATGTGTAAACTCATGGCATGTGGCGTGTGTTATTCCACACGCTCATGGCGTGAGTAACTCCGACACGCCACAGGCCCATGAACAAAATCTTATATTTCTATGAACAATAACACGCCATGTACACGCCATGACTTTGTTCATGGCGTTTGGCATATGTCTCTCCCACACGCCACATGCCATTAACAAATTCATGGCGTGTGTCTCCTTCCCACACGCCATTATTTGTTAATGGCGTGTGGCGTGTGGGAAGGAGACACGCCACACGCCACACACACACGAAATCAATTGCGAAGTTTAATCGAGAAAGAAACACGAAATCTTACCCCAAATGGCCATGCTCGATCGTTTCTCCCCTCATCATCGATGATCCTAGTGTGTGCCATTTCCGATTTGCTTGATTTAGAGAGAAAAATTGAAAGAGGGAAATTGCTTGATTTCTCTTCTCTGCCGTCTGCGATGTGTTTGTGTTTGTGTTTGTGTTTGTTTTGTTTTTTGTTTTTGTTTTTATTATTGTTAAGTTGGGTTGGGGGTTTTTGTTAAATGTTTATAAATTGTGAGGGGGTTTTTTGTTAATATTAGGTTAGATTAAGGTTTTTTATATTTTTCCTTTTTTTTTTTAAATGTGGGAAAGGGTTATGGCATATGGAAAATTTCTATTTTCCCTTGTGGCATATCTGAAATTGCCTTATAATACTCAACAATGGGGAATGTTAAATGAGGCAATTTCAGATATGCCACAAGGGAAAATAGAAATTTCCCATATGCCATAACCCTTTCCCACATTTAAAAAAAAAAAGAAAAATATAAAAAAACCCTTAATCTAACCTAATAATAACAAAACCCCCCCTCACACTTTATAAACATTTAACAAAAACCCCCAACCCAACTTAACAATAATAAAAACAAAAATAAAAAACAAAACACACACTCACAGACACAAACACATCGCATACGACAGAGAAGAGAAATCAAGCAATTTTTCTCTTTCAATTTTTTTCTCTAAATCAAGCAAATCGAAAATGGCACACACTAGGATCATCGATGATGATGGGAGAAACGATCGAGCATGGCCATTTGGGGTAAGATTTCATGTTTCTTTCTCGATTAAACTTCGCAATTGATTTCGTGTGTGTGTGGCCTGTGGCGTGTCTTCTTCCCACACGCCACATGCCATTAACAAATAATGGCGTGTGTGGCGTGTGGGAAGGAGACACACGCCATGAATTTGTTAATGGCATGTGGCGTGTGGGAGAGACACACGCCATGAACAAAGTCATGGCGTGTTATTGTTCATAGAAATGTAAGATTTTGTTCATGGGCGTGTGGCGTGTCGGAGTTACTCACGCCATGTGTAAACTCATGGCGTGTGGCGTGTGGAATAACACACGCCACATGCCATGAGTTTACACATGGCGTGTGGCGTGTGGAATAACACAAGCCACACGCCAGTAGTTTACACATGGCGTGTGGCGTTTGGAATAACACACGCCATGAACAGAACTTTAATTATATTCCGTTTTTGTTGCTTGTTTTGTAGGGATACGTTACATTACCCACATCGGCCCTACATGAAGAAGAAGTAGTACCCTCCTTTCACCACTCTAGTGTGGTCGTAAAAGGAGAAATAACACAGCGCTATGAGTGGAGCGAGATTCCGTTGCTTGTAGAAAGGCTAAGGCCCGCGCTTTGGCAGATTATAGATCAGTACCCCCAGATTGGGAGTTTTTTACGCCTAATCGGGAATGGCAAATTCAGGTCATCGGTGTTTCACAGTATGATCCTCCGAGTATGCGAACGACTGAAGGATAAAAGTAAAAGTAAATACGAATACTGGTTTTTGATAAATGGAAAGCCAGTCAGATTCGGCGCCGAGGAATTTAGCCTCGTGTCGGGGTTGCGATTCGGGAGTGTGAGTGATGATGACTCCGAAATTATCAAACAAGGAAGCCGCTTGAAGAACCGCCACTTTGGCAGCTGGGGGCAGAATGAGGAGGTTAGTGTTCATGTTCTCAAAACGAAAATCCTTGATTTGTTGGGTCGCAGTAATTCGAAATACGACGAGACCGTATGCAAGTTACTCTTTATCTGGGTTGTATCGGCATTGTTGATGCCCCTTCGGCCCATGAAAGTGGTTTGTGACGAAACATTCGCGGTAAGTAAACTTTAATTTTAATTTTTATTATTTATTTAAAGTTTTAAAAATAACAAAACTATAAATTTGTATATATTGAAGGTCTGTGACGATCTCGCGAGATGCGAGAGACATCCTTGGGGAGAGAAGATATGGGCCAGTACTTTTGATGATCTTGTACAGCATATGACATGTGGCCCAAACAACACCCGTAGATGGAATGCACACGGCTTTCCACACATTTTACTGGTATGTTTGTAAAATCAGTTCGTGATTTCCATGTATTTTTTTTAGTTAATTTATCGTAAATGTTGGATGTTTTGAATGTGAACAGTTTTGTATGTTGGAAGCCATTGAAGGCTTGCCCAATGCGGGCAATTTTTCTTCAAGGTTCAACCCAGCTCTTCCTCAATATCCGCGAATGTTACGTTGGGATATGGGTGGTAGTGGGCCCAACTTTTCTGAGATGGACAGCTTCTTTGAGAATGTGCAAGTATGTTTTTATTAATAATTTTTTTCGACATATCACTTAAAATATTTATTCTAAATAACTTGTATATTTCTTTTTTTCAGGCTGTGATCCCACGGCTACGGCCGGATGACTTTGAGTTGGAGACGGCGTACTATATATCGGTTAGACAGTTATCAACGGGCGTTAGATCAAGAAGCCGCGTTCCAGTATATTGCCGATTAACTGAGTTTTTGGGAGACCTTTTTGTGGTTCTTCAGGATGAAGAGGGAGCCCCAAATTCTCGAACCGGCCATCCACCCAAACTGATACTGCCCCAGATGCCGAAGCTCCTGACTCTGCTCATGCGCGCCGACCTAAGCGTCTCCGAAGACAAGATGGTGCCTCTTCTTCTCAAGCTCAACCACAACCACAACCATCATCTTCGGAAGGTGTTCCTTTCTGGGCACATGATATGGAGCAGAGAATTATGCAGAGTGTTAAATCAGAGCTGAACAATTTAGATCATAAAGTTATGACGCAGCTCGAGTCTATGCAAGTAAGTGTTAAATCGGAGCTGAACAATTTAGATCATAAAGTTATGACGCAGCTCGAGTCTATGCAAGTAACATTGGAAAGACTCCATCGAATGGCGCTGCAAGAGCGAGCTAGACATGGACAGGAGGGAAATGATGAGAAGGGAAATGAACAGGAGGGAAATAATGATGATCAGGTTTAGTTATTTTCTGGATTTTTTTTGAGACATTATTGGATAGTTTTTTTTGATTTGTGTTTTCTGAATTATATCGAATGTTGTGGTTTTTGTTTTGAATTATATCGAATGTTTTGGTTTTGTTTTTGAATAATGGATTTGTGTTTATTAAATTGGTTTTGGTTTTGGATGGTGCTGCACAAATGTTTGATATAAATTTTTAATATACGCATTTTCATGGTGATCATTTGGGCACACCTACGCATTCTACGGTTTATAATGCTGAAGATACTTGCCTGAATGGTGATAAGGAAGTCAATAGTGATGATGATAATACGGGTAGGAGAGAACCAAGGACAAAAAAACGCCATGAGAGGATAAAAAATCCGAGTAGGCATTTAAGACCTCCTTTTACTGCTAATGTTAGAAACAAAAAATTCACTATGTAATTAATTTTTTTTTTGTAATATTTAATTCGGTTAAGATTTGTATAAAATTCGGAGGTAAAATTGTAACTTTTGAATGAACATTTTAATTTTATGCATCTAATGTTACTGAATCGCAATTGTGAATTTTTATAAATTTTGGGGGTAAAACTGTAATTTTTAAAAAGCTAGGGACCAAACTGCATATTCGTGTTAAATGCAAGCTATAGTGAGTGAATATTTTAATTTTGTGCATCTAATGCTACTGAATAGCAATTATGAATTTTTTATAAATTTTGAGATAAAACTGTAATTTTTGAAAAGTTAGGAACCAAACTATAATTTATGGTGCGTAGCGTGTGGCATTACCACAAGCCATACGCCATTTCTTTGCTTATGGCGTGTGGCGTGTGGGTGTACCACAGCGTGTGTTACACCCACACGCCACACGCCATAGAAAAGTTAATGGCTTGTGGCGTGTGGTAGTACAACACGCCACGCGCCATGATAAAATAAATGGCGTGTGGCGTGTGAGAGTACCACACGCCACAAGTCATGACATGACGAGTGGCTTATGTTACTCCCACACGCCACACGCACACGCCATTTATAAATATATATCTACGAAGCTAGAAATTGACAAAATCTTAGAAAATTGGTTATTATAAGTGTTCCTATAACTGTACACGCCATAAATGTGTTCCTATAAGTGCTACTTCTTCATTTGGGTGAGAAATTGACAAAATCTTAGAAAATTGATCAATATGTACGAAGGTATGATTTACGGAGGACATAATGTTCCTATAAGTGTTACTTCTCCATTTTGGTGAGAAATTGACAAACTCTTAGAAAATTGATCAATATGTACGAAGTTATGATTTACGGAGGACATAATGTTCCTATAAGTGTTACTTCTCCATTTGGGTGATAATAGGGTTTTGGGTTTAGGTTTAGGTTTAGGGTTAGGGTTTAGGGTTTAGGGTTGTGGCATTTGAAGTTTGCTTCTTACGAACTTGCATTTAACACATATTTGCAGTTTGGTCCCTACGAACCCATTTTTAACACGAAATTGCAGTTTGGTCCCTGCAATTACGTGTTCACACGGTATTTGCTCAACCTGAAAGACGCCACATGAACAAGTTTTTCCAACTAAATCCACAATTCCGGACCAGTCGGTAGATTCCACTTTCCATGAATCATGCCCTATTTCATATTTGCGCCACCGATACGCCTTTTCATATTGCTCATTTATTAACTTATCATTCGATGGGATCAATACACCCGACCATCGATCAGCCTCAGCACGACGCTCTCCAAACCACTTTGCCATCAAATCAACAGTAAAGTTGAGAAAGTAACATATGGGAAAATCTTTGACATCTTTGATACGATTATTAAGGACCTCAACATGGTTAGACGTCTTTATCTCATATATGTTCACGCGATGGTGGATTCTCGCCCATTTCTGAAACGTTACCTCGTTCTGTAGCCAATCTGCACATCTCGGGCTCTGGGTTTTCAAGACACCCCAATATTTTTCAAACTTACTCTCGATGTACGCGTAAGCAGCTTTGTAAAAGCACCCGGCTACCTCATCTCTCTCAAACCTTTTTATCAAGTCCCCTTTGAGGTGGAAGTAACATGCCCCATGTTCAGCTAAAGGGTAAACTTCTTTTACCGCTTTAGTAAGCCCTGAGCCCCTGTCTGAAACAATAACCAGATCGGCTCTGTCTGGTACACCCTCTTTCAAGCAATCGAGAAAATAAGTCCAACATGCCGCATCCTCGTTGCCCTTAGCTACCCCCATGCAATTGGATAACAACAATTTTCACCGTCCGTCGCAGTTGCAATTAGAACGGTTCCTTTATATCTATGCCCCATAAATGTTGCATCAATTACAATTACATTTCTTAGGTACTGGAATCCTCGAGTAGTAGCTCCGAAAGACATGAAGAAATACATAAACTGGTTTTTGGAGTTCGTATGGATGCGAGTGAGCGTACCAGGATTTTTTTGCTCAATCATGTAAGCAAATGAGGGTAGATTGACATAGTTTTCTTCGAATGTACCCATACTATCAGCTTGAGCAACTTGTTTCCCCCTCCAAGCTGTCATATAGCTAATGTTAACACCCTCTTCGGCTTGCATGAAGTTTATCAGTGCATTTGGTGTTGGGACTTCATTGGGGTTCAAATATAATCCTTTTGTCCGTAAACCAACCATCCAACTTGACGCTTGGCTATGACGGGCACCTCTATTCGCTATCCCACAAGTGTGAAAGTTTGTATATTTTCGAATAACAAATTCTGGGGACTCACGTTCCTTAGTCGCATATATACGCCATGGACAACCAGGAGTCTTACACAGATATCCTCCTCTTAGGGTCACACTTATATGTAGTAATTTCCCATTTTTTTGCTACCGCAGTATTATCGAGTTCATCCTTGAACATTTTTCCGTTTGGCCACCGTTGACCAACTATCCATCCCGATTCGTCACTCCTCCCCTGAGAATAATTTATTTCAACAGAATCAGCGTTATCAAAGCCTTCGTGACTAGGTGGTTCGTAACCACCACCACCAACATCACCATAACCACCACCAACATCACCATAACCACCACCACCATCCACATCACCACCAACATCGCCATCCACATCGTCACCCACATCGTCACCCACATCATCACCCACATCACCACACTCGGTGTCAATGTTACGGTGTTCACCATTTACATCAACACCACCATAATCATCTCCGCCGTCAAAGTTACGGCAGTCATAACGAACATTATGACCTTCGTTGTCATCCAGATTCCACTGACTATATGGAGGAGAACAACGTAGTGGTTCAACTTCCTCCATTATACGTAAAGTTGGATTTGAGGCAATGATCTCATCATTAACATCATCTTGTGCACTTGATCCTCCTATAACACATTCTCCAGGTTGGTAAGTGAAACTAAATTTGTCCATGAGTTTTTTTCCTTTACCCCGGGTCATAAGTTTCTTCGCTTTCTCTTTTCCACCCGGAGATGCCTCTGTCCTCATAATTTCTTCTCTCGGAGAAAAAATCAAGTACAAATGTAATTTAGCAGAATTACTGACAAGGTGCTTCGTTAGCTCCCAATCTTCTTCATATGATATTGTCACTATCACGTTATCAATTTCTTGGTGCTTAATCTCAAAGATATCAGTGTGCCGATCCAACTTCAACTTCTTGCAAATTTTGTCGAGTAGTTCCTCAAACGAAATTGCCCTATCCACCATTATTGGTTTCCCCGAATCTCCATTCCAATGCAATTTATTTTCGATTTGGCGTGTAAATTCACCTTCATAGAGAAGAACTACTATAAGTTTGTCCATTCCTACAAGTAAAAACAAAAATTAATACACAAGCTATCGAAATAAAAAAAAAATGCATCAGTAAGGACAATAATGCCAGGTTGGCGTGTGGCGTGTGCAAAATATCCACACGCCACACGCCATGAAGGTTTTTAGGCGTGTGACGTGTGGCTAGAAGACTTGCCTCACGCCATGAACGTTTTTTGGCGTGTGGCGTGTGGCATGAAGACACGCCACACGCCATGCTTATATTTATGGCGTGTGGCGTGTAACATGAATACACGCCACACACCATGCTTATATGCATGGCGCGCCACACGCCATGCTTATATTTATGGCGTGTGGCGTGTAACATGAATACACGCCACACACCATGCTTATATGCATGGCGTGTGGCGTGTCTTCTTGCCAAACGCCACACGCCAAAAAATGCGAACTTCAGTTTGTTTCTGTTGGTCCCAAGTGGTCAGATGAGGTCTAGAGGGGGGGGGTGAATAGACCTCTAAACTTTTTGCAACTTTTTAACTTTAAAACCTTTTTGTTAACTTAAACAGACTAAGATGTTATCAACAGTAGGTTCCTCGGCTGATCGCGAACAAATCTTTGAACAGCTTCGTAGACCACTAAACTGATAGTTACTTAGCTGATTTTGTCAAAATCAGTTTTAATACTTAGAGTACTTGCAGCGGATTTTTCAAAGTGTTTTTCACAAGTTTTCTCAGCAGTTTGAAAAATGTTTCCCCAGTTTTATAAACTCCTTTTAAACTCTTTTCAAACAGTTAAGTAAAGTGTTTTATGCAATCTTGAAATATGCAAGTAAAAATGCAAATAAAAACACAAGTAATTTTTATAGTGGTTATATGGATGTAAATATCCTTTAATCCACTCGTCCAAGTCACAAAGATCTTGGGTTATACTAGAAACACAAAGTAACCAGTACACTCTGCTTACGCCGATCAACAAATGAACAGGCCGTAAGTGCGCAGTAAGAAGTCACAAAGAAATCCTACTCTCTGAAGTAATATCACTCACTTAGATGGATATCTACTTCTCACAACACTCTGTTTTACAAATTCACTCAGAAGATGTATTTAGCTTTGTTCTTCAACTTCGCTTTTCGTCAACAAAAGACTAAGCTGATGAGTGAGCTGTTCTTGAGACTTAAAGAGTTCTGCTTCGTAAATTCTCTTAGAAAGTGTGTTGTATATCTTCTCTTCGTCTCTTTCAGCTATTTATACTTGAGGTTTGAAAAATGTCCGTTTAAGAGATACAAGATTCAAATTCCTCGAGTATTGGTCCTTAAAATTCGCGAACGGCTCTTTTGCAGTCTGTCCGTACTGTCAACAGTACTATTCTGCAGGCAGCAATAAATGCAGCATTAAATGCACCCAGCTGATGCGAAGCATTTCTTCAATTATTTGTCTTTAATATTCTTGTACTTCAGCATTTATTACTTCCAGGGGCATTTATTACCGTTGGGAAAACTTTATGATCCTTTCCACTTGGCTGACGGAAGTGCAAGTCTGATGGCGAACTAAGCTGATCTCAAACTTGAACAAATCTGATTTGAGTCGGCTGATGTTCATCAGTCTGATAACTTTCCTTCAGCAGATCAGAAGTCTTGGACCTTGAAATTTTGACTCTTCTGATGTCTTCTTATACTTAGTCAAAATTCCTTCTAAGGGGATCATCAGCTAAGTTACTCCATACTTAGCGGATTTTGAAGTTTTGGAATGCATCAAAACCTCCCTTATAATTTTGTCTTCAGTGCCTTCGTCTTCATCCTTATCCAACAATTTCCCCCTTTTTGATGATGACAAAACTTCAGCCAAGTACCTGTTAAAACTTAAGCTAAAGATTGTAATCCTCAAAATTTTCTGAGATAGAAAAAGTATATTGGATTGAACTTGTCTTTTTATTGATAATGAAAATATTACAAGTACATGTTCATCAGATGAGATGTCTGAAGAATAGATAAAGTAAACTGATTACAAGGATTTTATAATTTCTAACTATCAGCTTCTTCATCAGATTCTTCAAGCACTTCTTCGTATTCATAAGATGACTCTTCATCATCTTCTTCTTCATCATCTTCATCAGCTTCTTCACCTTGAAGGATAACTTCTTTGGCAGCTTCCATCTTCTCTTTAAGTTACTGCTCTCTTAGAAGTTTCATCGCCTTTCTAGCTGATTCTGTATTCTTGTACTTGGTCATCGGCTCTGATTGATCAGCAGCAGAGTCTTTGGATTCAGCCATTACTTCATCAGTTTTGGCTTTTTCCTTAGTCTCTTCTTCAGACTTGTCTTTACCTTGTAACTTTCCAAGTTCTTCTTCAGCAGTCTTGGTCAGTTCAGTAGCTTCATCAGTCTTCTTGGCTTCAACAACAGCATAAGTTTCCTTGGTTTTTTCTTCCCCTTTATCTTCCCCCTTTTTGTCATCATCAGACTTGATGACTTCTTCAGGTTTAGCAGCAGGGTTGAGTGCAACTGTTGGAACTTTCAGTGCAGCACCTAAAGTCTTCAGATTCTAATTCACTACATCATGATTTGCTGTTAGGTGATGAAGAGTTGTATTGATGTTGTTAGTCTGATCATTGAAGCAGTCAATGTTGAGTTGCATGGTTGAAAGTTCTTCGTGAATAACATCTCCAGCTTTCTGAAGTTCCTGCAACAAGCCAGCATTGATAAACTTCTCTTCTTCACTGACTTTGATGAAGGTTGCAGTTAAATCAGCTATCTTGTGCTCAGCTCTTTGTAAGGCAGCATGAAGGTGATTTACATCAACCTTCACATCTTCCACATTTCTGTTCATGTCATTTAAGCTGTGCACTAACTGCAAAGAGTTGTCTTGAGGAAAAGGAAAACTATCAACTTCTTTCTTGATGATCTTCTCTGTTGACTGTTGCATAGTTTCCAGCTGAAGTTTATTGGACTCTGCCAACTCTGCTTTAAGTTCATTCTTCAACTCCTCTTTCACCTTCATCAGCTGCTGATTATGCTTCTCTTCCAGTTCCTTCACTGAATTCTCCATCAGCATCTGGAAAGCTTCCATCAGTGATGAATGTTCATCACCTGATGAAGCAAAAGCAGCAGCTGCATTTTCTTTAGTCTCCTGGTGGACAGGGACGTCTTCCATTTTGGTCTTCTGATGATCTTCAGAAGCCTTAGCATTCCACTCAATGGCTAAGGTCTTGTCAGCTGTTTTATGTTCATCAGTGACGTCATCATAGAACAGGTTAGTGATGGTGCCATCATCATTGAAGCAGGTTGTTTGTCTAATTTGCCTCACAATGATCCAAGGGTTGACAAAGGCATTATTTCCCTTGGGCACTTCACTGAATTATTTTACTTCATTGCCAAAGATAATGTGCTGGATACTTGGCAGTTGGGGCAGCTCACTTGAGTGACCCTGCTGATATCTTGACCTTTCTGCCCATCTCTTCAAGGTGGTCATAACAGCAATGTTAACTGCTCTCTCTTCAGCATTATCAGTCTTTCTTCTCATGGCTGGCAGGGAGTTATCAATTGATGCATGACATCTCTGACATAACTGGGATCCAGGGCCTTTTGAATTGAATCTGTCTTTAGCCAGTCCAGAACCCATTGTTCTTCAGCAGCTAAGTCCTTCAGATTCTGAAGTTCTGTTATGGACCTGTTCAGTCTGTTGTCTCTCCATCTGATATATCTTGGCTTTTCTTACGTGAACAATGTTTTTAACATTAACTTCTGATCATAATAAGCTAAAGACTTTTCAAACCTTCGGAAGAGTTCTTTACCAGCATGTACTATGTTGAATGCTCTCCTTACTTCAAACTTTTCCTTGGGCTTGGCTTCAGCAGTAGGCATCTTAGGCTTTTTCTTGCCCTCTCCATAGTTGCCTTTGCCAATTTTGATGCCACCTCCATGGACAGGTCCATAGGCATCAGTCTTGCTCATTTCTAACACTATTGCCAGTTCAGCTTCCTCAGCAGCTTTTCTCTCTGCTTCAGACATCTTTCTTCTGGCTTCATCCTTAGCAGCTTGAGCGTTGCTTAGCTCAAGGGCCTTCTTTTCCTCCATCTCATCTTGCTTTCTTTATTCAGCTTCTTCCCTTGCTTTCTTATCAGCTTTAGAAATTTTCTTTCTCTTAAGCACAATTTTCTTCTTTCCTTTATCAGCTTGGGTGGGGGCTGGACCAGCAGAAGAAATGGGAGCAGCAGCTATAGGATTGATGATCTTGACATCTGGATCATCTTGAGGTTGAGCAGCCTCAGCTGTTGGTGCAGTTTGAGTCAACTGTTGCGCATCAGCTTTGTCAGCAACAGAAGCCCCAACAGCTTCAACGGGTCTTTCAGCAGATTCAGGACTTAGTCTCACTAAGTTTACCAACTCAGTATCCTTTTCTATAAATGTCATCTGCTTCCTTGCTGACTTCTTTGACAAACCCTGAATGGGTCTTGAAGCAGCAGTATCCCTTTGTTGGCTCCTTGTCCTGTGAGAGACATTCTCAGCAGGCATTTCAGCAGAAGGAGTCCTTGAAGGTGATGCAGGAGACATTCCCCTTACATCAGCAGTGGTATGACTTATGATTTGATCAACAGCAACATCAGCCACAGTCTTTACTTTCTTAGCAACCTTCTCCTTGGGTTGATCAGCAACCTTCTTCTTCTTAGTCTCAACAGCTAAGTCAGCTGTTTTGACTAGTCTCCTTTGCCTTTTGGCAGGAACCTCCTTTGGTTCCTCATCTTTATCTTCTTCAGGCTCACCAGCCTTCCTCTTCATAACAGGCAAGTATTTGGACATTGCCTTTGACTTGTGGATCTCCTTTCCATTCAACATAACACAACCCAGTTTTGACAGCAGATAACTGAGTGTGATTCTGTGGTTGGTATAGGGGCCTTTTCCTTTCTTCACTTCAAGGAAATCAGCGAAGATGTACCAAACTATGATGGACCAGTTGACTTCTAGCCCATAGTAGATAGCAGCCATGATGCTAAACCTTTTCATGGTAACAGCATCCAGAAAAAAAGTACAGTTCTCTATCAGCTTCGAGATCATATCAGCCATCCGCTGATATTCATCCTTCAGCTGTTTCTTCCTTATGTTCCCAGTCAACATTTCTCCTTCCTTGGCGCAGATCGCCCAGAATTGTTGGTGCTTTTCTTCAGTCAGCACAGTGACATCGTGTCATCCTCTGTTAGGAAGACCAAACGTTTCGTGAAGAACAGTGGGTGTGATGACCACCGATTTGTCACCAACTGTAGCCTTGATTTCCATGGAGTTGTAGTCAGCAACTGCAGTCTTGTAGTACTCCATAACCTGGTCAGTCCATATTACACCTTCATTGTACTCCATGAAGTTCACCAGTGAGGCCTTCTTGAATTTTTCCAGCAATTCTTTCATTAGATCCGTTCCAGTTTGATAGTATGACTCATACACTAGATACATACCTTCAGCGGCCATCTTAATCTGTTTAAAGTTAGAGAAACAGGAAGATTTTTGCAGAAAATTGCAAGTAAATTTTTCTCTCAAATATGCTTTGAATATTTAGGATGCGTAAAGAACTACACGGCTGATCAGATTGGGATTTATAGAGTTAGGGTATCTTGGTTTTCGTGATACCAGCCAACCGTTAGATCCGTTTCTTGTCAGTGCTGATCGTGCGGCGTCAGTTACGACCTTTCAAATTCAAATCGCATTAAATGAGGAGCGGAAATTGTACCGCCCTTCTATCACTTGTAAAAGCGTGTTTTGAAATAAAACGTTTTGAACAGTAAGCTTTTACACAAGCGATCAAATGAGTAAAATAAATATTTATCTGATGGAAAAATGTCCTGATGACACAGTTGTTATCAGTGAAAGCCAATAGCTGATAACCTTCCTCAGCTGTTTGTCAATCCAGCTAGATAATAAATCTTCATTCTTCAAGACTTTGATCTTCTGTTGAAAACATAACTTCAACTAGCTGACATTAACAGATTTCATCTTTTAATCAGAAGTACGGCTAGTCTTACACGTTCCCCCTGACTTTAAGATTTCATAAGTTAACTAGTCTGTTGAGAGTTAATCCTTGAAGATAAATAAGATGAGTAAGCTGTTGAACTTTAGTCTTCTAATAAGTTCCCCCTCAGCTTATGCATCTAATTTTAATAAACCTAGTTCAGCTCTTAGAGTTGAAAACCTTGTCTCACTTAAAGGTTTTGTGAAGATGTCAGCAATCTGATTTTCAGTAAACGCATATTCTATTATGACATTTCCTTTCTCCACATGATCTCTAATAAAGTGATGCTTGATCTCAATATGCTTAGTCCTTGAATGACTTGTAGTATTCTGAGTAAGGCTGATTGCACTAATATTGTCACAGTAGATTGGTATTCCACTGATCTTGATATTGTAGTCTTCTAGTTGATGCTTCAACCATAAGATTTGTGCACAGCAAGCTCCAGCAGCTATGTATTCAGCTTCAGCAGTAGATATGGATACTGAAGTCTGTTTCTTATTCATCCATGAGATCAGACGACTACCTAAGAATTGACAGGCACCTGTTGTGCTTTTTCTATCAATCTTGCAATCAGCAAGGTCAGAATCTGAATATCCAATAAGCTCAAATCCAGATTCCCTAGGGTACCACAATCCCAATTCTTGAGTGCCCTTAATATATTTCAGTATTCTTTTGGCAGCTAAGAGGTGAGATTCCTTAGGATTTGATTGAAATCTCGCACAAACCCCAACTGAGTACATGATATCAGATCTGCTTACTGTTAGATATAATAGTGACCCAATAATGCCTCTTAATTTGGTTATGTCCACTGATTTGCCATCTTCATCTTTATCCAAGCGAAGACTTGTAGACATTGGGATAGTAGCAGTAGAGCTAGTCTCCATACCAAATTTCTTGAACAGATCTTTTGTGTATTTTGCTTGGCTGATGAAAATTCCATCAGGCAACTGTCTTACTTGCAAACCAAGAAAATAATTAAGTTCTCCCATCATGCTCATTTCAAACTTGTTCTGCATCAGCTTTGAGAACTTGTCACACATTTGTTGGTTAGTTGAACCAAAAATAATATCGTCCACATAAATTTGCACAAGCAAAATATGTTCTTCCCATTCCATAGTGAACAAGGTTTTGTCAACTTTACCTTTGCGAAATCCTTTAATTAAAAGAAAATCAGATAAGGTATCATACCATGCTCTTGGAGCCTGTTTCAGTCCATAGAGGGCTTTCTTTAGACGATATACCTTGTCTCCTTCTTGATAAGCTTCAAATCCAGGTGGTTGTTCAACATATACTTCTTCTTGCAATTCTCCATTGAGAAAAGCTGATTTCACATCCATCTGATAGACGGTGAAATTCTTGTGAGCAACATAGGCAAGAAAGAGTCTGATTGCCTCTAATCTTGCTACTGGTGCAAACGTTTCATCAAAGTCAATGCCTTCTTCTTGGCAGTAACCCTTGGCCACTAATCTTGCTTTGTTTCTGGTGACTTCACCATCTTCATTCATCTTATTCCTGAATACCCATTTAGTGCCAATGACTCTTTGATGACTTGGTCTAGGAACTAAGTACCAGACTTCATTCCTTTCAAATTGATTTAGCTCTTCTTGCATAGCTTCAATCCAGTTTGAATCACTAAGAGCTTCTTCAATTTGTTTGGGCTCAATTTGAGATAGGAAGCTGACGAACATTGCATCACTTGCAGCAGCTCTCATTGTCTTCACTTTATCCAAAGGATTACCAATCACCAGTTCTGGTGGATGATTCTTGAGCCATCTAAGATCAGGTTGCAAATCATAATGTTGTCCTTTGTTTTGATCTTGCAACACTACTGTTGGAGTTCCAGTAGTAGTCTGTTGAACATTTGTTGTCTGTTGAACAGTCTCTGGTCTATCAGCTGTTTGCAACTCGTCTGTTAGACAATCAGCACTGTGATTTTGAACAGCACTTGAGTTATCAGCTGGGTTGAGATCAGGTAGTATGATGGGAACATATTCTTCATTCTTTACAACATTCAACTTCTGTAAATCAGTAGACAGATCTTGATTAACATTTTGATTCTTTTCAGAAGATTGACTTGGTTAATCAAATACTACATGAATGGATTCCTCTATTAGTAATGTTCTTTTGTTAAAAACTCTATAAACTTTACTAACAGTAGAATATTCTACAAAGACAGCTTCATCAGCCTTTTCTGCAAATGCAGTAAGGTGATTTTTACCATTATTTAAAACATAGCATTTACAACCAAAAATCTTAAAGTAATGAATGTTTGGCTTCCTGTTGTTTCAAACTTCATATGGAGTCTTGTTTTGGTGCTTATTGATCATGCATCTGTTTTGGGTAAAACATGCTGTGTTTGTTGCTTCTGCCCAAAATCTTTGAGGCAGCTTAGCTTCAGCTATCATGGTTCTGACAGCTTCCTTCAGTGTTCTGTTTCTCCTTTCAGCAACACCATTCTGTTGAGGGGTTCTAGCAGCTGAATACTCATGATGTATTCCTTTGATATTACAATACTCTTCAACAGTAGAGTTTGTAAACTCTGTCCCTCTATCTGATATGATCTTCAATATCTTTATGCTTTTCTCATTCTGGATCAGCTCCATCAGATTAGTAAGATGTTCCTTGGTTTCACTTTTCTTTTTCATGAATATCACCCAAGTATATCTTGAATAGTCATCCACAACAGCTAGGCAGTATTTCTTTCCACCATTGCAGACTGGATCAATGGGTCCAAATAAGTCCATATGCAGCAGCTCCAATATTCTTCCAGAAGATTGATGCTTCTTGCTTTTGAAAGATGACTTGATTTTTTTACCCTTCTGACAAGTGTCACAAAGCTTATCTTTGCTCATGACTGTCTTTGGAATTCCTTCTACCAGATTATTCTTGATAAGTCTGTTGATGGTCTTGAAGTTTAAATGATTCATTCTTTTGTGCCACAGCCAACTAACTTCACTTGGTGTTGATGCCACCAAACAAATACTTGAATTCTTGTCAGCAGAATTCCAGTCCACTGTGTAGACATTCCCTTGTCGTCTTCCAGATAAAATTACCTTTTTGTACCAATCTGTTCAACATAGCACTTATCTGTTGAGAAGATCACTGAATATCCTTTGTCACAAAATTGACTTATGCTCAGCAGGTTGTACTTTAGGCCTTTAACATATGAGACGTTAGATATCTCTATGTTTCCCTTGATTAAGCTTCCTTTTGCTACAATATTGCCTTCTTTACTGTCTCCAAAAGTAACTTTTGGACCATCCACAGCAACAGCATCAGTCAGTTCATGTATGCTTCCACACATGTGCCTTGAACAGCTACTGTCCAAGTACCAAATCTTCTCTACTTTACTCATACTCCTAATCCTAACCTACAAAACAAAATAAAATTGTTTTAGGTACCCTTATTGAGAGGGTCCTGAAGGATTAGTTCCACCTTTGACAACACAAGATGATGAAGTCTTAGGCTTCTTAGGTTTCTGAGTTTCAACAGGAGTATGAACAGCTTTGCCTTTACCACGTTCATCAAATTTGTCATATTGTTGATGATCAGCATGACAAGGATAATATTCAAATGCAGAGTAAGATGCATGATAAGGTGGATATGCATGCATTGGATGAGCAGGATATGGTGCATAGTAAGTTGGAAATTGAGGTGCATGATACATAGGATGATATGCAGCAGGTTGCACATAATAAGACTCATTTCCATACCAATCATTTTGATTTTTCTTATTCTTATGCTTCTTTGGTTTACTACTTGCTTGCTCATTAACAAACGACTTAGTTTTATCACTAGTCTGATTAGTTTTAGCCTTATCAGAGGACTTCCTATGACTCTTCTGTTTAGGCTTAATAGTCTGTTTTCCTACACTAGGCTCTTTGCTCTTTTTAGCCTTAGGAGTTTTCGTCTCCTTTAATATTTTCTCAGGTGAAGCAGGTCTAGCAGTTTGAACATACAGGATGACCTTACTATTGTCAGCAGATATAAATTTCTCAGTATTATTCAATTCTTGCTTATCCTGTTCTAAATGTGTCTTCTGTTTACTAGACATATGAGTGGATGCAACAGATGACTTCTCATGAGACTCAATGACTTTCTCAAGCTCAATGATTTTACCTTTATATACTTCACATTCGGCTTTCAGAGATTCATGTTCTTGCTCAAGCTGTTTATATTCAGCTGATTCTCTTGGCCTTTCAGCTGAGAGTTTCAGTGAATTGTTTTGCTCTTTTAGCAATATCATCTCTTCCTTAAGCTTTTTATATGCTTCAGCAATAGTAGTATTGTTAAGCATCATTTGTTCAAATGAACTAAATAGTTCATTTTCAAGAGGACTTACCTCACTATCCTCAAAGTCATCAGATTCCTTAGCCATCAGGCAGAGAAGGGCAGGGCTCTCTTCATCAGAAGACTCTTCATCAGAAGTGTCAGAATCTGAATCAGATGAGTAGACGGCAGCTGGCTTTTTCGCTTATGCTACCATCGCCTTAGCTTTCTGATGCTTTCTTTCTTTTCTGATTCTCTTTTCTTCTTCAGTATACTTCTCAGCTTTAGGGTATGGGCAATCTCTGATGAAATGACCCAGTTTCCTGCAATTATAGCATATCATTTTGGATTTATAAGAATCCTTATCCTGAGAAGAAGAAGTAGGGTTAGAAGTAGAAGCATTGTTATATTTGTTCTTCATTTTTCGTCTGTAGAACTTTTTGAAGTTGTTCATCAGCAATGCAATGTCTCCAGCAGTGTACTCCTTTTTGTTGAGTAGTGTGGCTTCATCAGATGAGTCCACATCTTTGCTTTTGTGAGCTGGTCTTCTATGATTTTCAGCAGCAACAAGTGCAGCTGTGGGACTTGAAGTTGAGGTTTCTTCAATACCCATTCTTGGCAGTTTATACTCGTATGCCTTGAGTACTGAGAACAGCTCGGTGAGAGAAATCTTGCCCAGATCTCTTGACTCTTCCATGGCTGTCACCTTCATGTTGAACTTTGGAGGTAGGGCCTTCAGAACTCTGACGGTTATCTCCTTGTCCGTAAAGGTTTTTCCAAGCTTTAACACTTCATTCAACGTCCTTGTAAACCTTGTATCCATCTGGTCAATGGTTTCCGCAGACTTCATCTTGAAGTTGTCCAGCTTTTCCAGAGCAACACTCAGCTGATGCTCTTTGATGGCGTCGTTTCCTTCGCTCATGTCACGAACCTTGTCCCACATCTCCTTTGCAGTTTTGCAATGTTTGACTTTGTCAAACCGATCATTGTCCAGGGCTTTGGTCATGATGAAACGGCCAACTTTAACCAGATTGAACAGCTTTATTTCCTCGGCTGTCATCTCTGTCAGATCTTTTTCCACCACTAGTTCAGCTTCATCAACTATGATAGTCTTGGTGAATTTGAATGGACCTTTTATGATACATGTGTACATGTTATCATTATAAGCAGCTAGGAAAATCTCCATCCTGATTTTCCAGTCTTCAAACGACATACCAGCAATGTGGGGAACATGGCTGATACAGTCCATTTTTCAAAAAGTTTTTGTTTTTCAAAAAGACGCTCTTTTGAAAAGTTTTAAAACCTTTGAAAAACACTTGGATCAAGCTCGTTGATCAGGCAGCTGATTCAAATGAACCACCTGCTCTGATACCACTTGTTGGTCCCAAATGGTCAGATGAGGTCTAGAGGGGGGGGGGGGTGAATAGACCTCTAAACTTTTTGCAACTTTTTAACTTTAAAACCTTTTTGTTAACTTAAACAGACTAAGCTGTTATCAACAGTAGGTTCCTCGGCTGATCGCGAACAAATCTTTGAACAGCTTCGTAGACCACTAAACTGATAGTTACTTAGCTGATTTTGTCAAAATCAGTTTTAATACTTAGAGTACTTGCAGCGGATTTCTCAAAGTGTTTTTCACAAGTATTCTCAGCAGTTTGAAAAATGTTTCCCCAGTTTTATAAACTCCTTTTAAACTCTTTACAAACAGTTAAGTACAGTGTTTTATGCAATCTTGAAATATGCAAGTAAAAATGCAAATAAAAACACAAGTAATTTTTATAGTGGTTATATGGATGTAAATATCCTTTAATCCACTCGTCCAAGTCACAAAGATCTTGGGTTATACTAGAAACACAAAGTAACCAGTACACTCTGCTTACGCCGATCAACAAATGAACAGGCCGTAAGTGCGCAGTAAGAAGTCACAAAGAAATCCTACTCTCTGAAGTAATATCACTCACTTAGATGGATATCTACTTCTCACAACACTCTGTTTTACAAATTCACTCAGAAGATGTATTTAGCTTTGTTCTTCAACTTCGCTTTTCGTCAACAAATGACTAAGCTGATGAGTGAGCTGTTCTTGAGACTTAAAGAGTTCTGCTTCGTAAATTCTCTTAGAAAGTGTGTTGTATATCTTCTCTTCATCTTTTTCAGCTATTTATACTTGAGGTTTGAAAAATGTCCGTTGAAGAGATACAAGATTCAAATTCCTCGAGTACTGGTCCTTAAAATCCGCGAACGGCTCTTTTGTAGTCTGTCCGTACTGTCAACAGTACTATTCTGCAGGCAGCATTAAATGCACCCAGCTGATGCGAAACATTTCTTCAATCATTTGTCTTTAATATCCTTGTACTTCAGCATTTATTACTTCCAGGGGCATTTATTACCGTTGGGAAAACTTTATGATCCTTTCCACTTGGCTGACGGAAGTGCAAGTCTGATGGCGAACTAAGCTGATCTCAAACTTGAACAAATCTGATTTGAGTCGGCTGATCTTCATCAGTCTGATAACTTTCCTTCAGCAGATCAGAAGTCTTGGACCTTGAAATTTTGACTCTTCTGATGTCTTCTTATACTTAGTCAAAATTCCTTCTAAGGGGATCATCAGCTAAGTTACTCCATACTTAGCGGATTTTGAAGTTTTGGAATGCATCAAAACCTCCCTTATAATTTTGTCTTCAGTGCCTTCATCTTCATCCTTATCCAACAGTTTCGTTTGAGCAATTTTTGTTAAGTAATTTGCTAAAAAATACATCAAAACTTCAATTAACTTGCAAATGCTTACTTTTTATGTTGTTTTTCCTCCTTTTCTTCCTTGATTTGAGTGAAATTTGTGTAAATTTGGTTAGGGTTTGAGATTGAATTTTGGGAGAGAATTTTGATTTTGGGGTGGGTTGATTTTGAAGTTTTTAAAATTTTGGGGTATATTTGTTAAAATTTGATTTAATTAGGAAAAGTTAATTAAATAAGATTAGTTGGTTAATTAGTATTATGGCATTTTAGTAATTTAGGTTTTGTGAAATGGCATTTTTGAAATTTTTGTTTTGTATTATGGCATTTTTGAAATTCTTTGCAGTTGGACAGAGAATAGTCTTTTGCCGTATTAAATTTTGGACTTTTTGCAGCTTGCACCCTTAAAAATGGATCATTTGATAAATTGTACCCTTTAAATTAAATTTTGGCGGAGTGGTCAAATAGAAAGTCGAAAAATAAAAAATCCTGATATTTACAAGGACATCTTATCTTATCTTATCTTATCTTACTTACTATTATTTCAAGGGGGTCTTTTGGTCAAAGAGTTCAATTTTGACTGAAGTTCTTTTTTCTCCTTTTTTTTTGAATTTCTTTATTTATAAAAATATTCAGTTTATGTGAAACAACTCTATCATATCCTTTCTTTTAATTTTCAAAAAAGTTTATAACTGTACCCCCTTTTTCTCTCTTTCCAAAAACCATATCTCAAAACCATATCTCCCACTACCTCCTTGTTTCAACTTTTGTAATTTCTGCCTCTCTTTCCTACTATCTCTAACCAAATCTGAATTAGATCTGCACAAAAGCAAAAAATACAAAATACTACTAAATTTTCATTTAATGAACAACAAATGATCCCAAAACAGACTTCGTCAGTACAAATCCTCCATTAGGAATAAGTAATACCCTACACTTCCAGAGTTGTACCCTCGAAATCACGTTACATATCAACGAAATACAAAACTAAAACACACAAACATCCAATGTTCATAGCTTTCAATAAACAGGACACTGAGAATGGAAAAGATGAAAAGAAGCAAACCTGAGAGAAGTGGGAGGGGGCAAAACATCCTGTGGTTGGGCCCACTAGAAGCAATTATCTAGGGACGGCAGGTCATCGAGTAGAGCGCAATCGAAGTCCCAATTGGAGACGGCGTTATCACACGGCGGAGACACCATTTCCTTCACTGCCGGAAAAAGGTTGCGAGCAGAGGGCGAGGATTCTTTTTTATGTTATATATGAAACGTTTATTTTGACTTTAAATTATTTTTAAAAATTAATATGCTTATCATAGTTTTGTTAGGAGTTTCTATACATCCTCTTATAAATATATTTGTTGTTAGTAAAAGATTCTCTTCTCCGCCCTTCGAATTGCAAAGTTTGCAAAAATATAAGATTTCGTGATGAACCATTTCTCTCTATCTTTGAAAATTTTGGTGTGCCGAGAAGTTTCAATGAATCAAAATATATAGCTTCTCTAATCTGATACAAAGTGTATATTTGCCTATTTGTTTATTCTTTCATTAGCTTTTCATTGTTATCGATTACAAAGTTTTATTGCGCACAAGTACAATTCATTGGTGGTGTATTTGTTGCAGTCATATTTGAGACATGATCAATACATGGAGCTCTCAGATTTTAATGAGATTATCAAATATCCAACACAGTTAAACTGAGGTATCACTACAACGATTCTTGCTGGGGATTGAAAATAATTTGTAATCAAAAGTTAGGATCAAACTTGGATCAGGTAGCATGGAACAACAAGCTTGGCTCAGCTGCAAAACATTTGCTTGATTCATCAATGTAGAAGAGTTATTTGTAAATATTGTTTGGGTGTATAGGCGGATGACATTGTTTGTCACTCCATAAGATAGAATTCATAGATGTTTAGAAATAGACTTTTTGATAATTACAAAACATAGACCGTGAGTAGAAGGTCACAAATTGATAGAAGGATAACTCAAAATATTGGAAAAACATAATTAATCTTTTACCTTAAAGGAAAAAATGGAATCCCCCAAAGAACCGTTAAGTAGTAAGTACATTATCTTTATTTTTAATTCATGTTTATGTACAAAACAAAGAGATAATGTTTGAAATTAACCTTTATGATCTCATTCGTTAATAAGGATTGTAGATAATCTTTTTTTAATTGTATATGTTGGGTTACTAATTTGTCATATAATTATTTATACAAAACTATTTAATATAATTCCGTGCATAGCACGGGTTTAGGCTAGTAATTATTATTTTAACTCATTTCCCTAAAAAAATTGCCATTTATATATATATAAATTATGTAATACCATTATTTTACCTCATTATCGAACCTATTTTCTCCAACCTCTTGGAGTGAAAAATTAGTGTGCTTTAGACAAAAAATCTAATCATATATTTAAAAACTTAAAAAAAAAAAAATAAATAAATAAATAGAATTCCTTATGTTCAATCAAAAATCACTTCTTCATTTTACCTCTTTAGTTTCAAACCCCACGGTTCCTTATGTTCAATCAAAAATCTCTATTCCACACCGCCGTCTCCAAAGTAGATAATAAAATTTCCCATTTTTCTTTAGAAATCACAAATCATACTTTTATTGCCTGCCTTTCTTTTTTTTTTTTTTTTTTCAAAGTTGTGAGATAGACCATTTGTTATACATATTTGATATTTGCGACTAAGAACTAACTAAGTGTGAGTTTGGTCTAGCGATACGAGAATCAATTATAGGAGAATTAATTTTAGTATAATTGATTTTGGTAATAATTGATTATAATAAAAATTATTTATAGAATAATTGCACTTTAGTAACTTCTAAAATATGTTGATTTTTTGCTTTTCAAGATCCAAAAGTGATTATGATCTTCGGGGGCCAAACACCATGAAAATCACGATTGAACAGAAGTTATTTTTATAATCGGGGCCAAACACTTCAAAAATCACAATAGAGATTTATAAGTGATTTTAAGAGCTCCAACCGCTGGGCCAAACTCACCCTAAAAGTGATTCTTGAATTGATGAATTATGATAACTAGGTTAGAAATTGATTCTATGTTGAAATTTCCAATGTCTGTTGAAATCTTGATAACATTGTAGGCCTAGACTTTCACAATTCCGAGGATTTATTTTATGTAGCAATTGTATGATGTGGTACAAATATTGTTATTTGATTCATGTACAATACCTATATTAGGGCTCCAGATCCTCTGTACCATTAATGTGTACCACTTCTATGTACCACCAATTGAGAGTTAACACATGGACATATTATTAATTGTAGAGTTAACTCAAACTTTAACTAAACTTAACCTCAGTTAGTAATTAAAAAAAATTATTATTTATATCTCCCACTTTCTCACATGACTCTTCATCTTCCACTCACGTCATCTTCTTCATCAGAGAAATTAATATCTTCAAATTGAGAGAATCCTCCACTCTTCAATTATTTCTTCAAATTGAATTCCACTGTAAAGCCCCCTCACGTTTTTTGTTTCTTTCTCTGATTTTACTGGGATTTTTTTTTTTTTTTTTTTTTGTTTCTGTAATTTCAGAGGCTCATAGCACAGAAGCTTTACTATAAGTATAAACAGGCACCAACACATTTCACTATAAAATAGAAATAATGAAGAGCTCTATTAGCAAATTCCAAATATGTACTATAACTGAAAAATTAATACAAGTGATGCTTGTACTAGATTTCAATTGCAAATTGCAATTTGATATTGGATTCTAAAGGCTGCCGATTCTAAATTGCAATTTGATTTAGACTTTGTCAATTAAAGTTTTAAACTCAATTAACTAAAATATGTAAATATATGTTAATCAAAGATTTTACCTGATAATTGTAGAGTAGAAAAAAAAAGTGTGGAGGAGTCTTCAATTGATTTTTTTTAATCGGCTTGTTTATTGTTTACAAAATTGAAGATTTTCTAATTGTAAAAGACTAGAAAAGATGAAGAGTCATGAGAAAGTGGGAGATATAAATTATAATTTTTTTTAATTACTAACTGAGGTTAAATTTAGTTAAAGTTTGAGTTAACTCTACAGTTAATAATATGTCCATGTGTTAACTCTCAATTGGTGGTACATAGAAATGGTACACATTAATGGTACAGAGGATCTGGAGCCCTATATTAGATTTGACTCGAGAATATCTATTTATCTATCTTGTTCAATTAATTATTGTTAATTAGTTGGGGCATTCTACTAAGAGATTTTGTTGGTTGTTGTGTAATTGAGATAGCCTTTCATGGAATAACAAGTGTCACATTTTCAATTATGTTAAAATATTTATTTTTAAAAGGACAAAAATACCCTAAAAAATCCATCTAATTTTCTTCTACACTCAAAACCCTAAATCCAAGTTATCTTCAACACCTAAACCACCCACCCCACCGGATCTCTGATCCTCCCCACAAAGCCGCCGCCTTCAGGGTGGAAGGAGCCGCAGCCTGCATGATCTTGAGCGCCGTATCGTCGTGTCCTTCGTGATTTGTCCTGTTCCGACCACGCGAAGGCCAGATCTGGCCTTAGAGTTGTCTGTTCCGGTCATGCGAAAGCAAATTCCAGCAACCCGAAGCCAAAAATGGTTGTTGCGTGGCTGGACATAGTCACTCAACATAAATCTTTGGCGAAGGTGGTGGCGGATGTGGTGGTGGACAGGTGGTGCTAAGGTTTTGAAAGAGGAGAGAAAATGGAGAGAAAAATGAAAGAATTTGTTATGATCTTATTACACATATTTATATAAGGGTATGAAAGTAAATTTCCATTTTTAGATTTGTCCAACAAAATAAAGGGCCCAATTGATCAATTCTATCTTGGACAAAATTGTGTGGCCTAGATTTAATCTTGATGAATTTTAGTGGTGAAGATCAACTATCTTATTGAAGATAGCTTTTTCAACTATCTCATCATAGACCAACCCTAATTAGTTGTATTGGAAAGTCTATAAGTTTAAAGTATTATAAGACATTCTCTACTAATAGCATGCAAATTGTACAAATATCATAATTATAGATCAAAATCGTCTAAGTTGATTAATAAAACGCAATGGTTTGAAATGAATACGATAAAATGAATTATTTGAAGTGTTGAAGGTTGCAAATAACAAAAGAAAAAAAAATATTGAACAAGAGTAACAATGAAATTATGGTAGTGGATCCAAATTTAATTGTACATGTAGTGAAATGGGTAAAAATTACCACAATGTAGAGGCCAAAATGGTAGGGCTGGCAAGTACATATTGGGTATTACAAAGTTCCCCCTTAGGTTTGTCACTTTATTATAATTAACCTATTGTCCCTAAAATATTTCAATTTTGCCCTTAAAAGTAATTTGTAATGTTTATAATATGTTATAAATTTTAAAATTTTGATGTTAATTGTTATATCTTGCAAATTATAAAAATAACAATCACATACTTACCACAAAAATAATTGATATAATTTATAATTTTCCATAAATTTCAATAAATATTTCAACTTATAATACAATATAAACTTCAATATATTAAAATATCATATTTTAATACAATATATTTATTAAATCTACTAATTTATAAAATAAATTCATTTAACTAATGTGTAAACAATTCATATTTATAAAATATATTATTAACATTCTATTTAACTTAATATTTTACAATTTAAATTGCTAATAAATATATAAATACCTTTTTTTGCAATATTTATCAAAACTTATGGGCAATTATAAATTTTATCAATTATTCTGGTAGTAAATATATAATTGCTTTTTAATTTATAAGATATAATAATTAGATCCCGAGTTTTAATATTTATAAGACATTATACACAATACAAATAACACCCAAGGGCAAAATTGAAATATTTTAGGGACAAGGGATAAATTAAGATGGTGACAAATTTGAAACGAATTTTTGTAATACCCAATACATGAGAGAAATTTTTATAATTAGGCCTTAACATAGGGGGATATTCGTAATTTACCTAAAAAATAAACAAGTTTTTGAAGATCATGGATGGACAAGAGCAAAGTGCTCCGTTCAATACTTGAGGGGCTATAGTGATATTTGATAGTGGCTAAAAGAATGAATATGGATCATATTAACAAAGAGCAAAGTGCAAATTAGCTTTTCATATTAATTTCAATAATAGTGGCTAAAAGAATAATTACTTTGTGGAATTATATAAGTTTAACTTTAAAAAAAATGTGATTCATTTTTGTATTTTGATCATCGTGATTTTAATTTTATTGTCAATTCACATTTATAAATCGCGGAAGACCAACAAGTGGTCATACATTGTATTTGGTTGAATAATATAATAAATACACTTTGTACTTAAAAAATATAGATTGTTTTGTCATAAGCTTCGAGAGCTGGTGTCAAAATTCTAAATTTGACTAGGTAGTATAACTTCAAACAATTTGGGATTGATTATGCAATTTTGTCAGACTTCATTTCATTACTCAAAAAGCAAAATTTAGAAATATTAAAAACGAAATCACCGTCACATTAAGGCCCCGTTTGGTCCCACGATTCCATTGATCAAAAGCCCGATTGAACTTGCACCGCAATTTTCTGATCGTTTGGCCGCTTTCTTGTCATCACGATTGGAGATAGCAATTTGTTATCCCACGTTTCAAGTGGGGCTGCTTTGTCACCGTGAGATAAAAGAAAAGGTGATTTCTCCATTCTATCCTTCTTTCCATCTTCAGCAAAAAATGTTGAAATTCTATTTTTTCTATAATTTTAAAACACATCTATTTATTGTATAAATTTTTCTATAATAAACATATGCAGTCTCTAATGTTAAAATCTGTTTAAAAATTTTCAACGTTATCAATTGAAGCCAAACATCCATCAATTATGTTAATGTTAGTTTTTTCTTTTTTTTTTAAAAGGGTGATTTACACTCAAACCCCCTCAGGTTTTGGCATATTACAAGAAACCCCTATTATTTTAAAAATTACAAGGACACCCCCTCAGGCTTGGACATATTACAAGAAACCCCTCACGGCGTTAAAAACAGACATAATTTGATGATGTCAGCAAAAAAATTTTGTTTTTCCAAATTTACCCCTGGCTAAATATACCCACATGGGGTGTCTTTGTAATAATATTATACCAAAAGGGTGTCTATGTAATAATATCATACCACAGGGAATGTATAAGAAAGATTACAATACCTTGATGGAGTTATTTGTAGTCAACTATCATATCTTAAAAAATGACAGTTAAATGTTACTGTTTGCCACATATTTTGGTTATAAAAATAGCAGTCCAAATATTTATTTTTAGTTTTGCATTTCATCCCACAAATTACATAGAAACCCCTGTAGTCTAATATTATTACATAGGCATCCCCGCGGGTATATTTAGTCAGGGGTAAATTTGAAAAATCATTTTTTTGCTAACATTATCAAATTTCGTCTGTTTTTAACGTCGTAAGGGGTTTCTTGTAGTACACCCAAACCTAAGGGGGTGTCCCTGTAATTTTTGAAACAATGGGGGATTTTTTGTAATATGCCCAAACCTGAGGGGGTCTGAGTGTAAATCACCCAAAAAAAATTATGATAGTTAAAAAATATTATTGCATAGTATTCTGTAGCATACATATAAGGATATGTTTGTAAATTAGATAAAAGACTATATTTCTATAATCAGTTTTGAAAAATTGAAATCAAACGCTAAATCAATTATTGTAAAAGCATTTATCTCAAAAGTAATATACAATAATCAATTATTATAAAAATAATTACACAATCGTTTGATCAAACTCACCCTAAGTTGACGAGAAGGAAAATATGATCCGACCAAGCCACACTACAAGGTTGTGGGTTGCATTTCTATAAAGTTATTCTTATATATTTTACAATGTTTTAAGTTTTGACATATCAAGATAAACTTTAACTTCAAAAAAAGTTTATTCACACAGGGTAAACACCACTAATGTCATTTTTATCATTAATTTTTTTAAATAGTAATTTCTCTTGTATTTTTTTTTTTACTTTAGTTCTCACTATGACTTATTTGTTTCACTTTGGTCATTTACAAGGGGTCTTTTACTTGAAGTGCTATACTTTAATCCACCATAAAATTATTTTATATCAATTTAGTCCCTCATAAAATTATTTCTTTATGAATTTTATCCCTCATAAGACTATTTATTTATTGATATAATCCCTCTTAAAATTATTTTGGCACTTTAGTTCACATTTGACCACTTGAAAATGATCAAAGTGAAACAAATAATTCACAGTAGAGACTAACGTGAAAAAAAAAAATACAAGAGAAACCACTATGTAAAAAGTTAGTGATAAAAAGGATCATTAATGATGTTTATCCCCATTCACACGATTGCTACTATTTAAAATACAAATACAAGTCAACCGCATGCAAAAATTATTACGGTTTGTTTGTTTGGTATTTGGGAAAGTAGTTTGGGAGAGTAGTGGAGGTTTGTGAAATAATCTCGATTTCAATAATGTTGTTTGTTTGGGTTTTGAGAGAGTTGTTTGAGAAAATAAAGTAAGTGTAGGTTTTTTTGGAAGAGTTATGTTTTAGGTGTAAGATGTGTAAGACTTTATGTCAAATCATATTTGTTGTGAGATAAATTGTGTAAGAGATAGTTACTTTACGTCAAATCAGAGTAGAATTTATATAAGTTTTGTTTAGAGATAAGAAAAGTGTTGTTTGTTTGGATTTTGATAGAGTAGTGTGAGAAAATTAAGAAATAAAAAATTTATTTTAAAAGATAAAAAATATGTTTGTTTGGCATTTCCCAATCATGATTTTTTTTTAGAAACACCAAACTAAGAGGCCCTATAGTATTTGAAATGCAAGCACCTTGCACGAAGCAATTGAATGCAAACTGTAGTTTTTCTAAAGTGCAGGGCTAAAGTGAAATTAATTACAGCTCAACATTTCCATATAAAACATTTTACACCTCAACACGAGAAACCCAATTCATTAGCCATTCAAATCACCAACAAAAACAAAAATTCAGCAAGAAAATTGAAAAAATATTTAAATCCCTAAGAAATGGCGATGGTTGGGGAAGGCGGCGGAACTTTATCGGAGTTGTACAATAGCTCGAAGCGGCTGTCGATGAAGACCAGGGATGCTTTGGAGAGGCTTGAGCGCCTCGAGTACACGTCATCATCCTCGTCTTCTTTGTCATCGTCAAACGCCGTCGTTACTGGTTCTTCCGATGATCAAGCCGCCGCCGCGATACGAAGAGACATTATCCAGATCCAGTCCATTTGCTCCGAAATGGATCGCCTATGGCGTTCCATCGCCTCCAGACCCCAACGCGATCTCTGGAAAAGGTACTCCGCAATTCTCTCCTATATCTCTTTGTTTGTATGTATAGTTTTATATATCGATTTTTGTATTTGCCCATGGATTTTAGTGTTTAAGTGCAGCAAATCGTTAATTCTACATATTTACGGTGATCGTCATAACTGATTACCAATTTACTTTGCTGCTAATATGTTTTATGTATGATTTAACGTGCCTATCATTCCTTTACAGGACGGTGGTTATGATTAGGGTTTAATTTGATTGAGCCAAAAACCTTTTCATTATTTCATGTTTTTGACATTAGGTTTTATTTCTCAATCTCTTTTGTTGCACAGGAAAGTGGAACAAGCCAGCGAAGAGGCTGAGTCATTTAGAGCTAGTTTGGATAAGTACATATCACGGCATCAGAAGCGAGTGCAAGAAGCACAAGAGAGAGCAGAATTACTTGGAAGAGCTGTATGGCCTCTTTCTAGAATTGAGATTTTTTTTTTTACTTATTCTATTATTTGAGTCAATTTAATGATTTGTTTTTGTTTTAGAATGGGGATTCACATGTTTTGCGAATTTTTGATGATCAAGTACAAGCAGCAGAGTCTGTCCGTAGATCCTCCAGAGTACTAGAGGAAACATTTGCAACTGGAGTTGCTATTCTTTCAAAATACAGTGAGCAAAGAGATCACTTAAAGGTACTTACTTTGAAGCACATGCCTGATCGAAATAAATATATACGCCCTGTGATTTGACCCTTATATGTGTACAATTTAGTATATTTCATAATTTGCACAAGATAATTATAGCACAATTTAGTTAACTATTAATCAATGAATGAATGTGCGTTAGAACACTGGAAGATTATGTTGATACGAGTTTTATGCTTTAGCATAAGGAAAATCATCATCCCAGGGGTTCCAGACTTCAAGTTTGCGATTTAAGAATGATTGTGAACTTGTGATATATGAAACAATATAAGATCTTTAAACTATTTATCAATGAGTGGGCAATAACTACTGGAAAGTTGTAGGAATAGCATAAAGCTCGAAACAATAGCATATTAGCATGCACAATTTAGTACATGTACTGTTATGGATATTTGATTAATAAACTCAAGCAAGTCTAAATAGTCCCATTAGAAGAAAAAAGAAAAGAAAATCCAATTACACGAGTAGCTGCATTTACTATATTAAGGTAAAGAGGGATAGGTGGGTAGATACCTTTCTTTTTGTTTAATAGGAAGGGAAGGTGGAGGGAAGGTGAAGATGAGAGTGACGCAATCCCTCATGCAGAAGTTTTGTTCCTTCCTAATCCGGAAGAATTGTAGGAGGGGTTTGAAATTTAAACGTAAGTATGCTAACTATGCTCCTTCATCTTTTACCATATCAAGATAAAATGGTGCCTTCTTATCCATTCCATAACACTAAACAGCAGTGCGGGTTCATCTGTACACCTCCACCTCTCACTACCAGATATAGTTGAATAAATTCACACTTTCCCATCTTATGAAATTTTTCTTAGCAACATCATGTCAAAAGTTGTTTCCTCGAGTGGCTTTACTTCATGATATAATCAATAATAGTTATGGATTATAAATGAGGGATTTCCCATTGATGTATATTGTCGTTCTGAAAGTAAACATATCAACTTCATTTCGAGTGGATTTTGTTACATTGAGCATTGGTTAGTAACGGATTTTTTTTCCCCACACTTGAAATAAAAAATATGTATAATAAATAATTTAGTTAGATTTTGGAGGGTTTTGTTCTTTTTGACATTTTCGCTCCTGGCTTGGAGATTTTAATAATGAGTATTGTATGGTGACCATTACTTGTGGAGTTAAATAATTATTCTCCAATTACAAATGGAACTGTGGAGAAACTTTGAGTTTTCTAATTACAATATCCTAAATTTCTAAATTACCAACTAAGAAAGTAAGAAATGCTTTGACTCCATGGATTTCTTTTCTGAACACCAGCCCAAGCCTTATTTATTCTCATTTTAGTGGCCTCCATATGAATGTTCTAAAGGCTGAGAATACCGTTGTGGTAATTTTTAACCGGTTTTGCGTTTGGTTTGGTGCAGAGAGCTCAAAGGAAAGCACTGGATGTTCTCAACACCTTAGGACTATCAAACTCTCTACTGAGGCTCATCGAGAGGCGAAACCGACTTGACAAATGGATCAAGTATGCAGGCATGCTTTTTACAATTTTCGTCCTGATTGTTTTCTGGAGGTGGACAAGATGAGTTATTCAATCTTAACTTGAATCTTTATGGAGCAATTTATCGACCGCAGTTGAGGTTGGTGGTATAACAGGTAGTGGAAAATTGGTTTCGTGTTCATATACACACTATAGTTGAGGAGGTTGTGAAAGACTTCATGACTGAAAGCATCATATGATATTATTATGTCTGGATCATATTGTATAAGCTAGAATTGTAATTAGTTCGATCTTAAGGGATTGAATGTTAATTCTTCATGATTTCAATCAACGTCATGCTTTGTTTGGATACAACCTAGAAGTCAGCAATTTAAACGGTATTTGAATAAATTAATACGCGTTGACACTCATTTTTGAGCTGTTCAGTTTGATTTTTCAAACCTCGAGGAAATAAGAAAACGTTAATAGCTTGTTTGGAAAGTGAAGGAAATATAGGATCTACTCAAAACCCTTTTAAATAGAGCCATAGTTTTCATATTCTCAAATGTATGTCTTATACTCTTACACAAAAAAATTATTAATACCAATGTTTTCAACTTTTTCCATTTTTTACTCTCAACACATTTTACTTAAAATAGTTTTTACATGAAAATCGAACTAATTAATTTAGATGTGTGACCAAGTTAAGAAAGAGAAAATAAGTGGTAAAGTTGTAAATATATTTTTATTGTGACCAATTATCACAAAAAGAATTAGTGAATTCTTTAATTTTTATTGACGTAAATTAGAAAATTATTACATAGACATCATATATTGCGAGAGCATAACATTACCAAAATATATGATGCAGTGCATAAACAAACCACCAATATAAGAATTTTCCGATGTAAATTATCCTTCTAGAAAAAAAAAATTTACCACATCATATACTGTGAAAACATGACATTAATATATGATATAGTGCATAAATAAACCACCTATATAATAATTTTGCCGATGTGAATTATCCTTTTAGAAAAAATAAATCCCCAAACCCCCTCCATTATCTATGATCTTTATCTTGAAGGAAATATATCAAATTGGAAAAGATAACAATTGCCACAAATAAAATAAATACTACTATTAAAAAGTAAATGAAGTTGTTGTCAGAAGTGGAGAAGCAGCAAAAATGTAAAATAAAATCCTGGGGGCAAGCACATGAGCTGTCTGCCTGCCACCATAAAAACAGTGGATGATTATTTATCCAAACAAACCCTTAAATTGGGCAGTTTTCTTCAAAATCTTGGGGCGGGAACAAACTGCTTTCTTCCCTTTTATAGTATACGCATTAATTACTATCTTAAAAATAAATAAATTCAAACTTCTTCTTCACTGCCCCAACGGCCCCTGGTTTTCCATTTCTCCCTTAAATTAATTCCTTCCTTTCCACTTTTTCCAACCTAATCTAATCTTCCACTATTATTTCTCTGACTTTTCTACTTCTTCTTCCATTTATTAACTATTTCAGATCCGTTGTTTCGTTTTCTTTCAAACCAGGAAAAAAGAAAAAAGGCAACCCTTTTTCTGTTACACGTGAAAGATCGAATCTTTTTGACATTTCTAACCAGATAAATCGACCCTTTTGAAGAAATCAAATAGTTTGATTGAAGATTTTTCTTGATGTTAATTGAGGCTGCGGGTATGGTGGAACAAATTAGGAGATCAGGTGTAGTAGGGCATGTTAATAAGGCTATTAAGAAAAGAAAATGCAAAGGGAAAATCAGAGTTCATTTGAAGAGGAATGTGGAAGTGGTTTCTTTGACTCTGCAAAAGGTGTTCGATTTGTGCCGACAGGTTTTTCAGGGCCCTGGAACCGTTCCTTGTCCTGGTGATGTGCAAAAGTTGCGCCATGTTCTTGGTAAGCAATTTCAGAACCTTTTTATTTTCAGTTTTTGATTGTTTTTATGTGGTAGTAGGTAATGTTGCTCTTGTGGGAACTTATTTCCTAAGAAAGGAAATACAGAGCTAAATTCCAATTGATAATTAGCGGCATCATACTTCTCTTTTTTGTAGTATATATCTTATTTTTGGACCAATATTATGGATCAATTACGTTATGATTCTGATAGTGTTATGTTTTTTGGGCTAATTTGGATGAAGTTAGAACATAGTCTCAATATGTATAAACATGGATCAAAATTTCGTTTCAAGTGTATATTTCGGTCGGTAGATATTGGAAACTTTTCGAAAACACTGGGAAAAATTGTAAAAAAATTACTAAATTAAGAAAAATAAGAGAGTCACATGGAAATAAATAGTTTTGTTTTCGACTGGAAAAGATGGAATTTTGATCCATTTGTATAAACTTGTTTGTTCTTGACTCTTGAATGTTCAATTTCATCGCCTTTTATTGTTCTGGTAGTATGAATTAGTGGATCTAATTCCTAATTATTTCATGACATAACGGATGTGTTAAGGCCATGTTTGGTTACATAATATGATAGCTGGTCATTTCCATTTTTCTTATCATAACCATATTGTTTGATCATTTAAGTGATTAGAATTTCTTGTGGTTCAACAGCATATAGTGCGAGGGAATTTTAGCTCACCTATGATGGTCTATAGTAAAAATGACTGAAGGGTAAATAAAATGGCTTTGTGTTATGTAGGATCGAGCGATTTTCACCATGATTTTCTATTCAATAAAAATTAGCTATGGCTAACATGAGGAATATAAGAAACACACGATATTTTGGTATTCCGAGCGCATATGTTTATAGATCATTATGGTGTGATTATCGACATATCACTGCCAAGCTTTTTCAATTTTTCTTTAAATATTTTTCACATATGTTGTAGATAATATGAAGCCCGAAGATGTCGGACTTAATAGTGATCTGCGGTTCTTTAAACTTAAGTCCGAGGTTGAAGGGACTCCACGAGTTGCATCAGCAACCATCCACAAATGTGAAAAATTTGAGGTAATATTTACTTATGGCTTTCTTGTCTCTGAAAACATCGTATTGTAAACTTAAAGTTCAATTTCACTGATTTCGAAATGTCGTGTATTTCAGCTGTCCATATTCTTTCTTCCTGCAAATGCTGTGATACCTCTTCACAATCACCCAGAAATGACTGTATTTAGCAAGCTTCTCTTAGGTACAATGCACATAAAAGCATACGATTGGGTCGAGCCCCCACCCCTCGATTCCGATCGCTCGACTTCACCTTCTAAATGTAAGAATCTTTCGTTCTTGATTCTAAACTCGCATACCATTATTGTATGTTAAAATTTTTACTAATGTGTTGATGATATTTCAGGCAGACTCGCAAAGTTAACTTCCAACAGAACATTCACAGCACCATCTGATGCATCTGTATTATATCCTACATCAGGAGGAAACATACATGAATTTAGAGCAATGACACCGTGTGCGGTGCTCGATGTGATCGGACCTCCGTATAGTAAAGATGACGGTCGTGATTGTTCGTATTACAAAGATACTCCGGTTAAAGAAGAAGATGGTAGTTGTAGTTATGGATGGCTTGAGGAAATTGAGATCCCAAAGGAATCAGAGATGGATGCAATTGAATATATGGGTCCTCAAATTATCAAGTCTTTTACTTAGATCCATCTTGTGCTTGTATCTCTTTTTCTTTTAATTAAGGTTGCTTGTACTTAGTCTTTTGTCATCTTCTTTTTTCTTCATAGTTCTGTCTTGTAATTGTTGAAGTCCCCTTTCTTTTGTTCTTGTATATATGTCTTTTTTGCAGAGGAATGTGGCATATGATTACCTTTACATGTAGTTTGTAGAATCTTCGAGCAAGGAGTTGTGTTTTTTTTTTTTTTTTTTTTTTTTACTTTTTTCTTGGAGTAGAACTAGAAGGATATTTTATTTCTAAAGGTAAAATTACGGATACTTTCCTGAGGTAAGATCAATTACAAAAATCTCTCTCAAATTGAGTTACGAAAAAGGCCAAATTACAAAAGTCTTCTTTACATATTGAGTTATGAAAATTTTCCTCAAGTTCGTCATCATTTCACAATTAGCTGCTTATCTCTGTAAAGTTTCAATTTTGCCTTAAGGGGTTATTTGTAGTGTCTGTAATTTCTTAAAAAGTTTTAAAACTTGGGTAATAATTTTAATTTTTCAAAAATTATAAAACTAAAAATTAAATATTTACCACAAAATGTTGATAAAATTGCAAACTTGCACATGAGTTTCAATATATACAATAAAAAAAAATCTTATTTACGTATTTATTTAAAATTTAATTTTATGTCTAAAAATAAGTTTATTTACACTATTAATTAAATTAATTAATTTATAATGTTTTTAATATTAAAGTTTACATAAAAAATTTATTTACACATTTAATTAAATATAAGTATATGTTTAATATTCTTTTTATGTTTATAATACTAAACTTCAATTAAATTAAAAAATACAATATAAAAAATGAATTAATTTAATTAGAATGTAAATAAAGTTTTTATATTTATAATATATTATTATTAAAATTCTATATAATTTGATATTATTAAATATGTTTAAAAATAGTATTTACTGAAATATGTGCAATTTTATAATATTTTCATTTGTTGGTAAATATATAATTAACAGTTTTATAATTTATGAAATATTACAATTAATACTCAAATTTTAAGATTTTATAAGATAAACATTGTAAAATAGATCCTAGGGGCAAAACTGAAATTTCTCATAAATAAGGAGCTAATTATAAGACGATGATAAATCTGAAGAAAATTTTCGTAATATTTAATACGTAATAACTTCTCAAAAAATAAAAAAAAGTTACTTAATAAATATTTTTATAATTTAACCTTATCTTATAGATATCCATAATTTATCCTTGCCAATAATAGATTTGGGAATAATTGCAATGTTTATGATAAAACAAGTAAAAGAAATTGGGCCAGTCCAATTACAATGCTGTGCCCGTTTAGCAAGATCATGGGCCAGTTTATTTGCAGCAGGTGGGCTTTTTTAGGGTAAGGTTCTGAAAAGAGTACACACCAAAATAATTATAGCGGTAATCTTTTGGAAGAAAGAAATTGTGAAAAAACAAAGGATGATTGATTAAGTGGAACGATCAATGGGAGAAGTTTTTATATAATATGTTCGACGGAAAATCAAAAAATTGAAGGAAGTTTGAAATTAATTTTGAAGGCATGTTAAAATTAAATTACAAAAAATATTTTATTCTTTTCAAAATTCGTGGATCGAACCATTCGATCCAGTTCGATTCGGACGGTTCTCCGAATTGTGCGCAGCCCTACTGGTTAATAATTTCTTTTTGATTGACCTAGTTGAAAAACATGAATGCAAACTTTTGAACAATACTTATCAAATAGCAATATATAAAATAAATCAAGAATAACTCAAATTATTATTTTTTCACACAGAGAAATGTTATATCTATTTTTTGTGATTGATGATTCTATCTGACCGTGTATGGACTAAAATTTTCTCAAAAAATTATATTCTCCCACGTCCCAATCTAAACAAACTCCTATATTTATTAGTCCCACCTAATTTTCCACCTTTTTTGAAAGTAAAATAAAATAAAATAAAATAAAATAAAATAAAAATCATAGGCAGATTGAGTGACGCTATTCAATATCGCAATAATTGAGGAATGGCCCTGTTTCTTATTTGCTTTTGTGAAATAAAAAACAAACAAAAGAGAAGAAATTGAAAACTGAAAATATCCGGATGAGACTACCCGAAGGCAAAAGAGGGTCACAGCTAAGCTAAGGCAACAAAAGAAGTAGACATTTAAGGCTTTAGGTCCCAAAAGCAAAAGCCAAATGCTGATGGGATCTGGAAAGCGAAAGCTTACTATACATGACAAATACCACTTCATGCATTTTCCAAAAAAACAAAAAAAAAAAAAATAATAATAATAATAATAAATAATAATACAAAATCAATTTGTTAATGATACAAATAATATTTTATTTTTCGCAACTAGTAATCGATCTAGTGGAAGAGACTAATTTCCATAAAGTTATACAAATTCAACATGAATATCACTGTAAAACAAAAAACAAAAATACTATAAAATCTTTAAACCATGGATCAAAATTTTTATCGTCGAAACAAAAATAAGGTCTAATTTCGAAACTATTTATTTGTCTTGGGAGTCATGGATCAAAATTTACATCGTTTTCATAAAAAATATTGAAAAGTTTCCATTTTCCATTGTTTTTCATTCAACTGCTACAAGATCGACAATTCCATAAGCTTGGGCTTCTGTTGCTGACATAAAAACGTCTCTTTCCATGTCTTCAGATACAACCCATAATGGTTTGCCCGTTTGTTGTACATAAATCCTTGTGAGGCTTTCGCGTAGCTTCAGAAATTCTTCCGCTTCCAAGATAAATTATCCCGTTTTCGCCTCATAAAAAGAACTAGAAGGTTGATGGATCATTACCCTGATGATAGAAAGTTTCTCTATCTGGCGTGATGAAACGAACAGAAAAAAATAAAATAAAGAATAATAGGAAAAAAAAGATAGAATTGAACAACCGTACGGGCATCATCTTTTGTGCAGTGCATACGGCTCTAGAATCAAATTGACCCTTAGGAAATTTGTTTTTTTGGGTATAATAGGATAGGTCACCTTGCAATTTTGGAACCATTGAACACAAAAATGCAAATTTAATACCAAAGTTTAAGTTTTCATTGCAACTTTATTCCAAGCCCAGTTTTACTCCGGAGTTAATAGCAATTTTTCTCCCCCTATAATATTCATAATATTCAATTTACCTTCATGTGATTTGAAAAATAGCATTTTATCCCCTATAATTTTATAAAAGTTCCACACAGCCTCCCTGACATTTTTATATGTGATTGTTTACCCCATATGTTATGATAATGTGACAGTTTATTCCTCGTGTTATGATAAATGTGACAATTTATTCTCTTGTGTTATGATAAATATGGTAATTTACCCTCTATATTACCAAATATTTTTCATGCATACTCTCCATTTTTGCAAGTGAGTTATACTCTCCGGTTGAAAATGGTAAATTGCTAATTTAAAATTTTCACTAGGGGTAAATTTTCCTTCTCAAATTACAGAGGATAAAGTGAACATTATGCATTTCATAGGGGATAAATTACGATTTACTCTGGAGAAAAAAAAGTTCACAAAAAGTTTCTAATATGTGGATGGTTTTTTTTGGATTTCCCAAGGGTATTCAGGTCTCAAACCCGACTTAATCTTTTTCGATTCGCGTCAGATGCATTAAGTGGAAATTCCTCCCGGAATATAAACTTGAGTTTCGCTATTTTATATTGATTAATCCCTTCCACTAGATCAATCATATATAGTTGACTGAAACATACATTAGAAACAAAATTTGATCGATACATAAGACTCTCATTTTTCTTAATTTAATACAATAATTTTTTCACAAATTTTCCAAAACTTTTTCAAAAATTCTCAAAATTTTTTTAATATTTTCCTGACCAAAACATACACTACAAATGTGATTTTGATTTATACCTTAGACAAAAACATTTTTTTTTTTCTTTTAAGCATCTTCTTTCCATTTCCACGAAAAGAAGAACGCAGGGGAATAAAGGGTAATCTTCTGCAAGAATCTTTCTTTATGTTTTTACTTTTCTTTTTGTAGTTCATACGTACAAAGGGTCTCCATTAAAGCTTAAAAAATGAGGTATTTAAATTTATAATTATAATTATAATTATTATTGTTATTATTATTATAAAAGTTTAAATCCGAAAAACCTAGTCGGCAGTTAAAGTAAGTGTAGTTTGGCACTGAGTTTCATGAGAAAGCGACAATAACTTGTCATGTTCTGTTCAACATATTAGAACTTGGAAGCCCCCAAAATCAGAAGAGATTCATGAACAAAATGTCTGAATTGAGAATATTCGGTTGAATTTTGATTCTTTTTGTGAAGTTTTTAAGGTTGCTTCATTTGAAGGTTGGTAGTTGGTGAAGTTCAGTAACACCTGCTTTTAATTTCTTTTAATTTTTTGAATTGTAATTATCATTTGTTGCTTCATTTGAGGGTAATATAGCTTAAGTTTCTGGCGTTTTCAAATTATTATAATTTTGATTTTATTAAAGTCTTATGAAATTTAATTCTGTTCAGAAAAGCTTCTTGGAACAGAGGATTTACAAGAAACTAGTTTCTTTTGCTAACAAAGGTAATGTTTCTCCAAAATTCCAACTTTTAATTTTGATTAAACTAAATTGATGGGATTTAATTCTGTATGGTACTAAATCAAGCTGCTTTCTTGATAAAATGTTTTCCAGTTAATATTCAATTTCAAGAAATTGTCTCTAAAACCCAAAATAGAATTCATAAAATGATCAAGCTAAATGCAAAAATGCCCCTGTACTATGCGTAACTGCCACCCCCCATGTTATTTCAATTAGCATAAAAACACCTTGTGCTATTTTTTTATTAGCCAAAAATTGAAACTCCTTAATAAGTCAATAAGAAGTTTATTGTCAATTATTTAAGTAAGCAAGGGTTATATTGTCAATTTTCAAAGTTAACTTGGGGATTATTGATATTTTTTTAGGTTAAAAGGGGTTTTTTTCTCATTTTCTTTGTAGGGGTGTAATTGTCATTTTTTCCGCAAAATATGTATTCTGGTTTCACTAATAAAAAAATTGACAACAAGAATACATATTTTGCGGATAAAATGACAATTACACCCCTACAAAAAATGACACGGGTGTATCGCTAATAAAATTACCACGGGGTTTCACTAATAAAAATAATACGTGTTTTTTTTGCTAATTAGGCAAATCATAGGGGTGTTTTTGCATTTCACTCTATAAAGAACTAACTTTTCTTGTTTTCTCATTTTATGTGATTTGTTTTGCTTTAATGATGAATGCAGGCACTCTTCAGCAGGGAAAAGTTTCAAATTCTGATATACATTTCAGATAACTTGTTTTCTTGATCACTAAATACGAACGAGCACATAATCGATTGCTCGAGTTTTCACACCTCGTTCAACTCTTACGATGGCGGAATATGCAAGCCGAAAAGTGTTCCCGTTTCTGTTTCTCCTTATGATTTCAGTCTCATACACAGAACAACTACAATCATCCGAAACACAAACACTTCTCAGAATCAAAATCCTTTTAAACTCACCACCTTTTCTCACTACATGGAAAAACGACACCGATATCTGCAATACTGAACCAACTCCGTCTCTAACAATCGTTTGCTACGAAAATAACATAACTCAGCTCCACATCATAGGAGAAAATGGAACTCCTCGATTACCCAACAATTTCTCAATCGATTCTTTCTTTACTACACTCGTAAACCTCCCGAGTTTGAAAGTCCTCCATTTAGTTTCTCTTGGTTTATGGGGACCGTTACCTAGTAAATTTACGCGCTTATCATCTTTAGAAATAGTAAACTTCACTTCAAATTTCTTACAAGGCGAGATACCGTCAAGTATATCGTCGTTAACTCAACTTCAAACTCTAATACTCGATAGCAACAACTTTACTGGTAAACTTCCAGAAGGGGTCGGTTCACTTTCATCTTTGGCTGTTTTGAGTTTAAAGAACAACTCTTTTTACGGACATTTGCCACATTCATTTGGAAGTTTGAAAGACCTTAGAGTACTTTTGCTGTCGAATAACAATTTTTCTGGTGAAGTCCCTGATCTTAGTAGTTTGACTAATCTACAGGTTCTCGACTTGGAAAATAATGTTCTTGGTCCTCGATTTCCAGTTGTTAGCTATAAAATCGAAAGAATTGTTCTAAAGAACAATAGGTTCACTTTTGGAATTCCGGAGAAATTTCAGTCCTATTACCAGTTGAAACTCTTGGACATATCTTCGAATAAATTTGTAGGTCCATTTCCGGTATCTATATTATCTCTGCCATCAATTACGTTTCTCGATATTTCACAGAACAAATTCACAGGAATGTTTTTTGAGAATCTTCCTTGTAATGAAGATATCGATTTTGTGAACTTGACTTCCAATCTGTTAACTGGGGAACTTCCTAGCTGTTTAGTGTCTAGTTCTCGAAAAAGGGTCGTACTTTATTCCAAAAATTGTTTGGAAAATGGAGATGCAAATCAACAGCCAATTTCCTTTTGTAAGAATCAGGCTCTAGCTGTGGGAATCTTGCCTCGTTCTCGGAAACAAAAGGAAGCTTCCAAGGTAATTCTCGCATTAAGCATATGCGGAGGAGTTATAGGAGGAATAGTTTTAGTCGTCGCAACTTTCTTGATAATCAAGAATTTTCTTACCAAGAGAGCAACACAAGAACAACCTCAGCCTCAAAGTGTACCAAATTCCTACACATCAAAGTTGCTTAAAGACGCGAGTAAGATTCCTCAAATGTCTTAAAGATCTCAGATTTTCGAGCTAAAATGTTAAAAAAAAACCTGTGTTTTCTTTTTTTATTAGCAAAAACCCCATCTGAAGTTGCTTCACAAGTCAATAGGGAGGTTAATGTCAATTTCTTAAGTGAACAGAGGGGTTATCGCCAATTTTCAAAGTTCACAGGTGTTCTGTCATGAGAAGGGGTTTCTTGCCAATAAAAAATAACACGGGGGGATTTTTGCTAATAATAACGCAGGGTTATTTTGCTAATTAAGCAAAGTATAGGGGGTATTTTTGCATTTCACCTCCAAATTTTCCGATAAATTTTGATTGTTTCGACTTATATTTGATCATTTTCCATAGGATATATTACTCAAGCAATGAAGATAGGAGCACTTGGCCTTCCATCTTACAGAACCTTTTCACTGGAAGAACTCGAAGAGGCTACGAATAATTTTGACACGTCAAGTTTCATGGGAGAAGGATCTCATGGTCAAATGTACCGAGGTCGACTACGTGATGGCTCCTACGTCGCAATAAGATGTCTGAAACTGAAACGAAATCACAGTACTCAATACTTCATGCCGCACATTGAAATGATATCGAAACTGAGACACCACCATTTGGTTAGCTCTCTTGGACATTGCTTTGAGTATTACTTGGATGATTCAAGTGTCAGCAGAGTATTTCTTGTTTTCGAGTATGTGCCAAACGGGACTCTAAGAAACTGGACTTCTGGTAAAGATAAAAACTTCGGTTCTTGAAATTAGCTGCATTTTTTACTATATGCTTATATTTGTGGTCATATTAATGTAGAAAAGCGTGGTCGAGGAAATCTTACATGGGCTCAACGTATAGCCGTGGCCACAGGGGTAGCAAAGGGAATTCAGTTCCTTCATACAGGAATTGTGCCTGGACTGTTTTCGAATAATTTGAAGATAACCGACGTTTTAGTGGATCAGAACCTTTCGGCAAAGATTAGCAGCTATAATCTGCCTTTGCTAGCAGAGAATATGGGAAAAGTATGAAGAAATGAACATTGCAATCTTATTTTATTTACTTGTTTTCAACATTTTCATTTCGAAAACTTATAGTTATATCTGCTGAATTTCACAGGATCATCTTCAAAATTTTCTTGGAGAATCGAAAGAGTTTAAGGCCGCAAGGTTTGTGCCTCTACAAGCTTAAATGTTGCCAGTACAAGCCAAACACAACTTTTACCTTGCTTCTAAATTTTGGGTGAAGTGCAAAAATACCCCCTCTGTTTTGCCTAATTAACAAAAACACCCCTCCAAGCCGGAGTACATATTTTGCAGGAGGAACGATAATTCTGCCCCCACCAAAGAAAACGCAAAAACATCCTTATTCACGTAAAAAATTGGCAATAATCTCTCTGTTAATTTTCAAAATTTGCCATAACCCTCCTGCTCACTTCATAAATTTGACAATAACACCCATGCTCACTTAAAAAAATAGGCCTCAAACTTCAAATGCTTATCAAAAACCAAAAACTAAAATCACATACAAAAAAATAAGCTTTAATGTAGCATACCAACTTGTTAATTAATGTGTTGATCTGTTGTTTTACAGGGGAAAAAAGCAAGAAAGGTCTGATATTTATGATTTTGGAGTGATTTTACTAGAAGTAATTTCAGGGAAAGTTATAAATTCCAGGAATGAAGTTGAGGTTCTAAAACATCAGGTACAAACTTAACTAACTAACATTCTTTACGTGGACCAAAAAACCAGTTTCAAGTTCGGTTTCTTTTGGAATTATATATGCAGTTACAAGAAAGTATAACAGGCGATGATCTATCGAGAAAGAGCGTAGTTGATCCAGTAGTTAACAACACGTGCTCGGATGAATCATTGAAAACAATGATCGAATTATGCTGCAGATGTTTAATGCAAGAAGATAGTGAAAGACCTTCGGTTGAAGATGTACTGTGGAATTTGCAGTTTGCGGCTCAGGTTCAGGATGCATACTCTCAAAGCAGCGAAAGCTCTCCAATTTCGCCTCTACGATCTTCGCGCTTAAGGCTTACTATCAAATAATAGTTGTTCTATATGGGGTACTAATTCATTATTCTTGCTTGTTGGTGGTACATTTTAGTGAATAATTAACAAGAAGATTAATGTATACATGCATGGTCTATTACTTATAATCTGATAAAAAGAGAGCTAAAAGTCTGGTCTATAACATAGGAAGTTTTAAACTTTTGAAGAGCTAAATGCAAAAATAGTCCATGTGATTTGTCTTAGTAGCCAAAAGAAAAATAAAAAAGAGCCTGTGTTATTTTAATTATCAAAATTCCCATTTGTTCTTTTTTTTTATTAGCAAAAGTTCCGATTTAAAATTCATTCATAAGCCTATAAGGAGGTCATTGTCAATTTTAAATGAAAAGGAGGGGTTATTGTCATTTTTCAAAATAAACAAGGGGAATTATTGATTTTTTTTTAGGTTGAAAGAAGTGTTTTTATATTTTTTGTGGGGTATAATTGTCATTTTACTTGAAAGAATGTATTCCGCCATGGGAGGGTTTTTTTGCCAATAAAAAATAAAAGGGGATGGGCACATAAATATATGTCTAAATATACAAAGCTACAAATATTCAAGATGGTTGGGCCAAATGGTAGTGACTTGCGATCTCTAGAGGTGAGACTCAAGTTCGAATCCTACTGAAGACACCACACTAGGGAGGACCCATACCCTTTGCACTCTTCGGTCCGAGCTGTACACAAAAAAGAAAGAAATGAGAATTGCAATCTTGTTGCAGCTTCAGATTTAATTTCACACATACACAAAACTCCAGAACTGATCCTCACACCGTCACACGCAGTGAAAATAAGATAATTACATTGAGCCAAAAAAAAAAAAAAAATCCTAGTGCATTGCATACGCACTAAACCAAAACACTACTAAAAATGTACACATTGATCACATAGCACCCTATATTACAAAAAAAGCAACATGAAAAACATGATCTTTTCAACCTCAAGACGTAATTTACTTCAACTCGATCTTGTAAAGTACGACTTAGGCGAGAAGAGTCGTCTAGGTGAAAACATCCCCATGTACCTAGGCGAAGCTAGTCCATCAATCGACCTACTATAACTTGGCACATCAAACGAGTCCCTATCGTGATCTCTAGGCATGTTCGCACCATTAAAAGTACTACACTTCGCCAATTTCCCAAGCCACGATTTTTTCTTAGGCGAGACCTTACTCGTCCCATTTATCTTATCACACAAATACTCTTTCACCATTAACAACCCTTGCTCCATAACTTCCATTGGAGGCGATACGAGCGGATTCCCTTCAACACTTAACTTTTGGAGCTTATTTAGACATCCAATTGACTCGGGCAAGGCCGTAATTTTGTTATAGCTCACGTCCAATTCGGTTAAGGAAATGAGTAGGCCTATTGAGTATGGAAGTGATGTTAGGAAATGAAAGTTTTGGCTAACATTAAGGACTTGAAGTTTGATGAGATTTTCGAGATCCTCGGGAAGGGATCGGAGGCAGTTGAGTCGAGCGTCGAGGATTCGGAGATTGGTTAAATGGGAAGTGGAGTGAGGGAGGAAGACTAGCTTGTTTGAGTTGACTGAGAGTTTCATTAAGTTTAGTAGCTCAAATCCTATTGTTTCTGGTAAATGACTCAATTTGTTGAAGTTTGCATTCAATTCTTCAAGACATCTGCAATTAAAATTAAATTTAATTAAATCCATATCATTAATTAGTCAATTAAATAAAAATGTAAAAATTTCTGATAAGTTCAGTACTCCATCCATTTCAAATTAATGGGCACATATGATATTTTCACACAGATTAAAAAAACTAAATAATTAGTCATTTTCCTAAAATAAAATGTCAAAAGTACCCTTTAACGATTGATTTAATTAATGTCATTGATCTTTGTGCACTCTACTTTATTGTGTAAACCTAAAAATAGAAAATAATAAAATTAAAAATAGATGCATGAGAAACCAAATATTACAAGTAATTTCAAACTTAACTTTTTTTTACAAATGTGCCAACTAAATTAATTTGAATGAAGGGAGTATCTAATTTCTTATAAGGTTGACTTTTTGTTTCTAGTGATAAGTTGATAACCACTTGACAATTTAGATATGATAACTTGTTGTTTCTATATGTCCAGATATTTTGTTTTTTAAATAAAACAGACCTGTACAGAAAGATGACACCATATTATATCAATTAATTAGAAGTACAAGTAGTAATATTTTAGAAAGGGATATATATATATATATATATGATATGGTGTGTAAAAAATAAAATAAAATAAATTGAATGAGACAAATTAATTAATTAACCTGCAATTTTCTATGGTTCTAGGAAGTGATTGAAGAAGATTGCCAGAAACATTCAAAATCTTGAGTCTTGATAAACATCCTATTGAATTTGGAAGTGATTTCAGCTGATTTGAGTGCACGTCTAATACGATAACGTTTAGTAGCCTTGCTGTTAAAGATTCTGGAATAATCTGTCAAATTAGCAAAAAATTAGAAATTAATTAGGATGTGATTACAAGTACTTAGTTCATTGGTCAAGAACTTGAAAAGACTAAATCACCAAAGAAAGATGAAAAATAAAATCAAATTGATTAATTATGGGATATTGCATAATAAGGAATATTACAAATTAATTAATAAATAATATGCAAACTGTCAATTAATCAACATAGAAGAAGAATGGATAAAGAACCTGCAAGGCAATAACACAAACTACTACCTAAATTAGACCAATTCAAATATGGTGGGAAAATGAAACCATTTTTGAAGGTTTTAAATGTAAAATCTAAATTTTTGATTAAATTTGATTTGATCATACTCATCTAAACACAATTAGTTAATTAATTGTATTTCACATATCTTAACATTAGTCACTCTTCAAAATGATTGATATCTAAACACAAAACACGCGTATTACACTTGTCATGTGAATTATTAGGGTTCGATCTAACTCGATTTCTAAATAAGAGTAAAAGTTCCACTTTATATTTTACAGCCGGAAATAGTTTTGGCATTTTTGGTTAAAAAAGAATTATAAAATATTTCATCCGTTTTAAATTAATTGACACATTTGACCTTTTCACATATATTAAGAAACTCAATAGTTACTCGCTTTTTAAAGATAAAATGTTACAAATACCATTTTGATAATTGTTTTAATTAATATCATTGATTTTAATGCACTCTAGAAATAAAAAGTATAAGATTGAAAAAAGATGGATTGAGAAATCAATTGTGACAAATAATTTGAAAATGAACAATTTTTGCACACAATTCAATGAAATTTTATCTATTAAGAATAAGGACAAAGGCAGGTACTGCTGGTCCATAATTATTCCAAAACGAAATAAATAAAGAAACCCTAGTAGTTGACCAAAACTCCACCCAAGAAGTAGAACACCATTAATCTTCAACCAAGGAATCACATAAAGAAGAAAATAAAAAATAAAAACTTAAAAATTTCCATGGAAAAACAAGTTATTACATTAAATTGGTCTCATGTAATTACAACAAAATTAAAGCAAAAGGTTCTTATCCATGCTAAATATAATGAAATAATTACAAGAGATCAATATGTAATCATAATTCATAAATACTTTATCAAAAAATAAAAAAGTAAACATAAATTAAATTAAATTACCTGGAGATTGTTGTTGGAGAGGTCTAATTTGCAGATACAAGCTAAATTGAGAGGAGGATTTGGAAGCACATCAAGAGACAGTCCACTCAAATCCACTATTTCCAATTTATTATCATCATTTTTATTTTTATTTTCAATATTATTTTCCAAACTCTTTGATCTATCTAATCTCCTCCTATTGTTATTTTTCTCAATAACCTCCGGATTCTTTTTATTCCTCATCATATGATCCATCTTCACAGCTTGTAACTCCATATGCATCATTTTCACACAACTTTGTATCTATTCATGTATCTATCTATCTATATGTAGAATAATTAGACAAGAATAGTAATAATAATAATTAAGATTATAATTAAAGGGGTTTTTGTTTGGATTTTGGGTGAGGGATGAAGATAAGTGAAGGTTCTTATAATGAAAAGATTGTTAATTTTCTTGATGATATGATGTATATATATATATATAGACACAACAAAATGCATATGTAATATGTATATATATAATTGTAATAAGATGTAGAAAGTGGGGAGTACGTACGGATAAGAAGTACAAGATTCCGTAGGTTACGTACATACGTTACCTATTGCCCACACAAAAAAAGTCAACCCTAGCCTTCAGTTACTAGTTGCTGCCCGCTAACTACGGTCTCCTTCCTCATTTATTTTTTATTTATTTTTTCTGCCACTCTATGTAATTGGTAGTAGTATATAATTTGAAATAGAGCTAATGGCAAATTGCCTCCAATTCATATTTATAATATTCATTTTATTTTTTTGTGATTTGATTAGAATATTATTTTTCTGATATTTTTATATATGACACTTTATCTTTATGTGTTATAATAATGTGATAATTTATGCTCTATGTAACAAAATACTTTTCATGCACACTCTCAATTTCAGCAAGTGAGTTACACTCTCCAGTTCAAATGAATAAATTGCTTCTTTAAAATTTTTCACAGAGAAATAAATTGCTATTTCTTAAATTACAGCGGATAAATTGAACGTGAATATTATGGAAGGATAAATTGTCATTAACCCATTTAAAATATACACACTCATTCATTGCAATGTTTAATTAGATTAATAGAAATTAATTACTGGTATATGCTACATTCGTTGAATTTTGAAGGTATATCTTAATGTATGATACGTACGGCAAGATAGTACTACTACAAAATAGATAGGTAATTTTTTTTGAATTCATAGAATGACCCTAAATTTCAATAATAATAAATATAAATATTTCCAACGTCTCAAAATTCATATCCATAATTATGGTTGACTAGTCAACGTACATAAATTCATTAAAATCGTATATTTATAAGTTATAACAATCTCCTTATTTAACATAAAATTCATTAAATAAATAGTATTTTCAGTCTTCCTTATGGCCCAAATTTTGCACTTTTACCCCTCTTAAATTCTTTGTAGCAGATTCGTCCCTCTTAATTTTTTTTGTGGCAAATTCGTCCCTTTATCTATGTAATGTAACACATCGTCCCTCTTAAATCCAAAATACATCAACTTTCGTCAATTTTAAAATATATTTTGATCATGAATTTAAGTGATGTATTTTGTGTTTAAAAAGGTATAATATGTTATACTACATTGATAAGAGGAACGAACATGTTACACTACCTTGTTAAGATGAACGAATCTGCTATAAAATTTTTGAGAGGAATGAAAGTGTAAAAGTTAACCCATGAGAGGACCAAAAACACGATTTACTCATTCAAGAAACGGAGCATATGTATTGGTGACTGTACATAAATATTTACAGTGGCGGAGCCACATAGGGGCAAGGGGGGGCTATAGCCCCCCCTGGAATTTTTTTTTTTTTTTTTTTTTATATATATGTGTTATAATTTTTTTTTTAACAAAAAATTTAATATATTAGCCCAATAGCCCAAATATAATTTTAAGTCCAATAATATACCCACTTTAACAATAACTTAGTCTTCCAATTATAAGCCCCAATTTTAAGCCCAATTTTCCCCTACTCCCAACATCTCCAAACCCTAACCCTAGCCACCATTGCACCTCCTACCACCACCAGCCGCCGCCTGCCGCCTGCTGCCCGCCTGAGGTCGCCGCCGCCGCCACCTGCCGCCCCATCTCCGGCCATACCCAACCCAAGTCCCAACCCATTGAAGTCTTGAACACAAAAAGCCCCAATTGTGAATGTTAGTAATTTTTTCTATTTTTATTTATATTTATGTGTGTGCAATTGTGTTTATGTAATATACTAATATTGTTATATATTCATTATTGATGCTTATATTACTTTTCCAAATCAATCTTTAGATTCATGTTTCATTTTTGTGCATTGATAAAGTTATATACTTGTTAAGATTTTCATATATAAGTGATAAAGATATGAGGATACCAATTATATTAAAATAATATGATGCTTAAATCAATATGCAATAAAGTTAATAGTATTCATTTACATATTAAAGACTATCTTAGATGGTTAATAGTTTCCTTTGTCTTCAATTTACATTTGATGGCGTCGATATTGGGGATCACTAATGACTTGTCTCAAGCTTTACAAAGAAAAGATCAAGATATAGTGAATCCTATGAAATTAGTCAAATTAGCGAAAGATCGTCTTCAAGAGACAAGAGATGATGGATGGGAAACTTTGTTGGAGGATGTTACTTCTTTTTGTTCTAAACATGAAATTGAAGTTCCTTCAATGAGTAATGTTTATGTTCCATATGGGAGGCCAAAGCGTAGGATTGAACAAGTGACTATCGAACATCATTACAAAGTTGAGAGATTCAATTCGGTGATAGATAGACAATTGCAAGAGTTGAACAACCGTTTCAATGAAGTAAACACGGAGTTGCTTCTTTGTGTTGCATGCTTAAACCCATCCAATCACTTTGAAGCTTTTGACAAAGGAAAACTCGTTCGTCTTGCCGAATTTTATCCAAATGACTTTTCTTTTCTTGAGCTCTCGGCTCTTCCCAATCAACTTGAAAATTATATTAGGGATGTTCGATCAAGTGATGATTTTTCTAGTTTGAAAGGGATTTGTGATCTTGCTAAGAAGATGGTTGCAACTAAAAGACATGTCGCATTCTCGATGGTTTACAAACTTGTGACATTGGCGCTTATTCTACCCGTTGCAACTGCATCAGTGGAGAGAGTTTTTTCGGCTATGAAGATAGTAAAGAATCGACTTCGTAACCGAATGAACGATCAATGGCTAAATGATAGTTTAGTTGTCTTTATAGAGAGAGACATATTTAGTAGTATTTCAAATGATGCTATCATGGACCGATTTCAAAAGATGAAAAACCGTCGTGGTCAATTATTAAAGTAAATATGTAGATATTTTGGGTTCTTATGTGAATATTATAAACTTTATGTTAACTGTTTGATTTTTTTTTGTGTGTATAATTTTAGCCCCCCCTGACCCAAATTCCTGGATCCGCCCCTGAATATTTATCCTGAACCGAGCCTACCAAATGATTACCACATCACTTTTAATTTATTTAATTAGGGGCTTATTTGCCTTTCATCTTTCTGGCCTTGTGAAATTAAATAATATCGTCACGACTTTGAAAAACTGGGCATGCAATTGGTTCCATATATCATGGTTTTTACTTCAAGTCTGAAAAATATATATTTATTTTAGTACAATTAAAAATAATATTTGCGTGACGTAGTGTTAAAACAAGAAAGTATTTTGTTTGTCAAGCGAAAATTTAAAAAGATACGACTTCCGAAATACAGACTGTATTTTTTTTTTTTTTTATAGTATATGAATTGAATTAACGTACACTATATGAATTAAGTCAAATTAATTTTGATGAAAGGGACAAGTGAGCGAACTTTAGGAAGTCAAGGGAGACAAACTTTCGTGGCTAGCTTCTTTTTTTCTGTGTGAAAATTTATTTATTTATCTTTTCCATTGCGGAATTTGGGATAAAACTTTAGTCAATAATATAACTAATGGTTTGGGTCTAAAGTTGCGATCGAGTATATATTTATTAATTTTTTTTATTAACAATAACAAAAAACTTCTTGGTCTAATATTTTATTAGCAAAATAGTCTAGTGCGATATGTTCCGATCTTCTTTTTAATGATATGACTCTCTATATCTATTACTTAGGTGGATTTTTCTAGGGTGAGACCTCTTTAGTTACGACATCATGTGAGGCATGTTCTATCAACCATTAGATCGCCACAGATTGATCTGAATCGTTTATACGGTAACTTGGTCAATCCATTTTTTTCTTCCATTGACTTTAATAAAAATTTGATTTTACTAATTCATCCTTATATTTAATCTCTTTAAAAGAAACTAAAAAATCAAAATAACATAAGAAAAGACATTTTAGCCCCCATTAAATTTAATGCTATTTTAGTTAAAACATTAATTCGTGGAAAATTGATAAAGACTGTTATGCCCCTATTTAAACCCTAATTACTTAATTATCTTCCTCTCTTTCATAATCATTCAAATCTAATTGATTATTTCCTATTTATTCTCCACCATTTTTACATCATCCATAACGTAATGTTGTTTTTGTACTATTCCATCGTTATCAACAAAGTTAATCAACACCTAATTACTTGAATATTGAATTTATTTTCTAAATTAATTGAGATGAAATTATTTTAATTATAATTTTCTATAACTACGATTATTTTTTAATGATTATTGTTTTAGATCAACACCCTAATTTTCTTTGATAATCTCTTAAACCTAATAACATTAAATCATTCTTTATAGTTTATTTCAACATTATTTCATTTTATTTCATGATTATTCTTACCTAATAACATAAATCATTTTTTAAAATTTGTAAAAAAACATTAATCATTTTTTAACATAAAATCATTTGTAAATCATTTTTTAAATTTTTTTTGAACATTATTTCATTTTCTTTCATAATCATTAAGACCTAATCAATATTTCCTATCACCATTTTTACAACAACTCCATACTTGATTATTGATTTTTCCACCATTTTCAAATTTACTACGAAGAGAATGAAAATTGTTGACAACAAATTTGACCAACCACTAATTACATCAAATTTCATAACCATTCTAACCTAATTAATTATTTTTCTTTTGTTCATAATCATTCATATCTAATGTTTATCTAAAACCCACCATTTCTTGTACAATATTTTCACATAACATTGATTTATTTACATAAAAATCCTACTGTGGATTACATTTTTACAAAAGATCCCTCAATTTATAAAAATTATATATTTGACCCTTATACTTTTAAAAAGCTTACGTTTAGGTCTGACTGCAAAATATAAGTTAGAAATATCAATTATTATAAGAAACTTTACATATTAAATTTAACAAACATCCCTACCCCCGTCCGTGGACCTTATCTTGACTCGGGGACTAAGCTCTAATACCATTATTAACGTTCCGGCTAGAAAATACACACTTCAAAAAATCTAGTACAATAATTTCATATAAATTTTGCCCATTTACATAAAAATACTACAAGAGATTAACATTTTTTAATATTTAACAAATGTCCCTCAATTTTTGAAATAAACATATTTGACCCCAAAACTTTTTGAAAGTGCACGGGAGTTCTATTAAAAAATATCAAATGTTTCCATAAAGGTCCCTCTATTTCTTAAATATACATATTTGGCCCCAAAATATTTTAACCAATGTACATTAAGGTTCAATTCAAATTTCAGTTTCAAATATCATTTTCATAAGAATATTCATATATTTAATGTCAATATTTTATTATATAATGTTTTTTCAACAATTTGAATAAATAGATTGAAATCATAATGTAGCACATGCCTAAATATTTGTCAAAATCTTATTTTGAGAATTTTTTATGGATTTAAAACAATTGTGGAATTAAATCTCATTGTATGTTATTTGTACATTTATTTGTCAATTTTAATCACAAAATATGACTTTGAACATTGGTTTGGTAGTTAACATGCTCAACTTGGAGACCTGGGTTCTAAATCCAATTGAAATAATTGTTTTAGTTAAGATAATTTAAAAGGATATAAAAGATATTTCGTGTTTATGTGATAATTTAAATTTTCCTTAAAAAAAATTAAAAGGGTATTCTGGACATTTATAAAATCAAAAATAATTAAAAAAATAATCTTTAGTTACCGCTGCCACATGGCACGATTCTAAGGGGTGGCCGCACATGAGTCCAGTTACGGAGGGTCTCACCCTAGACTCCCCGTACTTAGGTTAGGACTCTATAATTGTTATTTAATTATATTAGGACTTTATCTTTATTGATTAGATAGACTATGAAATTATCTCTAGGTCGTATGGTAGTAGTATATATTGCTTGTACTTTATTATTATTAGGAAAAAAGTGAATGAATAAACAATTATAGAGTTTCTCTACCTAAAATGAGATTGTGGTTACTCTTACAACTATGAAGTAAAATTATGGTCCTTACGTCCACTAAAATAAAAAATATAAAAATGATCCCAGAAGATCGTATCATATCATTATTTTTAGCTTTCAATGTCCTCATTTCAAAATTAAGAGTTAAACGCAAAGGATGTTATTGTCATCTTTTTCAGTGAACAATGGGTTTTGGTATTTTGTAGTTGATAAAATGAAAAAATTAGGGGTATATTTGTCCATACTCCTGCAAATTATGTAGAAACTCGCACTTAAAGCCAATATTTTAAAAATAGGACCGGACATCAAATCGGTAGCCATACTGATTACTGGTTAGATCGGTTTAACCGTTTTAACTACTGATTCAATCGGTGTAACGTCATTATGAATTAATAATTTAATTTAAGTGTTAATGTATGTAATCAAGTAATCAACCATTTAAAAATAATTTTTTATCCAAAAAATTTCAAGTTATATACATAATATAAATATGATCTAATAAATCACAACTAGTAGACAATAAATCATCAAAATAACTAAAAGCAGAATAAACACAAGTAATTATGCAATTCAGAATCCAACATAACATGTTCCACAAGAAGAAAAAAAACTACAAGATAAATCCCCGTATGTCCAAAACATAGACCTAAATCAAAATAAAAATCAAATATTCAAAATTGCTACTATGATAACATAATATCAAATCAATAATATAAACTATGATATACAAACCAATAAGAATACTAATAATCACCTATAAAAAGGAGAAAATATTGGATGAATATTATCACCTATATTCTTGTATAAAAACATGCAAATACTTGATATTGGGGAAGAATAAATGTATACAAAATCCTTAGTTTTTTTTTGTTCTTTTTTTTTTTGTTATAAGTGAACCAGTGATTCAATCAATCCACTGATTTTAAAGGTTTTTGACTTGTTTTTCGGTTCGAATTGGGCAAGAAGATGACTGGTTTTGGAGGATTAACCGGACCGAAACCAGTTGAACACACCGATCCGATCCAGTATTTATAACCCTTCTTAAAGCAAGTAAAACACAATGAACCTAATTCGGAGGGGGAAATATCTTTGATTTGTTCACATATAGAGATTTTGTTGATAAAAATAACACATAAAGTCGCGCGTTTTGTCAATTAAGACAGTGCTTGAATAATGGGGTTTTGACTTATTTGATATGTTTTCTTCAAGTACAATTCAAAACATACCAAACATATCCAGAACAATCCGATTGAATGTGACTGAGACGAGAAATGAAGTACCAAAAGTATACGCTATTAATTCTTCAAATCACACGCACACATATACTGGGCGGGTCTAGAAATTTGATGTAGTGGGACTAAAGTTCTGTATTAAATTTAGTAATCGAAATATATTTAATATACGAGAAAGTATACGAGAAAATACGAAAAGGAGGTGGATGAATTTTGACTACAATAACCTCCGTTGGTTATTTTAATTACATATGATACAACGTTGTGGCTTCAAAATAACTCAAAACATCTATGTATTTTAATTAATTTCAAATGACACAAATTAGATACACAATTGACCAAACCAATTTTTTATTTTCTGAAATTGATCCATAATATCTAGGAGCGGAGCTAGAACAATATTCGAATTTACTTTTTTTTTTTTTAATAACCCAGGTGTCCAAACATACACTAAACTAATCCTAGAACCTCAGAACCCTGAAGGATGTAAATCGCGGAATGTGCCTTCACCAAACCTCGAGATCCCACCATACTGTTGTTCACCGAACATATATCAATATCCCTTCGGATAAATATTGATGAGTAATGTTTGACTATTTCAAGAAAAAATAAATAAATACTAATAAAAAAACACCAAATTAGATGGCGTGCGCTACATAAATGCTGAAATATTTAAGGAAACTTCTTTTAATAAAAAATGCATTAGTATTGTACTTCATTGTCAGTTTATAACTATCTGTCCGTACATGATTATTGCAAATCTATTCGTTTGTTCTAATGATTTAAAAATTATCATGAAACCGTTAGGTATGGGTCGAGTCTAATTATCAGATTCTCAACAACCAATTTTTAAATTAGTATAATACGAATGAGATAATTCATTTTAGTTAGACCCAAGTAATCAAACATGCACCTTCATTGTTTAACTATGGGCGGGATTATTTCTTATATCTTAAACCTTATTTTACAATTATATATTATGATGAACGGAATTTAAGTATCAAATAGAGTGCAAGTTGTAAAAGATATATACATTTCTCAAATACTCCCTCCGTTTTTTTTATCTGTCGTTTTAGAAGATTGCACATGTACATATTAAGAAATGTAATAAATAGTTAGAAGATTGCACATGTACATATTAAGAAATGTAATAAATAGTCACTTTTTTTAAGCAAAAATTTCAAGTCACCCATTTAATCAAATAATCACATTATTTATTAGCATTAATTACAATCATTAACAATGCAAGAAGGGTAAAGTAGAAAAAGAATAATTTTACATTGAATTCCTAAAACAACAAATAAAAGTAAATAATTATTTTTGAACAAATAAAAGAGATGGAGGGAGTATGTATTTTTATATGAGATAATTATATTTTTCATACCAAATTTTTAACAACTTTAGACATTTGGTACCAAACATTAAAAAAAACACATTTAATACAATTAGAAAGCCTACGTCAAGAGAATTCCAGCCATATAAAGACCACAAAATATGGCTACCAAAAATTTACTGAGAATGAAATATGAAAAAAATCCTTCAATTTTGGTATTAAACGTATCTTTTTTGAAAGTTTAACACTAATTTTTTTAAATTATATAAAAATTTGGTATGAAAATGCAATTTCCTCATTTATATATATTATATTGGATATGTTCGAAGAAAGGCATAATATAGGGCATCTCTCTAGATGCCTAGAATTTTCGGTGAATAATTAAATTATGCTGACGAATAGGAAACAATCTTAATCTTAATAGACTTAAAAAAATGAATTCTAAAACTTATCACATTAGCTGAAAGTTATATTATACAATAATTAACTAGAAGTCTGAAATTTTCTCAAATTTAGATAATGATTCAAATAAATATGAATTTTAAATAATTATAATATCCATATTCCTTGTTGCAAAATTCAATTAAAACGGTTCAAATAAAATACTATTAATCTAATTATTTATATCCAAATTCTTTTGTTTCAAACGAAGAGTTAATAAGTTAATTGATTTGAATATTAATTATATTATTGGCTAATGCCTAATGCCATGAAAGAAGGGTAAGGAACAATTAATACATATTTTTGAATCTTTTTCAAACTCGGAGGGTTTATCAAACTTGTCGGTTCCGGAAAAGAAGATTTATATTTCTCCTTTGATTCAAGGAGGATTAAACTAGCAAAAGATATCGATAAAAAAAAAATGAAAGTTCAAAAGAGATCGATTAGATGATAAAAAGGATAAAACCGATGAAAAATATTTTTAATTGGTAAAAGTTGTTTAAATAGGTAAATTAAAAAAAATTAACCTGATAGAAATAAGTCAAATCGGTAAAAAAATTAATTAAACTAGAGAAAACGGTTAAAATGGGTTAAAAAAGAGGAAGATAAAATTGCAAAAACGAATAAAATAAAAAAAAGAACAAATTTGATAATTAAAAATAAATAAGTAAGTAAAAATAGGTGATATCCACAAAAATTCCGGTTCGGTTGAATCATTTACCACCCTAGTGTAGCGTGTACAGTATGTGTTAGTCTGTGTAAGAAGTTTTTCAGGCCATCTTCAATGATCAAGCTTCCCCCTTGAAGGGATGGAGATGTCCATCTCCATTGATTCAAGGGGAGGTCCCCTTGAATCCAACCACCCATTGCTCAAAGGGGTGGTGCAAGCCAAGGTTGGCTTGCCTCATCCCTTGAATCTTGAAGGCAATATTTTTTGTGTTTTTGTTTTTATTTGTTCTTAGTTAATAAAATTCTTTCTTTTTTTTTTTTAAATAAAAATTTTCTTAAATTTATGATTAATTTTAATTTAAAAAATGTAAACTTTAAATTAGGAAACGTAAAGAAAATTTAATTTTAAAAAATTAACATTAAAAGAACGTAACTTTGATTTATGAAATTTAACATTAATTATTTATAAATTTATTAATATTGTAAGAAACTTAAATACAATTTATTATTATTAAGTGACAGTGGAAAAAAATGAGGATTGGAATTAAATGAAATTGATAGATTGAGTCATTGAAGATGACTATGAAAAATAAAAGGAAATTTGGACTGAGCTGAGGGGAAGTTGGACTTAGGCTGAGGACATCACTGGAGATGCCCTCATATTGTGATTGTTTTATATGTAATATAAAATAAAACCAAGTTAATTAAATAGGTGATTAATTTTTCCCCCATTATTATTTGTAATTCAACTCATCCCAATTCAAAGCAAAAGAATGTCAATTGAATCAGAACGGATCAGGGCGGCAGCTAGCCCATGAAGTCTGGCCCATTTTTCCAGCCCGAATCCAAGTCATCAAAACAATCACTATAATCAATGTGAATAGATTGATTTAAATAAATTGGATCCTTCGGCATGGTTTAAAATGCTTAGGTTTTTTTTTTCTTTAAATATAGGTACGTACAAACTAGCTACTAGGGGTGGGCGCGGGTCGGGTATTTTGGGTATTGGGTATTTCGGGTCGGGTACCCGACTTGGCGGGTAGTGAATTTTCACACCCGAAACCCGAAACCGGACCCGATCTGACGGGTACCCGAAGTTCGGGTACCCGAAATTTTTGGGTATTTCGGGTATTGAGTTTCGGGTACCCGAAATTTCACACTTTATTTTCTTTTTTTTTTCAAGAATTTTTTTTTAACATATATGTATGTAAAATTGTAAATAAATGAATTCAAACATTAATTATACACAATAACTTCAAAACAAAACTATACAAATGTCTAAGCCTTCAAGATTCAAGTATTCAATAAATTACAATCAAATCAAACTCCAAGTCTCAAAGCATCAAAATATTAAATATCACAATCGCATGAAAGTTACAACTTATAATAGACACAAAATCACAAATCACATTCAATAATATTTAACATTGTAACTCATCATTCGGATCATCACCAATCATATCCAACTACTAGCTTGAAAATCCAACTAAATTACTCAAGGATCAAGCATAGATGAATCCACGACAAATTTTTTTTTTAAATACCCGTTCGGGTGTGAAACTAATACCCAATACCCAACCTGAAAATATATTTCGGGTTTGGGTACCCGAACCCGAATGTCAAAATACCTGTTTTTTTGTCCCAAACGGGAAATACCCAAACGGGACGGGACGGGTCCCAAAAAACCCGACCCAAACGCCCACCCCTACTAGCTACGTACCTATGTATATACTAGGTACGTATATTTATACCTATTAGTTGATTTTACTCTTAAAGCAACATTATGTATTTTATGTATAATCTATTTAATTGAGTTATGCTTGAACGTTTAGATAATAATCTAATACTATTTTTATGATTTGAAGTTTGATTTTGATCTTCAATTGAAGTTTTGTTATAGTTGTAATTCTGTTTTTATGAGTAATTGATATTAATCTCAATGATCGCACTCCTTAGTCTAGAGCAAGTTTGATAAAATTCAAATCAAATTTAAACAATGTTAATCAGCTATTTGTTGAACGATATTTGAACCCAAAGTTCTAGAAGTTTTTTTTTTTAATTTAAAATTATAATTTTAACACCCCAAAACATCTCACGTATTATTCTATTTTTCTATGAAAATTTATGTTTAGGTTAATTTATGATTTTTTTTCCGAGGATCTGATGTGTATTGTATTGGGTCAGTATGAGAGCTTACTCGTACCAAGACATTGTTAGAATAGAATATAAAATACCTTAGACTCCTAAGTATTTCGTATATCTATTATTGTTGTAATCTCTGTTGTATTTAGACTCCTAGTTTAGATTACATTCTAGTTTGCTAGGGAACTCTCTTGTATAAATACACACTCTTGTGATAATGAGAAGACTACGGAATTATATTCTTTCATGGTATCAAGTTTGGTTCGATAGCCAATCCTTCCGCTGCCATTCTCTTTTCCCTCTTCAATCTTCCGTCCTCATCGAACGCAGGCCTCATGCCGGTTCAATTTCCAACAGTTTCTGCTGTTCGGTTTTTTCGAAATTTTTTTGTTCTCTGCTATTCGAAAAATTCACTTCTGTTTTTTCGATTTCTTCACCATGAGCGAGAACAAATCCTATTCCTCTTTTCACCCTGCCTTTGCGGTTTCAAACATTAGATCGCATGTTCCTATCACTCTTGAGATGGAAAACGTCCAGTATGCAAATTGGGCAGAATTATTCAAGGTCCATTGCCGTTCGCACAAGGTTCTGCATCGCATTATCCCACCAAAGTCTAAGGATGGGAAAGCTATCGAACAAGTACCGCTCAAGGATGACGAACAGGAATTATGGGACACATTGGATACTGCTGTGGTGCAGTGGATCTATTCCACTATATCAACCGATCTCTTGAGCATCGTTATTGAAGCGGATGTTTCCGCTATGACTTTATGGAATCGACTTTGTGATTTGTTTCAAGACAATGAGAATTCCCGTGCAGTTGCTCTCGAACACGAGTTTAACAACTCTTATTTGCGGGACTTTTCGTCAGTTTCTGCTTATTGTCAACATCTAAAGACTTTATCTGACCAACTCAAGAACGTAGGGGCCCCGGTTACCAATAATCGTCTTGTTCTCCATATGGTAGGTGGTCTTACACCAGCTTACAAAGGTGTTGCGTCTGTTATTCGGCACATGAAGGAATTACCTCCCTTTTATGAAGTTCGATCCATGTTAGCCTTGGAAGAAGCTAGCATGAAGGATGCTGTGGCTGGAAATGATGATTCAATGATGGTTGCTATGCGTGATTCGAATGAGCAACATGATTCTCGTCCGCCAAATCAGGGTCGTGGTAAGCAATCGAAGCAGCGAAACAACAAAAAATAGGGCGGCTCCGGTAAGAAAGGTCCAAACGGTGCCGGCCATGGTAGCAATCGGTCTGGAAATCAGAACGGCATCAACTCTTCTGGTGGGCCACAATCTTGGGCCATGCCTCCGTGGTGGACTTGGATGCAGCCGCCATGGGCTACTTCACCATGCCCCTATCCGACCCAGTCCTGGACGCGGCCAACTGGACCGCGTCAGCCTGGAATCTTGGGCCCGCGTCCGCACCAGCAGCAGCAGCAGGCGTATGCAGCAGCCTACGAGTATACTTCGGATATTGATTCTGCTATGCACACTATCTCCCTGTCACAACAGGATCCTAACTGGTATATGGACACCGGAGCTTCTTCGCATATGACATCCACTCCAGGTAATCTCACGTCTTACTTTAATATGAGCAATAATAATGGTGTTATTGTTGGTAGTGGTCAATCTATTCCGATTCGAGGTTACGGTCATGCATCTTTACCTTATCCTCATCCACCATTATCTCTCAAACATGTCCTTCACACCCCACATCATATTAAGAATTTAGTCTCCGTTCATAAATTTACAACTGATAATCGGTAGTGTTTGATCCTTTTGGTTTTTCTGTGCATGATTTACAGACAGGGAGCCGTCTCATGAGATGTGATAGTACAAACCCACTCTACCCTATTACTCCTTCCTGTCCAACTTCGACCACTACATCCAGTGCTTGTCTTGCTTCGACTCTTTGGCATGATCGCTTAGGACACCCATGAGATGCGGTTTTAAATATTCTTGGGCAAAATAAATTGATTGCTTGTAATATTTATTCTAGGTCTACTACTTGTCAATCTTGTGTACTTGGAAAACATATTAAATTGCCTTTTATTTCATCCAATTCTACTACTTGTATGCCTTTCGATATTATTCATAGTGATATTTGGACTTCTCCTACTTTAAATTCATATGGCCATCGATATTATGTGATATTTTTAGATGATTTTTCGAATTTCGTGTGGATATTTCCCATTGCTAAAAAATCCCAAGTGTTCTCTGTTTTTTCGAAATTTCATGTTAATATCAAAAACCAGTTTGAACGAAATATCAAGACCATACAATGTGATAATGGGGGAGAATTTGATAATCATTCTTTTCGGCAATTTTGTGATTCTCAAGGAATTTCGTTTCGTTTTTCCTGCCCGCATACATCTTCTCAAAACGGGAAGGCAGAGAGAAAAATCATATCCATTAATAATATCATGCGAACACTTCTCATTCATGCATCATTGCCACCTTCTTTTTGGCACCACGCACTGTAAATGACCACCCATCTCCGAAATATTACTTCTAAATTGCTTGCCAATAAATCACCTCTTCAGGTTCTTTATCATCGTACACCATCTTACTCTCATCTCCGGGTTTTTGTGTGCCTTTATTATCCCCTTTTTCCTTCTACCACTATTCGAAAATTGCATCCTCCTTCTACTCCTTGCGTTTTATTGGGTTATCCCGACAATCATAGAGGATATAAGTGTTATGATTTAACCATTCTAAAATCATTCTTTGCCGTCATGTGCAATTTGATGAAACATATTTTCCTTTTGCGAAGGGGAGTAATTCTTCTTCACGGGCCTATGATTTTTTGGGAGATGATGTTTCTCCACATATTCTACACCATCTCTCTGCCCGACCCAATCCAAATCCGGCCCAAAACCTCTCTTCTTCGCAGACTGCGGCCCAACAAAGAACCGCCGCCAGCCAGGTTCCACTGGCCCAATCTCCTACTGTTTCGGCCCAGCAACAACAGCCAAGCCCAATTCCTTTGCCACCGCTTAGTCCACCCTCACCCTCCGCAATACTGCCTTCGGACCAATCCCAAACATTGCGTCTTTCTCGGTACACTACAAATCCACTGACTCGACCCGTCACACGCAGCCAGCATGGTATACACAAGCCTTCCACTATATTTGATCCATCCCAAGCTCATACCACGATTGTTACACATTCCCCTCTACCTCGTAATCCCTTGGCTGCCCTTCGTGACCCGAATTGGAAATTAGCAATGACCGATGAATTTAATGCTCTTATTAAAAATAAGACGTGGGATTTGGTTCCGCGCCCCCTAAATGTTAATGTCATCCGATCTATGTGGATTTTTACTCATAAAATTAAATCTGACGGTTCCTTTGAGAGGCATAAGGCCCGTCTTGTAGGTGATGGCAAGACACAGCGCGTCGGCATTGATTGTGGAGAGACCTTTAGTCCGGTGGTGAAACCGGCAACTATTTGTACGGTTCTCAGTATTGCTTTATCAAGAAAATGGTCGATACATCAGCTCGACGTAAGCAATGCTTTTTTACATGGCAATCTGAATGAGACTGTCTACATGCACCAACCACTAGGTTTTCGCGATAATCAACATCCGGACTATGTTTGTTCATTGCGGAAATCATTATATGGGCTTAAGCAGGCTCCCCGGGCGTGGTATCAGCGGTTTGCTAATTTTGTCTCATCTATTGGTTTCTCAAATAGTAGGTCGGATACTTCTTTATTTACCTACACTCGTGGGTCAGATACAGCATACTTGCTTCTCTATGTCGATGCCATTATTTTGACGGCATCATCAGATGAGTTACGTTTATCCATCATGACACAACTCGGCTCAGAATTTGCAATGAAGGACTTGGGTTTCTTGAATTATTTTCTCGGCATAAGTGTGACTCGTCATCAGGATGGCTTATTTTTATCTCAGCAGAAGTATGCCGCAGAGATCATTGACCGAGCAGATATGAGCTCTTGTAAGCCGTGTCGCACTCCGATCGACACCAAGCCGAAAGTTGGAGCTACCGTGGGAAAGCCATTTGAGGATCCAACTATGTATCGGAGTCTTGCTGGGGCTCTACAGTATCTTACTTTTACACGGCCTGATCTTTCTTATGCTGTCCAGCAGATTTTTCTACATATGCATGATCCGCGTGAGGAACATATGAGTGCTTTGAAGCGTATTTTCAGGTATCTTCAGGGTACGCTTCGTCTTGGAATTCATTTATCTTCTTCTTCTCTTACTGAGCTTGTTGCGTATACTGATGCTGATTGGGGAGGATGTCCCGATACACGACGTTCCACATCCGGGTATTGTGTATATTTGGGTGACAATCTTATCTCGTGGTCTTCAAAACGACAACCGACTATATCCCGTTCCAGTGCAGAAGCCGAATATAGGGGGTGGCTAATGTGGTATCTGAGTCATGTTGGCTTCGGAATCTTCTTCTGGAGTTACTTTATCCTATCAGTAAGGCTACATTGGTATATTGCGATAATGTGAGTGCTATTTATCTTTCTGGGAATCTTGTTCAACACCAGCGCACAAAGCATATTGAAATGGATATCCATTTTGTTCGCGAGAAAGTGGCGCGGGGTGAAGTTCGAGTTTGTCATGTGCCTTCACGATATCAAGTGGCAGATATCTTTACTAAGGGGCTGCCTCTTGTCCTCTTCGACGACTTTAGAATCAGTCTTAATGTTCGTGAACCTCCAGTTTCGACTGTGGGGGAGTGTTAGAATAGAATATGAAATACCTTAGACTCCTAAGTATTTCGTATATCTATTATTATTGTAATCCCTGTTGTATTTAGACTCCTAGTTTAGATTACATTCTAGTTTGCTAGGTAACTCTCTTGTATAAATACACACTCTTGTGATAATGAGAAGACCACAGACTTATATTCTTTCAGACATTAAATTTATTATTTTTTAGTTATGATAATTGACAAAAAAATAGCCGTTTGCAGAATCATTAGTATATAGTATTTTGATGAAGATGAAATATGATTAATAACAGATTTTATTTTTCTCTGGTGATATTAATTATAGTGTATTATAATTTCTTTTATCAAACTTATATTGGCCATTTGTTTTTTATTTATTTAAAATTTAATTTTAAAGGACAATAATAAAAAACTAACAACAATAATAAGATTTTTATTTTCTAAGCATTTAAGCAGTGATACAAATATTATTTATGCGATAATAAACTGGGACATTTCAGTGAAGCTAGAAGCAATTCAGTAGAGGTATCGGTTTTCTCTTTTGCTAAGGTCGAACAATTGTATAAGTTGTGGGATAAAACTACCAGCTTAAAAAGATATGGAGACAAACTTGTGAGCTCTTACTATTCGCATTTCCTGGCAAATGAGAGGAATAAGTTTCTAGGTGAAGCTGATAGTAAGTTGATTTAATTAGTTTGTAAGATTGAATTAGACATCTTTACCTGAACAACTATAATTTCTGTTCCAGTAAGTATAACATGGACAAGAAATTTTCCTGATTAAAAAAGAAGGCCAATATTTTCATTGTTATAGAAAGAAATATTCGCATTGTATATACATTGTACACATACTTGTTTTATAGAATAGAAAAGATGATATTGTTTGAGCATATCTATCGAAGGAAACAATAAAAGAAAGCAAATGCCTTACTATTTTAATTCTGTACCCATATATAAGACAAAAATTGAGATATATTGACCAGTATAATTTAATAATACTATAATGTTTGTTTTAAGCTGATAGTTTTGTTTTATAATAAAGTTATCATGACAATCAATCTAAATATATATATCATATTCAAGTATACATATCCAAGTTTTATGACATTGTATATTCCCAAAGTAGTTAAAAAAATGGGAATGAAGCCGCAACCAAATACGTCTATGTTGTACTTTCACCAAATATTTAGCAGTAACCGGGCACAAAGAAGAAAATAATCAAACCACATAAAGACGATTTCACCACGTCCATGTTTAAACAAACCATAAGTATTCATATATAGCCTATATATATTATCTTTACAAAATAGTTATCCAAATATACTTAGACAAACCATAAGTACTCATGTTTGGACCTATCAAAAAAGTAAGCAAGAACATGTTCAAAATACTACATCAAAAGATTATGCTTGGAAAATGAAAAGCATAGATTGCTTTATCACATTGGAGAAACTTCTGGAGACAATGCATGTGTACTTCTAGGCTCTCCCGAGGTTGAACCTACGTTAATGAAATATTACACTTAAGAACTATACCACTAAAACAACTAAAAAAAAATGGGGATTATGTTATATTTAAACTGACCAGATAAAAATAGTTTCCAAAAAACCGAATTTTTAGGAGCATTACATTTAAGAACAACAATACCAAAATATCTATTAAAAAATATAAATTATGGGGGTCATGATATTTTTAGACTCACCAGATTCAGAGAGTTTCCGTACAGCCGATGTTCTTGGAACATGTTTCACATGCAGAAGGCCAGCTGATTCTGGCAGAACATCTGTTGGAGTGCTCTGAGTTGGAGTTAGTTCTTCCTCTTGCAGTTTGATAACTGCATATTGGAACATTGTTGTTTCACCAATGATCATTTCTCTTCTTCGAAGCTTTGCAAGAAAATGCCTGGTGGATAAATTGGAATTTATTTCATCAGTAGGCAAAATATTACCCTGCATTTTTGTTAAACAATGAGAATGGAAATGCACATCATGCAGAAAATCCAAAGGAAGAAGAATATATAAGTTCTTACAGAGTCATATAGCTCCATGCTTTTCAATGCATTTATCCCTAATATTTGTCCACCCTGCTCACCAAACACTGTTAGGTCTAAGGATCCAGTGTTGTCGTATATGTTCAGTCGTACCATTTCTCTAAGATATTTAAAAAAATATTAATTGGATATAAACATTTATTTAAATAGATTATCATCTTCTTAAGTATTAGCACATAAATGATACATTGGCTTTGCATAGATATCTTCCTTACAAGCTATGGAAGTATATGCATAGTCAAAATCTGCACTAATACCAGAGTAGCACTTGTGACAACCCATATAAATTTCTTTTTTGATTTGGATGAGTGATACGAGCGCCAACCTTGACAAGAAACTTATTTTACTGGAAAATCAAAATACATCAACTTGAGATCTTACAAATATAACGCACTCATCACAAATATACAAAAGAAGGATTATCAACAATGCAGACTATGTTATCAGCGACAATATCCGCAATGCTTTGATATATATAACCAGAAAACATTAACATAAACATTAGCTAGCCATCGTGCAAGTCTCGCAGCCAAGAAAGCCCTCTTTTTGGCTAAATCCATTGCAGCATAACGAGCACGAGCTCTAGCATTCCGAATATCTTTCTGGTCCGTCTCCAAATTCATAAGGCTAATAATATTCTTGTACACGCCTCTCCTGTAGGTTCCAAACAGACAACAAAATGCAAATAAACACATAAAAAAAGTATTCATCCAAAACCAATTAAACACAACATAACACATAACAAACAGATACACAAGATAATTTTCACCAATAAAAAAAATACCATATATATAAGAAATAGACAATCAACATAAAACAGATGTATCCCAACAAACTAAAAAAAAAAATTAGAAATACAGAGAACAAACATAGATAAGAGAGAGCATATGCATACATCAATGGAAACTCAAATACAACTACAAAAGAAAGAAGAAAACAGTGTGAGAACAACGTTAAAATAAGAAACCCTGAAGGGAAAAAATGAAATTATAATGAAACAACAAAACAGTACATTCATACACAGGGAAGAAAAAGGTAGCTTGATCTGCATAAACAAATAGATTATTGTAAAGAGAGGCATAAAATCAAAGGGAAAATAAAATAAAAGAAGAAGAAAATAGAGAAAGGAGAAGCAAACCCTTCACCCAATGCAAGACTGATAAAACAAAACAAAGGAAAGAACTAACATATAATTAGACTTTAAACACCGACTGTACTCAATTTGATTGAGATACATACCTTCGAAATCCATCAAAGAAAGCAACTTTCACGAAAGAACATAGACCATATGCAATCGAGTGATGTCAGGGAAGCCACAGCTTTCGGAAATCATCCATAGGAAATGAACGAAAGAAATGAAATCACAAGCCAAAACAATCCTAATAAGCAGCACAAAGCAAGCCTAAACAGAAGTAAGGAGAGCCCCCTTCCCCACAATCCAATAAAGAAAATCCCGAAGCAAGACCGTAGTCCATGCCTGCCGAAAAGAAGAAACAAATTGGCAGAAAATAAATACTAAAATACAAAAATCAAGTCCCAATAGTAGGCGGAGGTAGAGAAAAAATTATAAAATATAACAAATGAATCTGAATTGTTGGCGGAGCACACCAATTGTTAGGGGAGCACATTAAGGTGATTTCAATTGTGGACGGAAGCAAAGAGGAAATATACGAATATCCCCTAAGGAAAGGCTTAATTACGAAAGTTCCCCTCACGTATTAGGTACTAAAAAAAACTCTTCAGATTTGTCATCTTCTTATAATTAACCTCTTGACATATTTATTAAAAATTTAAATTGTAAAACAACAAATTAAATAGAATTTTAATAATTATTAATAATAATAATAATAATAATAATTATTATTATTATCATTATTATTATGAAAACAATAAAATAATAATAATAATAGTAACAATAATAAAAATAGTAATAATAATAATAATAATAAATAAATAAATAAAAATAATAAAATAATAATAATAATAATAATAATAATAATAATAATAATAATAATAAAAATAGTAATATAATAATAATAATAATAATAATAATAATAATAATAATAATAATAATAATAATAATAATAATAATAATAATAATAATAATAGTAATAGTAATAGTAATAGTAATAAAAATAGTAATAATAATAATAATAGTAATAGTAATAGTAATAATAATAAAATAGTAATGATACTAATACTACTAATAATAATAATAGTAGTAGTAGTAGTAGTAGTAATAATAATAATAAAAAAAAATAGTAATAATAATAGTATGACATATTTTCAACAACACACCTTATGAGCTTTCCTTACTTTGAACGTAGTAATCTGGTTTGTAAAATTTGCACATGCGTTAGCTTCTCTCAAAATAAGCTACCTTAAGTTAAAAGCGGTAAACTTCTTTTGAAATGCTTCTGCTTATACTGAACTTAACTCGCAATCTCTAACCTCACCAATACTGCATGCATTGCGCGATTCATCTACTTTTCTTTTTGGCTGTCACTTTTTATTCAAATTAATTTTAACATTAAATTATTTTTTCTGTTTTGTTCTACTCTCAGTCGGTGTATGGGCAGACACTACAAGAAAAGCACGATTTTCCGACGGAAATTTTCCGACGGACATTAATCCATACAGAAATTTTCCGACGGAAATATCCGTCGGAACTTCCGACGGATTTTCCCACGGAAAATTGTCCGTCGGAACTTCCGACGGATTTTCCGACGGAGGTTAAATGGCATCGGAAAAAACATTAAATTTTTACAAATAATTTTAAAAATAATAATTTCCGACGGATTTAATCCGTCGGAAAATTTTTAAAAAAAAAATAAAAAATTATTAATAATTTCCGACGGATTAAATCCGTCGGAAAATATTCTAGAAAATAAATAACGGAAAATAAATTATTTCCGACGGAATAATTCCGTCGGAAATAGTTAAAAAATGGAAAAAAAATTATTACATGTTTCCGACGGACGAAATCCGTCGGAAAATATTTAAAAAAATTAAATAATGGGAAATTAATTTTTTCCGACGGATTAAATCCGTCGGAAAATATTTAAAAGAAAATAAATATTGAGAAATTAATTATTTCCGACGGAATTTTTCCGTCGGAAATAATTAAAAAAAAAATTATGTTCTTCTTATTTTTTTCCCTATTTGATTATTTAGATCATTTTTCATCCATTTAACCATTTTTTCACTAATTTAACTCATATTTTCACAAATTTCATCGATTTAAAATCCTTATTGATTTATTTAACTCGTTATCCACCAATTTTCATTGATTTTAACCATTTTTTTTTCTAATTTAATCTATTTTTTGCAATAATATGTATAACTACAATAATTATTTTCGATATTTCCGACATATTCTTTCCGTTTGGAAATAACTAAAAATGAATAAAAAAATAATAATTATTTTTCGACGGATTAATTCCGTCGGAAATTGATTAAAAAATAAAATATAAATTATTTCAATGTATATAACCATATAATCAACAGTTTTGAATTAGTAACTGAGTTAATAATTTTGAGTCATATATCGACTTTATTTCAAATAACATCAATTTACTTAACCCTAAGGTCAACAATGTTGACTTTGGTCAATTAACGTTAATAATCGAGAATCGATCGATCTGATTGCGATAAACTCAACGTACATATATAACCATATAATTAACAAGTTCTAAATGACTAATTAAGTAATTTCGACTCAAGTATCATTTTAATTTTGAATAACCTCAATGAACATGGTCTTAAGGTCAACAATTGACCAATTAACATTACAAACTGACAAAACGATCGATCTGATTGCGAAATAACTTCAGTGTACATAACTATATTGTCAACAATTTTGAATTAGTGACTAAGTAAATAATTTCGAGTCATATATCAGTTTGATTTAGAATAACCTTAATGTGCATAACAAACAATGTTGACTTTGACCATTAACGTTACAAATTAAGAATTGATTGATTTAATTGCGAATAACCTCACATAATCATATAATCAACAAGTTTTTCTTTGATTTAATTATATTGTTCTCGATTGATTTCGCTAACTTCAATAACTATAGAAACCCTTTTTAATTTAATTATATTGTTCTCGATTTGATTTCGAATAACTTCAATGTACATATATAACCATATAACAATAAGGTCAACAATGTTGACTTTGCCCAATTAATGTTACAAATTGAGAATCGATCAATCGATCTTATAATAGCGAATAACATCAATGTACATAATCATATAGTCAATACTTTTGAATTAATGACTACTTGAGCAATTTTGAGTCAAATATCGATTTGATTTCGAATAATCTCAATATACATAACCATATATATAGTCAACAATTTTGAATTAGTGATATGATTGATTATTTAAATCCGAGCTAAATATCGATTTGATTTCGAATAATTAACAGCAATATACATATACATATATAACCTTCAACAATATTAACTTAGTCAATTAATGTTACAAATCGAGAATCAGTCAATCTGATTGCAAATAACGTTAATGTTCATAAACAATTGTCAACAATTTCCACCAAATTGATTCCATTTAAACCGTTTTTTATTGATTTAACTCAAATTTCTCCATTTCATTTTTTATTCATTGGTAAGTTGGCCAGTCAATTTGATTAAATAGAAATTATAATAAATAATTTAATTAATATATTTCACTAATAACTTGATAATATTAATATTTAAAAGATTTAAGATAAAAAAATACAAAATAAAAAATATTGAAATGAATTGCCCTAATTTCATTCCATCTCCTTTTTTTTTAATTGTTTCATATTTTCTCTAATTTACAAAATTACAAAATTTACAAAATTGATAATATATAGAAAAGCCCTAATTTCTCCCAACCCTACAAACACACTCTCTCTTTCTCCCTATTTCCTTTCCCGACCCGCCGCACCCCTATTTAACTCTCTCTTTCTCCACAGCCGCGCAACCCTTACCACAGCCGCAGCAGCCGCCGGTCCTTCCCGCAGTCCTAGTCCTTCCCGCAACAGCAGCAGCAGCAGGCCTTCCCTCAGCAGAGACACAGTTTTCCCGCAGCCGCGCTCAGCCCTAGTCCTTCCTGCAGCCGTGCGACGCCACCCCTTCCGCAAGCCCAAACCCGAACCCCTAGGGCTTGTTCCTTCTAGTAAGTTCTTCAATTTTTTGTGGGCTGCTGTTTATTTTTTTTTCTAGAAAAATTAAATTGAAATTGAATTTTTTGTGTTTGAAGTATATTTATTTGACATTTCTAAAACAACTATAGTTGTGTGTGAACCCCTAAGGCCCGATTCATTATGTGAAGTAGCTACTGTGTTTTGTGCTTGAAATAATTAGAATGAGTTTTTTATGGCGAAAAATCTTAAAGGAATGAGTTTCTTTGTTAAAGTTATCAACTTGTAAGTGTGATATATGATGTTATCTAATGTTGTATTCTGTTATCCATTCTATCTTAATTTCACCTTATTTTGTTCATCTTCTAGTTCTAGTCCTAAGAAAATACTATTTGATAGTATTGAAGAAGAGCTAAAAAGTATTGGTCAGTTGGCAGCAATTAACTTGAAGAAGGATATGATCTGTCATGTTGTTCCCTTTTTTGTTTCTGTCCCATACAATTTTAAATCTTTACCTCATATTGTTTAACTTCAACCTAGTAGAAAGTGTACTCTTGTTTGACTATTGGATTACATATGAAAGAATGAATTACTTTTTCTCAGAATCCTATCTGCTCAAGATTCTTCATTGTTTTCCATAGACTGAAAGTTTATGCATCTACCGCTGCATAACATGTAAATGCGCATTCTGTAATTGACAAATTATGGAATATGAAGGAAAACAGTGTTATGATATAATTAAGGAGAGCAGTCTCAGTTGCACTCTACCATTTTACACTTTTATTCTGTTTGGTTATGATGTCACAAGACCCAAGGACGTGAATCAATCGCTGCCAAATTAGTAGCCTATCTTATTACAGAATCTGGTGCCTGATCGTGTCCTTGCTTGTGATCTCCACTCTGGGCAGTCCATGGGTTACTTTGATATTCCAGTGGATCACATATACTGTCAGGTAATTGCTTGCTCAAGGTTTTCATCTTTTGTTACTTGTTATTGTGTGTAATTACTCACATTGTTCTCGTTGATTCTTTCCAAAAGCCTGTTATCCTCGGTTATCTTGCCAGCAAGAAGATATGTTCCAGTGACTTGGTAGTGGTCTCACCTGATGTTGGAGGCGTTGTAAGAGCTAGAGCTTTTGCCAAGAAGTTATCTGATGCCCCATTAGCCATTATAGACAAAAGGCGTCAGGGTCATAATGTCGCTGAGGTAATTTTTCATCATGTGCTATGTATAATAGATTTTTGCTCTCTTGAACTTTACTAGTAAAAACTGAGAGATTGAAAATTACAGCTGGTTAAACATTGAGAGAGTGAAAGGTTGTAAGTTACAGAGCAACGAAGATAAGGCTAGAGTTGATAGCAATATTTTAAGCAGAGGATCAAATTTGACCATATCACATGAGAGTATTATAAGACATATTTATTCTTAGGCTGTGGTGCTAATATTTAAGTAAATGGTGTTATTTTCATTACTTATCCCCCGGTGCACCATGAGGGTTTTCTGTCATTGCACCATCATTCTTATAATTCTCTTCCACTTTGATCCTTGAGTTTGCCTCGAAGGGTCATTCTAAGTTTTAGAAATTTTAAAGCTCTCATTTTTCATGTTGTCAAAGAACGTATTATTAAGTGGAAAATGGTGCAAAATTGCACCAAATAACCCTTGATAAAATCTTGATGGCTCTCCACTGGAATCATGCCAATAATATTATTGACACTACAATATATTTCTTACTAAAACGATATATAGGATTCTAACCTCTGAACAAGAAATTAAGATTGGTCAGTGTTAGTATTAGTATAAATTCACCAAGTACCCCTGAAATACTCGCATAAACAAAAAAGATTAATTAAGTCACATGGCTACAAATATTTAAATCCAAGAATTCCCATGCATCTAATTCTTACACTTCATGAAAAATAATTTTGAAAAAAGGTGTTGACTTTTGAAGTTATTATTTATTATAAGCGGATGGACTTCTAGCCTTTCCTTAGGATAAATGATATGTTCTTCCATGTCTAAGTGATACACGGAGGTATTCTTCGTAAAACATGTCTTATTAATTGTAAACTCTTGTATCTGGGAAGGACATAACGGCAATGCTGTCAGTGCCCTTCTTCAAAGTAAAATGTTAAAAGTAATTGCCATCAGTTTATTGAGTTCTTAATGCTTGGTTTGAAACTTTTATGGCCTAAATTCTACTAATAGGCAGAACATAATATCAGCAGATAATGTCCTCTCATTTTTTTGAGTTTGAATTTATTAGCAGAAAGCTTCTACTTGAAACTAAGTTGCTTTAGACCCTTTCATGACTAAACAATATATGTTGCAGTATAATTAAATGACTTGTTCCAGATTTGTTCCCATATTCTGCATTCTTTGTTTTTGTTTTCTTCTCTTTGAATCTGAATTTTGATTTGTTGGTGCAAGTCTCTATGAAATTGATAATTTTCTGTGTAATTGTTTGTTAGCAATGCAGGATGAATAAAGTAAAGCTAAAAGAAGGGCCTTAATGCAGTGAAGGCAGTGCCAAAATACATTCATATATAGCATGATATTTTAGAAAATAGTACAATCACTTTGAATTTCTATTCTTTTGCATATAGTAATATCTGCCTAATTCCAATATTCTAATATTATGTAGGTTAATTTGGAGTTGATATTGCAGTAAGAAACGTATTGCGCAACTTTCAATATTATGTAATTTAAGTACATTTTAATTTATTATTGTGAAATATTTTATGATTGTGAATTTTTTAATTTGTGTTTTGATTATGTAAACAATATATGTTTTTATTTATTGGGGGGAAATAAGAAAAAAAAAAAATTTTTTAATTTTTTTTTCCATTTCCGATGGAATTAAATCCGTCGGAAAATAAAAACTATTTTTTTAAATTTTTTTCCATTTCCGACGGAATTAAATCCGTCGGAAAATAAAAACTATTTTTTAAAAATGAAATTTCCATTTCCGACGGAATTAAATCCGTCGGAAAATAAAAAGAATTAATTTTTAAAATAATTTCCGACGGATTGTATCCGTCGGAAAAAGTCAACTAAAATGAAATTTCCGACAGATGATTTTTCGTCGGAATATTCCGACGGATTTCCGACAGATTTGTCCGTCGGAAAATTTCCTTTTTCCGATGGATTTTCCTTTGAATTTGGCCGTCGGAAAATCCGTCGGAAATTTTCCCAGGCCACTTTTTCCCACGGATTTTCCGACGGCCGAAATCCGTCGGAAAACTGATTTTCCGACGGATTTTTGCTGAAATCCGTCGGAAAATGCTGTTTTTCTTGTAGTGAGACAAATTGAAGAACGAGTTTGTTGAGTGCATTTATATAAGTTAGCTGTCAGAAAATAAATATATTATTAATATATATTAAAGAAATTTCATAAAAAAAAAAAAAAAAGAGAAAAATTGAGAGGGAAATTAAGGGAAAATGGGAGTTGATTTGAGGCAAGTAATGGCTGCTATTCTTACATTCTCCATGTTTATTATGCTTGGTAATATGATCAAAAGAGACCATATTGATCCTCTCTGGGTAAGTATTTTTTTTTTTTAACAATTATTTTATTTTAAATTATGATTCTCTGGATGAATGTGGTAATTAAGTTGTGATATAGTTATTACACTATCTTTCCTTAATTATTTAGATTTTCAATTGTTTTCGATTTTTTATTCATTGGTATGTATTAAATTTTCTGGAGATATTATATCGATTTTTACATCGTTTCAATTCGCGAATTCTCTGAATTGGTTTATTTGCTACAATAATCGAGTTAAACCAATTATTACGCGTCGGTAGAGAAAATGTATTTTCATCAAAATTTGATGAATTCACTGAATTGGTTTAATCTGCTACAACTGTCGAGTTAAATCAGCTATTATGTGTTTGTAGAGAAAAGGTATTTTCATCAAAATTTGATGAATTCACTGAATTGGTTTTATCTGCTACAACTGTCGAGTTAAATCAGCTATTACGCATGTGTAGAGAAAAGGTATTTTCATCAAAATTTGATGAATTCACTGAATTGGTTTTATCTGCTACAACTGTCGAGTTAAATCAGCTTTTACGCATCTGTAGCGAAAGGTACCTTTTTCAGGAAGATAATAGGATATTTTTTTTATTTATTATTTAAGTTATTCTTCTCCAAAATGATTTTAACTCACCTTCACAACGTTTTTACCAAAGTAAATGCATGATTATTAAAAAAAGTAGTAATTAAAATTTACCGCAAGAAATAAGTAAATTATTTATTTATTTATTTATATATAATACTTTTTTTAGATAAATTTATAAGTATATGATATGGTAAGAGTAATATATAGTGAAAGTTTATTATGCAGGGTACAATACTGTTGAAATCTAGAACCAGATATTTTGTACTTTTTTTTAATTTTCCCAAATGTGGAAGTAATTCATTTTTATTTTTGCAAATGGACTTAATTGATATTTTTCGAGAATCTTATGAGGGAAAATCTATTAGACAGATTATTTAAAATAATGACCAATTGTTCACTCCTCTTTACAGATTCATCATGCATGTAACATTTATCAATGATTATTCGTGAAATATATATCAAAACTTAGGACAATGTTCATATATTTTTAAGAATAATTCATAATATTCGATTTTTGATTTTTTTTTTTTTTTTTGAAGGAACCTGTAGCAGCATCAACTACAGTCCAATATGATATGCTAAAGGTATCAAAACCAGGCATGATGAAACTATCTGAAAATATTTATGGCCCGTGGAAAGAAAACAACGAACCCCAAAAACGTGCTGGAAATTGCCTTCATTTAGTAAGTAATTTTAATTATTTGAAATTAATTAATGTATATAATATAATAAAAATTTATCATTGTTAATTTATTGGATTGTTATTTCTTTATGCAGAAGTTAAAGATCAGTCCAATGGTTACATTTTCTTTTCTTTGTCTCATGGCCCTGAATATCATGCTTTACAGGTCTATTCTATTTATTTCCTTATTTTTATATAATATAAATAATTATTATAAGTAAGTTCACATTTAAAATTTGAAATATTTGCATTTTATGTACATCGTACACATACTTGTTTTATAGAATAGGAAAGATGAAATTGTTTGAGCATATCTATCGAAGAAAACAATAAAGGAAAGCAAATGCCTTACTATTTTAATTGTGTAGCCATATATAAGGCAAAAATTGAGATATATGGACCTGTATAATTTTTTTTTTTTGACAACATGGACCAGTATAATTTAATAGTACTATAATGTTTGTTTTAGGCTGATAGTTTTGTTTTATAATAAAGTTATCATGACAATCAATCTAAATATATATTATATTCAGGAATACATATCCATGTTTTATGACATTGTATATTCCCAATGTAGTTAAAAAAATGGGAATGAAGCCGCAACCAAACACGTCTATATTGTACTTTCACCAAATAGTTAGCAATAACCAGGCACAAAGAAAAAAATAATCAAACCACATAAAGACGATTTCACCACGTCCATGATAAACAAACCAGAAGTATTCATATGTAGCCTATATATATTATCTTTACAAAATAGTTATCCAAATATACTTAGACAAACCATAAGTACTCATGTTTGGACCTAACAAAAAAGTCAGCAAAAACATGTTCAAAATACTACATCAACATATTATGCTTGGAAAATGAAAAGCATAGATTGTTTTATCACTTTGGAGAAACTCTGGAGACAATGCATGTGTACTTCTAGGCTCTCCCGAGGTTGAACCTACATTAATGAAAAATTACACTTAAGAACTATACCACCAAAACATCTATTAAAAAAAATGGGGATTATGTTATATTTAAACTGACCAGATGAAAATAGTTTCCAAAAAACAGAATTTTTAGGAGCATTACATTTAAAAACAACAATACCAAAACATCTATTAAAAAATATAAATTATGGGGGTCATGATTTATTTAGACTCACCAGATTCAAAGAGTTTTCGTACAACCGATGTTCTTGGAACATGTTTCACAGACAGAAGGCTAGCTGATTCTGGCAGAACATCTGTTGGAGTGCTCTAAGTTGGAGTTAGTTCTTCCTCTTGCAGTTTGATAACTGCATATTGGAACATTGTTGTTTCACCAATGATCCTTTCTTTTCTTCGAAGCTTTGCAAGAAAATGCCTGGTGGATAAATTGGAATTTATTTCATCAGTAGGCAAAATATTACCCTGCATTTTTGTTTAACAATGAGAATGGAAATACACATCATGTAGAAAATCCAAAGGAAGAAAAAGATATAAGTTCTTACAAAGTCATATAGCTCCATGCATTTCAATGCATTTATCCCTAATATTTGTCCACTCTGCTCACCAAACATTGTTAGGTCTAAGGATCCAGTGTTGTCGTATATGTTCAGTCGTACCATTTCTCTAAGATATTTAAAAAAAAAAGATTTTAACTGGATATAAACATTTATTTAAATAGATTATCATCTTCTTAAGTATTAGTACATAAATGATACATTGGCTTTGCACAGGTATCTTCCTTACAAGCTATGCAAGTATATGAATAGTCAAAATCTGCACTAATACCAGAGTAGCACTTCTGACAGCCCATATAATTTTTTATTTATTTGGATGAGTGATACGAGTGCCAACCTTGACAAGGAACTTATTTTCCTGGAAAATCAAAATACATCAACTTGAGATCTTACAAATATAACGCACTCATCACAAATATACAAAAGAAGGAATAGCAACAATGCAGACTATGTTATCAGCGACAGTATCCGCAATACTTTGATATACATCACCAGAAAACATTAACGTAAACATTAGCTAGCCGTCGTGCACGTCTCGCAGCCAAGAAAGCCCCCTTTTTGGCTGAATCCATTGCAGCATAACGAGCACGAGCTCTAGAACTCCGAATATCTTTCTGCTCCCTCTCCAAATTCATAAGGCTAATAATATTCTTGTACACATCTCTCCTGTAAAGACAACGAAATTCAAATAACCACATAAAAAAATATTCATCCAAAACCAATTAAACACAACATAACACACAACAAACGAATACACAAGAAAATTTTCACCAATCAAGAAAATACCATATAGATAAGAAATAGACAATCAACATTAAACAGATGTATCCCAACAAACTAAAAAAAAAAAAAAAATTAGAAATACAGAGAACAAACACAGATAAGAGAGAGCATATGCATACCTCAATGGAAACTCAAATACAGCTACAAAAGAAAGAAGAAAATAGTGTGAGAACAATGTTAAAATAAGAAACCCTGAAGGAAAAAAAAAAAAAAGGAAATTATAATGAAACAACAAAATAGTACCTTCATACACTGGGAAGAAAAAGGTAGCTTGATCTGCATTAACAAATAGACTATTGTAAAGAGAGGCATCAAAGCAAAGGGAAAATTAAATAAAAGAAGAAGAAAATAGAGAAAGGAGAAACAAACCCTTCACCCAATGCAAGACTGATAAAACAAAACAAAGGAAAACACTAATATATAATTAGACTTTAAACACCGAATGTACTCAATTTGATTGAGATGACACATACCTTTGAAATCCATCAAAGGAAGCAACTTCCACGAAAAAACATAGACCATATGCAATCGAGTGTTGTTAGGGAAGCCATAGCTTCCGGAAATCATCCATAGGAAATGAACGAAAGAAATGAAATCACAACCCAAAACAATCCTAATAAGAAGCACAAAGCAAGAAGCCTAAACAGAAGAAAGGAGAGCCCCCTTCCCCACAATCCGATAAAGAAAATCCCGAAGCAAGACCGTAATCCATGCCTGCCGAAAAGAAAAAACAAATTGGCAGAAAATAAATACTAAAATACAAAAATCAAGTCCCAATAGTAGGCGGAGGTAGAGAAAAAATTATAAAATATAACAAATGAATATGAATTGTCGGCGGAGCACACCAATTGTTAGGGGAGCACATGAAGGTGATTTCAATTGTAGACGGAAGTAGAGAGGAAATATACGACTATCCCCTAAGGAAAGGCTTAATTACGAAAGTTCCCCTCACGTATTAGGTACTAAAAAAAAACTCTTCAGATTTGTCATCTTCTTATAATTAATCCCTTGACATATTTATTAAAAATTTAAATTGTATAACAAAAAATTAAATAGAATTTTAATAATTAATAATAATAATAATTATTATTATTATTACTATAATAAAAACAATAAAATCAAATCAAATCAATAAAACAATAATAATAATAGTAACAATAATAAAAATAGTAATAATAATAATAATAATATTAGTAATAATAATAATAGTGATAATAATAATAAATAAAAATAATAAAATAATAATAATAATAGTAACAGTAATAAAAATAGTAATATAATAATAATAATAGTAATATTAATAATAATAATATAATAATAGTAATATTAATATTAATATTAATATTAATAATAATAATATTAATATCAATAGTAGTAATAATAATAATAATAATAATAATAATAATAATAATAATAATAATAATAATAATATTAATAGTAACAGTAATAAAAATAGTAATATAATAATAATAATAGTAATATTAATAATAATAATATAATAATAGTAATATTAATATTAATATTAATAATAATAATAATAATATTAATATTAATAATAATAATAATAATAATAATAATAATAATAATAATAATAATAATAATAATAATAATAATAATAATAATAATAATAATAATAATAATAATAATAATAATAATAATAATAAAATAGTAATAATAATAGTAAAAACAATATAATAACAATAATAATAATAATAATAATAATAATAATCATCATCATCATCTTGATATCTTTTCAATTTTAGAGCTACTTAGGGTGTGTTGGCAAACACACCTTATGAGATTTCCTTATTTCGAACGTAGTAATCTGGTTTGTAAAATTAGTTTCTGCGTTAGCTTCTCTCAAAATAAGCTATTTTAAGTTAAAAACGGTAAACTTCTTTTGAGATGCTTCTGCTTATACTAAACTTAACTCACAATCTCTAACCTCAGCTTATTTGTTAGAGTTTGCAAACACATTGTTAAGATGTTAAGTGAAACAAGTGTTTGTTAAATCATTGGCATGCTTCTGCTTATATTAAACTTAACTCACAGTCTCTAACCTCAGCTTATTTGTTAGAGTTTCCAAACACATTGTTAAGATGTTAAGTGGAACACGTGTTTGTTAAATCATTGGCTTGTCGCTTTGTTATATGATAGTCTGTTCTATTTAACAATCTCCGCCCATTGTAATTTATACTGAGACAGAAATTGTGGACTATGTGACGCATGTCGTCTGGTTCTTATATTTTCTTCTACACAAACAACACCTCATTTTTGCCTAGGGGCCTGTTTGTTTGGTGTTTGGGAAAGCAGCTTGGGAGAGTAGTGGAGGTTTGTGAAATAATTTTAATTTGTCTAATGTTGTTTGTTCGAGTTTTGAGAGAATGGTTTGAGAAATAAAGTATCATCAATTTGTGAAATAATCTCAATTTGTGTAATGTTGTTTATTTCTCAAACCACTCTCTCAAAACTCAAATAAACAACATCACACAAATTGAGATTATTTCACAAACCTTTACTACTCTCCCAAACTGCTTTCTCAAACACCAAACAATCAGGCCCCTAGGCAAAAATAAGGTGTCGTCTGTGTAGACGAAAATATAAGAACCAGACGACATGCGTCGCGTCGTCCACAATTTCTGTCTCGGTATAAATTACAATAGGCGGAAATTGTTAAATAGAAAAGACTGTCATATAACAAAGCGACAAGCCAATGGTTTAACACACACGTATTTCACTTAACATCTTAACAATGTGTTTGCAAATTCTAACAAATAAGCCGAGGTTAGAGATTGTGAGTTAAGTTCAGTATAAGCAAAAACATCTCAAAAGAAGCTTATTTTGAGAGAAGCAGAAGCTAATTTTATAAACTAGATTACTACGTTTCCAAATAAGGAAAGCTAATAAGTTGTGTTTGCCAACACACCTTAAGCAGCTCTAAAATTGAAAAGATGTCAAGAATATTTTTAAATTGAATAATATCATCTAATTTGTTCTCTTAGGTTTATTGTCCAATATATTTATTCTGATTACATGTACTAATTTCAACTTAGCATTGCCAACCTACCATTTCCAATTTCCTTCTTAGTAACTAACAAATAATTTAACATAGTAAAACACAATTAATTAATGCCATCATAATAATTAAATCTGATTAATTATGACAAAACAGAAAGAAATTAAATAAACATACATGAAAATGCCATGAAAGAAGAGTAAGGAACAATATATCCAAATTCTTTTGTTTCAAACGAAGAGTTAATAAGTTAATTGAGTTGAACATTAATTATATTATTGGCTAATGCCATGAAAGAAGAGTATGTTGGAATTTATCCCATAGATCTATCTCATACTAAATCATTAAAAGTTATATGTAATAAATTAAATACGTACCAGTATCTATAGTGAGGGATTAGTCTGATGCGGAATTTATGAAATCGATCACTAGTATAAATTGGATCGATCGGGTACGAGGTCTTCCTCAACCAAATTGCCTTATTTCTTAAGATCGTCTTCTTGATGGGGAGAAGAGAATGGTATATTGATTTGGTGTGTTGGGGACCATAACCCTTGTGCTCTTTATATAGGAAGAGAAATAATGTTCCCATAATTCCCTAGAACTTTCCTAAATAGGTATCTACCCATTATTTAGTCCACATTCGTATTGGAGTTGGTAACTAATTAGACCACTAAATATTGATCCAATAACTTTATAATAGCTATCATAATTGATTAAATAGTCCAATTAGGATTAGAAAATTAAATTTCCTAACAGAGTAAGGAACAATTAATACATATTTTTGAATCTTTTTCAAACTCGGAGGGTTTATCAATGTCGCCGATTCTTTATATATCTTCTTTGATTCAAGGAGGATTAAATTAGCAAAGGATGGTGAAATCGGTAAAAAAAAAATTAAAAGAGACCGATTAGATGATAAAAAGGATAAAATCGATGAAAAATAATTTTGATTGGTAAAAGTTGTTTAAGTAGGTAAATTAAAAAAGATTAATCTAGTAGAAATGAGTCAAATCGGTAAAAAAATAAATTAAACTAGAGAAAAGGGTTCGATTGAAGAAAAAATGAGATAAATTAATTAAAATGGGTTAAAAAAGAGGAAGCTAAAATTGCAAAAACGAATAAAACGAAAATTGTTTATTAAAAATAAATAAGTAAAAATAGGATATATCATTGGCCACCCTACTGTAGCGTGAATAGGATGTGTTAGTCTGTGTAGTGTGTGTAAGAAGTTTTTAATATTTGAATATTTGATTGTTTTATATGTAATATAAAATAAAACCAAGTTAATTAAATAGGTGATTAATTTTTTCCCCGTTTTTATTTGTAATTCAACTCAGCCCAATTCAAAGCAAAAGAATGTCAATTGAATCAGAACGGATCAGGGCGGCAGCTAGCCCATGAAGTCTGGCCCATTTTTCCAGCCCGAATCCAAGTCATCAAAACAATCACTTATAATCAATGTGAATAGATTGATTTAAATAAATTGGATCCTTCGGCATGGTTTAAAATGGGCCTGTTTTTTGGAATTTCCCAAAAAAAAATTGTGTCTGGAAAATGCCAAACAAACATATTTTCTATTTTTTAAAATAAAATTTTCATCTCTCAATTTTCTCAAACTACTCTCTCAAAACCCAAACAAACAGCTATTTTCTTATCACTAAACAAAACCTATACAAATTCTACTATGATTTGACATAAAGTAACATATCTCTTACACAATTTATCTCACAATAAACATGATTTGACATAAAGTCTTACACATCTTACACCTACAACCCAACTCTTCCAAAAAAACATACACCTACTTTATTTCCCAAACCACTCTCTCAAAACTCAAACAAAAAACATTACGCAAATTGAGATTATTTCACAAATCTTCACTGCTCTCCCAAACTACTTTCCCAAACACCAAACAAACAAGACCTTAGGTTTTTTTTTTATTATTTTTTTAAATATAGGTATGTACAACTAGCTACGTATAACGTACCTATGTATATGTAAGAAATTCATACTCCGCCCGCATGGGCAGCTCAATTAGTCTCAGAGGTGGAATTTGGAATAAGAGACCAAGGATCGAACCTCACCAGCGGCAGTGTGAGAGCAACCTCTCAGAAAATGAGGGGGGCTCCTTGTGCGCAATGAGCACTGGTCCCAGCCTCTGTTGCCGGTTGAATCACCATGATTTACCTCCTCTCACAATCCCATCAGACAGGGGGTGTGGGACTCCCGGGGTGAGCGATTTCACCTTTTGGAACAAGAAATTCATACTCCATCAAGTCAACTCTAATTTTACCCTCGGGGAAAAATCCTATATTTCCGTGCATTTAATTTTTTTTTTTTTTTTTTAAAGTAGAAGTGCAACCAAAACTTGCATCTAGCATTGAAGGCATCATTGGGTATATCAACTACCATTATTATAAAAAAAAAAAAAAAAAAGGTTTATCAACTAGAATGAAATAATAATTACTTATCTTAGATTAATGTAGATTTTCCTACACTCTCATTTAAGAAATTAAACAAAAACTATAAATAAGATTCCTTTGTTGGCCGGTGCATTTATTTTGATAAAAGTATATGTTTGTTTGGTGTTTCTTAAAATTATTTTGTGTTTGAAAATAATAAACAAATATATTTTTTACTTTCTAAAATAAAATTTTCACCTTTCAATTTTTTCAATATACTATCTCAAAAGCCAAATAAATAACTTTTTTTTTATCTCTAAACAAAACATATTAAAACTCTACTCTGATTTGAAATAAAGTAACATATCTCTTAAACAATTTATCTCACATAACAAATATGATTTGACATAAATTCTTATGCATCTTAGTAGGGGTGGGCGTTTGGGTCGGGTATTTTGGGACCCGTCCCGACCCGTTTGGGTATTTCCCGTTTGGGACAAAAAAACGGGTATTTTGACATTCGGGTTCGGGTACCCGAACCCGAAATATATTTTCGGGTAGGGTATTGGGTATTAATTTCACACCCGAACGGGTATTCGGGTACCCGTTCGGGTATTTAAAAAAAAAAAATTTTTTGAGTAATTTAGTTGGATTTTCAAGCTTGTAGGTGGATATGATTGGTGAAGATCCGAATGATGAGTTAAAATGTGAAATATTATTGAATGTGATTTGTGATTTTATGTCTATTGTAAGTTGTAACTTTCATGCCATGCGATTGTGATATTTAATATTTTGATGCTTTGAGACTTCGAGTTTGATTTGATTGTAATTTATTGAATACTTGAATCTTGAAGGCTTGAGACATTTGTATTGTTTTGTTTTGAAGTTATTGTGTACAATTAATGTTTGAATTCATTTATTTACAATTTTACGTATATATATGTTGAAAAAAAATTCTTGAAAAAAAAAAGTGTGAAATTTCGGGTACCCAATACCCAATACCCGAAATACCCGAAAATTTCGGGTACCCGAACTTCGGGTACCCGCCAAATCGGGTAGGGTTTCGGGTATGAAAATTCACTACCCGCCAAGTCGGGTACCCGACCCGAAATACCCAATACCCGAAATACCCTACCCGCGCCCACCCCTACATCTTAGGCCATCTCTAATGACTCCGAGAGGGAATACCCTCTCCCTCTCCCCCTCTCCCCCCTCTCCCTCTCCCCCTCCCCCACCCCCCATCTCTAGTTTTTTAGTCATCTCTAATGACTCATTCTATCTAACCCATTTAATAATTAATTTTATCCTTCTCTATTATTATTATTATTATTATTATTACACCAAAAATAAATTTAAAATTAACATTAATTTAAAATCAAAAGTACATTAGGAAACTTAGAAAATAAAAAATTACATCAAATATTAAATTAATTCATATAAGGAAATCCATCATCTCTGTCATATTCGTTGCCACTATTATTATTAATTTTTTTATTTTTAAATAAAGATAAAAAAATAACCAAATAAAACAAAACGAAATTAAAAAAAATATATATAGCATTTGATGGAGGGGGCTTGGATGGGAGAAGCTCCCCCTTCCCACTCCCTCCAAGATCCCTCCAGGGTCCCTCTAGTGGGTATACCCTCTCCGCCCCCCTAGTCATTGGAGATGATTTTTTTTTCCCCCTTCCCCCCATATACCCTCTAGGGCATCTCCCCACTAGTCATTAGAGATGCCCTTACACCTACAACCTAACTCTTTAAAAAAAAAAATTTACATATACTTTATTTCTCAAACCACTCTCTCAAAACTCAAACAAACAACACTACACCAATTGAGATTATTTCACAAACCTCTCCCAAACACCAAACAAACAGGCCCCTAGGCAACAATGAGGCGTCGTCTGTGTAGAAGAAAATATAAGAACCAGACGACATGCGTTGCGTAGTCTACAATTTCTGTCTCAGTATAAATTACAGTGGGCGGAGATTGTTAAATAGAACAGACTGTCATATAACAAAGCGACAAGCCAATGATTTAACAAATAAGTGTTTCACTTAACATCTTAACAATGTGTTTGCAAACTCTAACAAATAAGCTGAGGTTAAAGATTGTGAGTTAATTTCAGTATAAGCAAAACCATCTCAAAAAAAGTTTATTTTGAGAGAAGCTGAAGCAGAAGCTAATTTTACAAACCAGATTACTACGTTTCAAATAAGGAAAGCTAATAAGTTGTGTTTCCCAACACACCCTAAGTAGCTCTAAAATGGAAAAGATGTCAAGTTTATTTGAAAAATAAATAACGTTATCTAATTTGTCCTCTTAAGTTTATTGTCCAATATATTTATTTTGATTACATGTACCAATTTCAACTTAGCATTGCCAACCTACCATTTCCAATTTCCTTCTTAGTAACTAACAAATAATTTAACATATTAAAACACAATTAATTAATGCCATCATAAAAATTAAATAAACAAACTTGAAAATTGAGTAGACTTAGGTATGTGACCGTAGCATTTCCTGGGGTGGGTATATAATAATTCCAAAATTCTCACCGTTACGTAAAGAAATTAGGCAGCTAAAAGAGTCTTTATGCACCAATACTGCATGCATTGCGCGATTCATCTACTTTTCTTTTTGGCTGTCACTTTTTATTCAAATTAATTTTACATTTAATTATTTTTTCTGTTTTGTTCTACTCTCAGTCGGTGTATGTGCAGACAAATTGAAGAACGAGTTTGTTGAGTGCATTTATATAAGTTAGCTGTGAGAAAATAAACATATTATTAATATATATTCAAGAAATTTCATAAAAAAAGAGAAAAATTGAGAGGGAAATTAAGGAAAAATGGGAGTTGATTTGAGGCAAGTAATGGCTGCTATTCTTACATTCTCCATGTTTATTATGCTTGGTAATATGATCAAAAGAGACCATATTGATCCTCTCTGGGTAAGAATTTTTTATTTTTATTTAACAATTATTTTATTTTAAATTATGATTCTCTGGATGAATGTGGTAATTAAGTTGTGATGTAGTTATTACACTATCTTTCCTTAATTATTTAGATTTTCAATTGTTTTCGATTTTTTATTCATCTGTATGTATAAAATTTTCTGGAGATATTATATTGATTTTTACATCGTTTCAATTCGCGAATTATCTGAATTGATTTATTTGCTACAATAATCGAGTTAAACCCTTATTACGCGTCGGTAGAGAAAAGGTATTTTCATCAAAATTTGATGAATTCACTGAATTGGTTTTATCTGCTACAACTGTCGAGTTAAATCAGCTATTACGCGTCTGTAGAGAAAAGGTATTTTCATCCAAATTTGATGAATTCACTGAATTTATTTTATCTGCTACAACTGTCGAGTTAAATCAGCTATTACGCGTCTGTAGAGAAAAGGTATTTTCATCCAAATTTGATGAATTCACTGAATTGGTTTTATCTGCTACAACTGTCGAGTTAAATCAGCTATTACGCGTCTGTAGAGAAAAGGTATTTTCATCAAAATTTGATGAATTCACTGAATTGGTTTTATCTGCTACAACTGTCGAGTTAAATTAGCTATTACGCGTCTGTAGAGAAAGGTACTTTTCTCAGGAAGATAATAGGATATTTCTTTATTTATTATTTAAGTTATTCTTCTCCAAAATGATTTTAACTCGCCTTCACAACGTTTTTACCAAAGTAAATGCATGATTATTAAAATTTACCGCAAGTAATAAATAAATTATTTATTTATTTATATATAATACTTGTTTTAGATAAATTTATAAGTATATGATATGGTAAGAGTAATATATAGTGAAAGTTTATTATGCAGGGTACAATAGCTGTTGAAATCTAGAACCAGATATTTTGTACTTTTTTTTATTTTTCCCAAATGTGGAAGTAATTCATTTTTATTTTCGCAAATGGACTTAATTGTTATTTTTCGAGAATCTTATGAGGGAAAAACTATTAGACAGATTATTTAAAATAATGACCAATTGTTCACTCCTCTTTACAGATTCATCATGCATGTAACATTTATCAATGATTATTCGTGAAATATATATCAAAACTTAGGACAATGTTCATATATTTTTAAGAATAATTCATTATATTCGATTTTTGAAATTTCTTTTTTTTTTTTAAGGAACCTGTAGCAGCATCAACTACTGTCCAATATGATATGCTAAAGGTATCAAAACCAGGCATGATGAAACTATCTGAAAATATTTATGGCCCGTGGAAAGAAAACAACGAACCCCCAAAATCGTGCTGGAAATTGCCTTCATTTAGTAAGTAATTTTAATTATTTGTAATTAATTAATGTATATAATATAATAAACATTTACCTTTGTTAATTTATTTGGGTTGTTATTTCTTTATGCAGAAGTTAAAGATCAGTCCAATGGTTACATTTTCTTTTCCTTGTCTCATGGCCCTGAATATCATGCTTTACAGGTCTATTCTATTTATTTCCTTATTTTTATATAAATATAAATAATTATTATAAGTAAGTTCACATTTAAAATTATTTATTTTATATGTAACAGATAGCAAATGCTGTTTTAGTAGCCAGGCAACTTGGAGCAACACTTGCTCTTCCGGATATCAATGGAAATAAATTGGGAGAAAAAATGTATTTTTTTTATTTTTTTAATCTCAATATTTCGTTACATGGTTTCGAATTTATTTTGCGAATAATTACAGGCAATTTGGAGAAATCTATGATGTAAACAAATTCTTGAAAAGCCTGAATGGAATTATCCGAGTAGATACCGATCCACCAATTGAACTATCAAACGCGAGGCTTCCCATCGTAAGGGTACCTACAAGAGTTTCCGAGGATTACATAGCTTCGAAGATCAATCCCATTTTCCAGGCCAAAAAGAATTTGAAGATCATTACGTACTACGATCCTTCTAAATATACGAATGGGAAAGAAGATAAGTTATCATCAAATGCATATCAGTGTTTGGCAATGTACGAAAGCCTAAAACCGCAGCCGGAATTGCAAGAGCTTGTCGATTCTATGGTCGGGACCTTGAGGAGCTTGAGCCATAAAACACGTGGCCGTTTCGTGGCTGTGGATTTGAGGGTTGAGATGTTGGAGAAAAAGGGATGTAATGGTGAAGAAATTGGTGAGTTTTTGAAGAAGATTGGTTTTCATAAGGACACTACTCTGTACTTGACTCAGACAGGATGGGATCACAACCTTAATGCATTGAGGAATGTTTTTCCAAACACTTTTACTAAGGTAATGTTTTTGAACTCCTATCTTTTTGGCAATTTGCACTCTCGAATCATAATTCATTGGCAAAGTAGGAGGCAATCTTTGCTAAAGAATATTTTCATGTGTTCAAAGTGAATTTTTTAATGTATCTTTCAAAATGTTCTAAACAGGATGCAATAATGCCAGCTTATGAAAAGGCAAAGTTCATGGACTCGGAAAATCACCAATATGAAAAACTCATCGACTTCTACGTATGCAGTCAAGGCGACGTCTTTGTTCCAGCCATTCCGAGCAGATTCGCTGACGGCGTTGTTGGAGAAAGAATTGCGCTCGGCAAATCTCAGATACTCGTTCCTTCAAAGAACACTTCTGGCTCTGCAGCTGATTATATTTCACCTTACATAGCCAAGAAAAGCCATTTTGCTAATTCATGCTTCTGCTGAAAGATGTATGAAAAAAGTTTGGCTTGTTGTCTCCCCCTCGAATTATAAATAAAACGTTTAATGAATAAGATGCTTTATAAGCATTTGGTTTTACTTTTTCCTAGTAATTGACCGTTCTTGCTATAGTTCATGCATCCATAGTTTTCTTAATTCATTACGAGGACGAAAAATCGAAGGATATACATGTTAGCAAATCAAGCATGTACAACTTTAGATCGCGAAATATCCAGTTCCAAACCACACAAAAATCAGTCCCCAAGCAGAAAAACAAGTACTGTACCGTGTAAAGAATACCTAAAGGGGCGCACCAATATGCTATTACATCATAATCCTAAACAAAAATAGAAACCAGCTAAAGGATTCACAGTTACTATTTCGAGTTTGTACATATGTTAGCCTGTACTCTTTAAGAACACTCTCGAAATGGAGCAGTGACTTTCATCCTGGAAAAACAAACAATTTGGTAGTTGATTAATTAATATTCAGGAAATGATTATATATTCACAGGCCAACAATTTCTAAGTCATAACAGGAGGTGGTTCATTATGTTTAAAAGAAGAATTTTTACCTCAAGATGTCTTTGCCAATGAGTCCTCACCACCACCGGGATTCTTTTGTCGCCTTGTGAAAAACTCACTTAGAGGTCTCTCGGGGACGGGAATTAGTTTTCCGACAACGGCAAGTGGCCAACTGGTAGCAAAAAGCCAAAACCAATGTCCATTATGAATAATAAACAGTAATCATAAAAATGATGAAAAAAGTAATAGATGGCAGATGTATATTAACCTCATAATGCCGATGATAATGGAAATCAGCCACAGCTTCCAACTGAGACGAACTGTGTTAGCAAACTTCCCGAGAAAAAATATGATCATAACCTGGACACCAAAGAGAGGATGCATATATAAGAAGAGTAAATATAGTAAGACGCAAATTATTAACAAGCAAAATAAAATACCTGAAGAACTACTTCGAGGCCAACTATTCCCATGAACAGGCGGTTTTTGGTCACTCCTTTCCAGACATTCATCTGGTCAGGCTTTCTAGCATTGAACTCGTTGAATACCTATAATAAAAAATGAAAATCTTATAAGAATTAATAAAGTCGGGTGGGATTGAGAGGAGAGATAAGAAGAGATTTATGTTTCAAAACATGTAACCGTCGTTTTACACAGCATAATTTGGGAAATATGTTCATAAGCATTATGCTGTTTTACCTGACAGAAGACAAATGCATTGAATATTAGGGTATTCCTAATTCTGACAGCACGACCACTCGCATCAGGCGTGAGCTTTAGGATGCTAATTCCCCGGAAATTGAGGATTAAGAGCACAGTGACTTGATATAAGGCCTGAAATCAAGGGATTAGCTGTAATAATCACAGAAAATCCAACTTTCTCATGCAAGTAAATAGTACAAAAAAGAGATCTTATACCTGTATTAGAAGATTCCTCCACATGATGTTGGTTATAAGAGGTTCCCTGTATCATAAACAATTCACTTTATAAACAAGTATTTAATGTATAATTGAGATTGTCATACAATATAATACTAATTATAGAGAAATAATAATTTTATACAAGTCTGACCTTCTACCCACAGGAGCTCTGCGCATGAGGTGGTCTGTAGGAGGCTCCGTAGCAAGTGCAAGAGCTCCAAGAGTGTCCATTATCAGATTAACCCAAAGAAGCTGTAACAAAGAATATGAGCAATGTCTGAAATTGACAACATTACCCAGGGACTAAGCCTAACCACAGAGACATAAAGCACAAACTAAAGTATACATACCTGCACAGCATTAAGTGGGACATTGCCAGAAGAAACTGCAGCCACGACATTGATTATCAATGCTGCGACATTAACTGTAAGTTGGAATTGGATAAACTTTTGGATATTGGCGTAAACTGATCTGCCCCATCGCACAACCTGCAATAGATATATAATTCAATTCAATATTTCAAGCTTTGACCAGATAAATAACAATCAACCTAACATACTAAAAATGCAACCTCATCAAACTTTGGTGACAAATGAATACTTGTCTTATGACTTTTAATAATAATGCTGAGAAATTATTTATGTATAAGATAGTTTCACATTATTATAAAGAGCCCAGTAGATCAACAAGAATGGCAATGAGTTATGTACAAGTGTAACCTATTACTCCTGCATAAGAATAAAACTTACAAGACACCACTATAATATAATTCTGAATGAGAAACCTACCTTCACGACAGAAGCAAAGTTGTCATCCAATATAATGATATCCGAACTCTCCTTTGCGACTTCCGTGCCTTGAATTCCCATTGCAAGACCAATATCAGCCTACACCATGATGAAATAATTGTAAGCCAAATCAGTTGAACTGGAGTGTAAAAACAAAAAACAAAGAAAAAAAAGGAGAAATCCTTCAAGCAGACACCTGTAGTGTTTCCAGACGATCAATCATCATATATCGATCGTATTTTCTAAAATTTCAAACAGATTTCTAATCATAAAAGAGACGTTTATGACCAACAAAATTGATTTAGACCGGTAATAATTTCTTTTACCTAAGATAAATTAAACTGACTACTCCAATTGTACAAACAGAGTCAAAACAGGTAAGGATATACATTATAAATTCCATTAGACAACCTAAGACTCTCCTCATCTAATTGACAACACAAAGTTCAAAGAGAAAACCAGACCTCGTGTAGTGCGGGAGCATCATTAGTTCCATCTCCAGTGACAGCAACAACATGTCCCCTCTTTCTCAAAGCTTGCACAAGCAACAGTTTGTCATTCGGTGATGACCTTCCCATCACCTGAGCTCAAAATAAAAAAAAAAAGAGCCATTTATACCAATTAAATAACCAGAAGATTTGTGCAGTATCCAAAAAGTTTCAGCAAGTGAATTCCTTACAGAAATCTTATCAGCCACTTCTAATCTCTGTGAATCAGTCATACTACGGAATGACTTTCCTTCCATAAGATTAGGCTCAGTAGCATTCTCATTTGACCCTAATATCCCACACTCTAAAGCTATGGCCCTAGCTGTTTGAAGATTGTCTCCAGTTACCATGCGCACCTACATAATTACCAAACCAATAACCAACATCACTGCATCATTCAACAAGAAATTCTTGTCATAAACATAAGCACAAAACATAAGCAATGTTTTAGAAGCACAAACACATTTGGAGGGAACAAACTAATACATAGCATAATGTCACGGACTTGAAACGGCCTCCGTGGTCGGGCAAAGTGCCGGGGCGTGACAATAAGCACATTATATATCATATATCACAGATAAAAAGACATCCATCCCAATGACTTTTTTATTCAAGATGACAGAATATCTATTTGGAGACTATAACCATGTCTACGAAATACATGAACATGTGCAAAAGCTGAAATGTTAACAGAACTGGAAAACCTAAAAGAGGGTGATAAGTAAAACCATAGAAAATTAGCATTATATCTCAGATGCAATGACTTTCTTAGTAACAACATTCTTTACAGTTTATAGGAACACAGGTTGAAATCAATTTACAAGGGAGAAAAAAACTTGTCAATAATGGATACATGGTGTGTGTGTGTCTGTGCGTGCATGTGAATAGCTACTAAGGCACATACCTTTACACCAGCATTAACACATAACTGAACCGCTTCTCTCACGCCAGGCCGACAAGGATCCTATGTCAAACATGTGTAAAACTTCATTAAGCACAAGTACTTAGAATTCCAAAACAGCTGCATTTAAAATGTGCTGGAGACATACAATTATAATATACGGGCACAATGTTTTTACAAAATACAAAACCAAAAAAGACAAAATGCATCAGCAGCACACCTTGATACCAACAATTGCCAGCAAAACGAGCTCTTCGTCAGGTAACTGCCATTTTTCAAGTTCCTCATCACTAGTTGGTATCTTGTCCATCTCATACATCCTATAAGCGATAGCAACACATCGCAAACTTCCTACAGCCATGTCTTCAATTGCTTTCTTGAAAAACGATAACTGCAGACACCAATAAAATTAACTAAAGCTCAAATAATAAAAAAAAACAGTAATACCACTTGAAAAATTTTAGGTTGATGTGAGGCTTCACCATCAGACAACTTATCAAGGTCAAGATTAAACACCATTAATTCATTCATTTTCTTATTTTGCTAAATCAATCATACTAGTTAATATTAAAAATCTTGAAAAAACTTAACAATAAAGATTCATTTAAAAGAAAGAAATTTTCTTATCAAACCTTATCTTCATCCATCGGTGCAACACTATCATTTGCATCAATGTAACCTGTACAACAAGCAAGGACTATTTCTGCTGCACCTTTCCAGTGCACATGAACTTCAGAATTCGACTGAAAAAAACCACAACCAATATAAGAACAAAATGGCATCCAGAAAGTGCTTCTTCATTCTGCAAGTTTAGAGACAGAAAGAAATAACTAAATTATATCCTACAGAGAAATTACCAGCTTCACAGCAACACCGCCACGCTTTTTCTCCGAGTTAAATGGAAAAGCATGAATTATCTTGGAATCTGCTCGGACAGCAGAAAAATCCATTCCAATCTACGGAGAGAAACAGAAAATGAGATGAACTTACTAAACAGAAGATCAGGCAATATATGTTTGATGTTGAACAATTACATTTAATCCCCACTGCAGAATAGCCTTTTCAGTTGGTGATCCAGAAATCTCCAGAGCTCCACCACCCTATTTAAGACCAGCCACAACATGTGTCATTCAATAGTTAATGCATGAACTTGTGTCAGAAGAAGATGATGGTGTAAACAACAAAAAGGAAACCCAACATTCTTGAAAACAATAGATGGAACATACACCAACATCTTTGATAGCAATAGTATAAACAGTAATGGAACCAATGGGAAATGCTACAATATTGGATGCAACAAAATGTTCTTGCAGAACACAAGATTATGATCATTTCTCTTAAGAAAACACAGACAATTTTCAACAGGTCAACTTTCTACACAAGAGTAACAGATATTTGAGCTCAAAGTTTCTAGAAAGCATCAATACTCCTGTGGCCCACATTACAGAAAAGATATCCTTACACCACAACCTCAAGAACCAAGAAAAATCATTACAGAAATAGTATGCTGCCTAGCACTTTCAATAGTGAGAGTTAGAAATAAACACCACCCCACCAAAAAAAAAAAAAAAGAGATGAATCACAAACTAATCGGAACAGTCTGCTATAACATACCTCAGGCACAAATACACTCCCAGTTGTGTTTTGTGCAATGCCTTCACTAAGCAAAGAGAGAACCCTAGGAGGGAGCAGTGACTTATTTTCAGGAGAATCAAGTTTCCCTCCACAGGCATATACCTCGACCACAGTCATCTATACAAAGAAAAGATAATACAATGAATTTACAAATTAATAACAAATAAGCAAAGCCTTTCCAGTTATCTAACAGCCAAGAGAAACCGATTTGATATCTGATATGCACCTGATTCAGAGTTAAAGTTCCAGTTTTGTCACTGCAAATGGTAGTTGCAGAACCCATTGTTTCACAGGCTGATAGCCTCCTGACCTGCAGTACATTGCGCAAATAATTCAGGAATAAATATGAAAAAAAAATTGAAGGAAAAGGAACATGGTTAACCGTGTTTTAATCCATAGCGAGAATACATACCAATGCCTTATCAGCCATCATTTTTCTCATTGAATAGGCAAGCCTACAAGGCAATGAATTATTATATAACAACCAGATGCAGGACTCAATAGATTGTGGAAATTAACAAACAGACTTACGTCAAAGTTACAGCCAATGGAAGACCTTCAGGTACTGCAACAACTACAATGGTCACCTAAAGTTTCATCCAGATCAATCCACAACCCAAAAAACGAGGCTACTGTGAAATATTAAATAATATACTAAGAGTACATACTGCAACAGTGAATATTTGGACAAAGCCATCAATTGCATCACCAACACTAGTCCTCCCAGCTATATATTGGACACTACCATCTGGATTTCTAGTATGGCCAGTGAAAAATCTGCTCAAACAAAGAAGAGTCATATTTAAAATATACCATTTCTTATCCAAAAAAAATAATGCAAGAGCAAAATAGCTTCATTAACCATGTCCATAATAAAGTTACCTGACCACAAGGATTATCAGAACAGCTACTGCTACTGCAAGACCAACAATACCGATAAAAGTAGCAACCCCGTTCAATCGAACCTAAACTCAGTAACAAGTAAAATCAGAAGCCAACCACTAAATATTCATTGGTATAAAAAAATCAAACAAAAAAATAACCTGCAAAGGTGTTTCCTCGCCATTATCCTCCGATATGCTTGCCATAAGCAAACCCCACTCCGTGTTTATCCCCACGCTCGTTACCTGGGAAAAGAATAACAGTCAAACCTAGCAACCAAATAAAGGTCCACTGAAGTCCGAGTATATCCAACCAGAAGAATTTATCCCAAAAATGGATGTTCTCTGAACAAGAAGGCTCCGTTACCTCACACAATTTTTTATACTTCAACCTAGTAAAAAGTTTCCACAATTTCTTTAAATAGAGGCAGCAACCACATTCTTAGTTATAGAAAATTATGGGCTTGTTTGGATGTATTTTCAGCATAGATAAGTTTTTTGGTACCAATAACTAGTAATTACGTAAAATATAAGCACACCAGTTACAAGATGATAGAAGCCAGCTACCCAATTAACAACTCAATAGATAAGTTTGAGACTATAACTCTAGAAGCATAACATTTAGGATTAGACAAGTAGTATCCCAACAAATTTGGGGGACCCATGCAGAGACAGGCATAAACAAAAATCGCTGGTCTAGCATTTAGTTGAAGCAACAGCTATTACTTTCATAAGCACCTCGACCCAAAAAACAAGTCGCTCAAAATAAATGTGGTTTCTCTTAAACTAGCTACAACTTCCTCCGGGCAGACGAAAATTCAAAATCAAACATTCAAGTGATGGAAACAAGAGAATATTACCAGCATGCTGCCATACCCATCAGCCACCTTGCAACCTGACATAAGAAAGGGTTCTCTAGTTGGATCCTTGTGAACCTGCAAGAACATATTTGACCATTAAATGGGAGGACGGAGACAGTGGTTGCAATAAAGTTTATCTGTTCCTCTCTAGAGGGCTTACAATTTTGCTTTCCCCAGTCATACTTGATTCATCTAATGCAAGTGAGTGACCAGTGATCACAAGTCCATCGGCAGGTACCTACACAAAATAAACAAGATATAAATAAATAAATAAAATTAAAAGAAAAAAAAATATTGATTAGCTTTCTTTGGAGAGAGAGAGAGAGAGAGAGAGAGATCTTTGCAATCACCTGATCCCCAATTTTGAGGGGCACAACATCACCAACAACTAAATCGAATATTGAAACCTTCGTTCTCCGCCCACTCCTAACGACCTGTAACGGATTGCCAGAGAATGTAAGAGAAAGAAGGGAGAGGTGCATACGTAAAATACGGTTGAAATGTATAGTGCTTACCTCCATCTGTATATTCTGCTTCTCCTCATTCAAAACTTGGAACTGAAGGGATTGTTTGTAATCACTTACAGCTGCAGAAAAGTTAAATGCATATCTTTCAACTGATATGGTCGACCATAAAATCAATTACTTCTACAAATAGGAAAACCGTTTTCTTTGTCTAAAAGCAATTATTAGGCGCACCTATATTGTTCTATCCTCCCAAAATACCCAATGAACAGTAAGTAAAGGAAATTACTTATAGTTCCTAATCAACAGATATTCAGGTAAGTAAACTATTAATCAGTAGGAATATCTTCGAACCCACGTTCACGTTTACTGACCGAAGCCTGTAAGCAGACTAGTTAGAATTTATATCCATTTTCTTACGCAATTTCATGTTACGTGATTGAGGTCTTCTCTTATTTATTACGTGAATTATTTTATATCTTCATCAACTTCCCATAAAATTTCAACTATACCGATCCCCCCACTTTGTTAGATAATATTTGTGTTCAGCCATCGAATCCCTGTCGGGAGAGGTTCCCACTTAATGTGTCCGACGCGCCTCCAAAGAATTAAACCCTTGGGAAACAAAAAAAAATTGTGTTCAGCCATCAGGATGACCTGATCTGCTCACTGATTAGATCTTGTGAATCATGATTTGTGACTATGAAAGCAACTCAGTGAGACTTCTCAAGATTTCTGTTTCAAACCTTAAATCTGTGCTAGTAGCTTCTCTAGCTAATAGCTATTAGAACTTCTTTCAGCATCTTGATTCAAAATTGGTTCTAATTATTGTGGCTTATCATATGTCATTAAGAATACAATTCAAGATGACATGTATATATCTTCTCCAAAACCACTCAGAACCATATGGTTAGCAATTCGGAATCTAATTTCAGCATCAGGATGACCTACCATGTTTCTAGCAATTCACTGGCATCATCAAATGAAACAAGTTTCACATGCAACTGCTAGTTAATACAAATATATCTTAACAGTTTGAAAATAACTATGAAAAAAAAAAAGATGATCCAGCAGACTAAATCACACCATACTGACGTACCTGTAAATACTATCACTATAAAAACAGCTATGGCAATGCTTCCTCCATCATACCAACCTTCTTTTATACCCTAAAAATGAGAATAAGCTTTTGTTGACAGATGAAAATAATAACACAAGTATGTAAACAATAAACATGCATATACTGTTCCCTACATCTCTACTACTAATACATGTAGAAGACACAAACATGACATTCAACTCCTTGAGAAAAAATAACAGATCATTATATGGCATATTATTACTTCATTACATGGTAAGAATTCTATTTAATCTATGTATGTATATAATGTACAGAAGAAATGAAAGTCATGTATACTTGGATATCATATTTTCCTTACCTCAGTCTTTATACCCAGCGCTAAAGAAGCAGCTGCAGCGACCATCAAGATAATCAGAGTTGTATCACGGCAAGCTTCCCAGACAAACGTCTGTATGGTAAAGCAAAAAAAGAAAAAAGACAATTATACCTACAAAATAGTGTTTTACTCCCTTGTTGACAAAACAAAAGGGCTGCCTCAAAAATCAAAATTGATCAATTCTCACCCAAAAATTCTTTCCTTTCTTACGAGGATATGTGTTTGATCCAAAAGCATTCTTTCTTTCTAGAATGTCATTCTCATCTCCAGGCACACCATTCTCAGGATTAGATTTTAACTTCTCAGCCACTCCATTAACCTGATGCCATGACAAGATTGGAAAGAAATTAAAAATTAACATAGGAGTATGAAATAAAGATTATGAAAGTTGATTAAAGAAAAAACAGTAGGATCTCTAAATATGCAATTCAAGTAGACTTACCCCGCCACTTTGCTGCAGAAGAGAATGATCATGCTCTCTGTTCATTTGAACTAGTTCCTCTGAGCTGAGCCCAAAATCACCAATTCGATTTGGGCTTGAGGGTGACTTTGATGGTTGTGGAACTAGAATGCAGAAATGTAACTGATTAGATTTAAAAGGAGGAGATAATAGGGTAATGTGACACTACAGTATGTGGCATCTATTGACAAGATTGCATCAACATGAAAATGGGCTAAAGAAGAATATAGGAAAGAAATGCAACCTTAAAACATCGCAAATTTACAAGTTCACAAACAAATGTAATTGAAGAAATCGTTGACAAAAAAACTTACATTATGACCTGATATTACAGTGATAATATAAAACAATCATAAAATATCATGCATTTAAGAAATGTGTGAAGATTATTTATTCTTCATAATGTAGAAGACATTTTCCAAAGAGCCTAATAAAAACAGAATCTACTATGTATAACAGTTCCCCAAAAAAATTACCACTTATCCCTTGCCCAGCAGCTTTAAAAAGGACAGCAGCCTGTCAAGCAAATAGGGATATTAACGATCATATAACTGTACATCAAAACCTAATTAAGAATTCAAAAATCATAATTACCCGAATGACTTGAGCATGCATTCTAATCTTAGCAATCAATTGTTTCCTCTCTTCTTCTTTTTTCAAATCCAATGTGTACCGAAATCTCCGAGAAGCATTCAATACAAGTGCAGCTTGCTGAAACAAACAAAATTTGATTAAAACAAACGAGCACAACTTCCCTCCAAATACCAAACAAAACCATAGACAAGTTAACTAAAACAATTTTCCAAGATACAATGTAACATAACCATAAAGTGAGACAAACACGTCACACAAATAGCATTCAATGATTTTAGGTGCACAAATACTAAAAATAATCAAGTCTTAACCAATCAATGTCAATTTTATTTCAATATGATAAGTAGGTTAAATTAATTGGAAAATATTTGCCAAAGAAAACCTTCATTTAACCTATAATCCTTGTCAATCTCCCCATGCCCATCAAGTTCAAGACATTATAAACATATACACAAACACTCAATGTTTCAATCTTCTACAACAAAACCAATAAAATTAAGTGAAAAAACAGAAATCTAAGAAGGCAACAAGAATGAATAACGCTAATAACTCGAGTTCAATATTTACATTAAAGCAAGAATTTCCATAAATTATTCCTAACAAATACAACTCATCAGAAAACTCTCAGGTTAAACTAGCAATACAGTAATGTGACCAACTTACCCTCCACTTTTTCAACCGGTCGATTGGAGCACTTTTGGTACGGACAATATCGAAGGGGCCCGAACCTTCATGGTCATCATAGTTCCGACTTCCGCCGGATTCCAAGTCATTGTGGCGGCGCCGCCCATTATCAACGCTCATTTTCTCAGTATATGTCGACTAAATCGCAGGAAAGATGACACCAGATAACTATACCTAGAAGAACATAAACATTCACAAACAGTTCAACAAAAAATGCCGGAAAAGAAAAACAAAAATAAATTCAGGAATTTCACTTTACTCTTTCTTCCTTTACCAACAATTCACTTGTTTTTCACTTTTTGCACCTTACTTGTATATTAACAGTTGTAACAAAAAAAGGAAAACCTAAAGGAATTCGTACAGTTTTTGAGTAAGAACAACGGCACTGAAAAGCGGTGCAGGAAATACAGAGTGAAGAAATTGCAAGGAAATTTCCGTGTGCTTTGAAATATTTTGAAGATATTTTACTATGTGTAAAGGAGAGATTAAGTGTGGAGTTTAAGGAAAGTATTTTTTGGTAAGAAATAAATTTCGAATTTTGGTATCTATTTATGGAAAGTGTAAAAAGTATTCAGATCATATCTTTGATAAGAATAGAAAAAGTGGGGCGATTTTCATACTAGGAAAGTTTCCTGCTAATATATTTTTTTTAAATAATAAATTATTATCAAATACTAATACTAAATTAAAGAAAAATTTGAATATATGTTAAATAATATAAAATAAAGTAAAACATATTAGTTGTAAACATATTAGTGATAAACAATCACAAATTAATCATAAACTAAAATTTTGGTTAGAGAGGGACAAGAAAGTAAACTAATTGTTTACTACAATTATGTGTTGTTCGGCTGTCGGGAAATTGAAGGAAAGTCAGTTTTTTTTTCTCCCACGTGTTATTTGGATAGCAGGAAAGGAAGTTATTATTTTCCTTCAATTTGATGTGGAAATCCTAGAAAAATCTTGGGAAAATATAACAGTAAATTGCAAAACACCCCTTGTACTTTGTCTAATTATAAAATTCCCTCATTTGTGGTTTTTTCTTACCGAAAGTCCCTTTGTGCTTATTTATTATTAGCAAAAAAGTATTTTCTCAAGTCATATAACAATTATACCCCCACAAAATGACGCAAAAATACATTTTTTTACCTAAAAATTTTATCAATAACCCCCTGTTAACTTTGAAGATTGATATAAATTCGATGACTAAAAAATATAAAATGGCGTCAAATTAATATATAATAAAGTTAATATAATGAAAACGTGATTATTCATACAATATTTTATCAACAAAGAAAATTAATTCATAATAAAACAAAAATATTTATCAAAAATCTTATATTCCTAAACTTTCTTAACAACCAAACAATTGCAAGAAAATAGATTTCCTCACAACCAAACATGTAAAGAAAATGACTTTCTTTTCATTTTCCAATAATTTTCCCTCATTTTCCTTACAACCAAACAAGCTATTAGGGATTGTTTGGTTCACAATATAAATATCCCACTAAGTTAGTGGAGGCTAAATCGTGTTTGGTTTACAATGGCTCAATATATATTACTAAATTCGCAATTTTCTTTTTTTTCATAGAGACGTCGGTGAGTTTGACAACTTTATTCTTATCATATATTTATGCTAGCATCCCATATCGAAAATAAAAGAAAACCTCCGAAAAATATCATATTATTATTTAATTTATTATCATTGAATATGGGCCATGCCCATGAATAAATGACTCGGTGAAATCGTGACGACACGGCTCGCCGACGTGTGTTACGACCAAGTATCCGGGTCCGAATTGAGTAGGACCGAAATTCTTTGTGGACACGTGGGTGGCATGCAGTTCGCCACGAATAAAGGGGTCACTCAAAATGAGGATTTAGTTTTTAAATGGAAAAATTGTTTTTTTTGTAACATATGATAGGCTGACTTGTATTTTTTGTATCATTGGATACGAAAATGTAAATTTAATACCATATGATATGTTTTCATTGTAATTTTGGTACCAAACCCAATTTTTCTACAAAGTTAATGACAATTTACCCCATATAAAATGCTTAATGTTCAATTAATCCCTTTATAATTGGAAAAAAATCAATTTACCCCCTGTAAAATTTTAATGAAGCAATTTACCCCCTTCAACCGGAGATTATAACTCACTTGCCGAAATTGAGAGTATGCATGCAAACTATTTTATTTAACATAGGGGGATAAATTGCCACATTTATCATAACACAATGGGTAAAAAATCACATTATCATAATAAAAGTGGATTAAGTGCCGCCTATAAAAATATCAGGGAGGCGATGTGAAATTTTTACAAAATTTCAAGGGGTAAAATGCTCTCTTTTAAACCACGAGGGGCTATATTGAACATTATGCATTTAGTAGGGGTAAATTGTCATTAACTTTATAGAAAAATTGGGTTTGGTACCAAAATTGCAATGAAAACCTATCATATGGTACCAAATTTGCACTTTCATATCCAATGATACCAAAAGTGCAAGAGCCTATCCTATAATAAAAAAAAAAAAAAAAAAAGCAATTTTTCCGTTTTTCAATGGTACAACAACAATTTAATTCAATGAATTAAAAAATGATACTAATAACTATTTTTTTTATTTATTTTTTATTAAAGATTGAAATGTAAAGCTAAAAGGAAAGAGAAGCAAAGCTGACCTCGTGCGTTGTCTCTCCCAGCTGTGTTTTATTGTATTTGTACCTGAAATGTGGCACAAAATTATGAACATGTAATGAGTTTCATCATTTTTTTTTTTAATCTATAGATCATGAATATTATATTTAAACTGATTTATATGACGTCAATTATTGAATTATACAAGAAACCAAGATTATTACCAAAAGAGAAAACACTCCAACGTGAGTCATAGTGTTAGACAAGAATTAGTGTTAATTAAACAAACACGGGACATTTCACTTTCATAATTAAATATTAAATAAATACGCGACAAGACGTTTCTGTTTTTAATCGATCGAAATAAAAATAAAGTGTAATTTTGAAACTATCTTTTTGTCTTGACCTCTGTTATTTTTCTTAGTTTAGTAAAAAAAATTACAACTTTTCTAGTGTTTACGACACGTTTCGAAAAAAATTTCGAAAATTTTTCAATATTTAACTGACAGAAACATACACTCGAAATGAAATTTTGATCCATGTTTTGAACATGAATTAAATACTAACTAGTATACGCTCCATGTTATGCACGGATTCTTACTAAATATATTTTTATCAACTAACTTGCATGATATGTTAAAAATGTGTAACGTACGTGATAGTTTAAACGGGAACATGAATTAAAGACTAATTTAAGAAACAACTGGATAGATTATTACTTAAATTCGGAATTAAATAATTAATTACAGGAACTGCTTTATGACAAGTTTCTTCATTTGGAATAAAAAAGATTTTGTCTTATAATTTGACAGCACTTAAGACCAAAATGCCTTGCTGTTTCCTAGATAAGAGCTGTTTTAATGATGGTTAATCGAGTTTAATTCGAACAGCTAATTCCTTTACCGGCCCACGTGATGAGTCCATGTACTGAGGTTTTGTACTTAATTAGAATAATAAAATAAAACAATTAGGGTTTTTGGCATTCTGCACCCTGAAATTATAAAATTTTGGCACTTTGCACTATGATTTAAAAGTTTTGGCACTTTGCACTCTAGAAATATAATTTATTTGACATTTTGCACCCTAGTGTGTGTTTTACTGAGAACATTCATTGGTAGAAGGGTAGAATAGTTATTTTCATTTTTTTTTCACTTTGCACACAATATAGATTTTGCACCATTAAAATATAGAATGTTGGCATTTTGCACTATAAAATTATAAATTATTAGCATTTTTCACCCTGATTCAAATTTTTTGGCACTCTGCATCCTAAAAATATAATTTGTATGACATTTTGTACCTTAATGTATTTTTTAAAATAAACAAACTCATAAATATTGGCAATGTAGAGATAAAATGGTCGATGCTCCACAATCAAAAACTTGTTATTCTAAATTTATTTTATTTTATAATAACTTTATTTAACATTTTCTCTCAGTAAGATTTAGATTAAAAGAAAGACATTGTCTTCATTTTATTTTCAAGTATCTTCTAGATTATTTACTTTATATCTATAATACACGTTTACATATCTAACATATTATTATATTGTATGTTATTTATATAATTTAGATTATCATATTAAGTCGGGGTTGAAAATGTCAGAAATTATATTTTTTGGAAGCAAAGTGCCAATCTTCTATATAATAGAGGGCAAAGTGTCAAAATATATACTTTTAAGGTGCAAAGTGCCAAAAATATTCGAAAATAACTGTTATACTCTTCAATCAATTAATTTTTTTCTTCAAAACACATACTAGGGTGCAAAGTGCCAACTAAATTAAATCCAGAGTGCAAAGTGCTAAAAGTCCAAACAATTATAATACTTTTGCATTTTGATAATTTACTTGTTATATAAAAGTATTGTAAAAATTTAATATCTTATATAAAAGGAATCTAAGTGTACATTTTTTAATAAGAGAAATATAAGTGTGAAACACTTTATATTTAGGGGACTATAAATGTAATTTAACCTAGTAATTACGTGTAGTTTTACTCAATAAAAAAGTAAAGGTGCAAGTGTACAACACACGCCAAGTAAAATAAACGGATTCATTAATTAGCTGGCCAACGCTTACCGACATTCATGAGAATCATTATCACACCTTATGTTAAGATTAAGTTAATATTCCACAAAGATTGAAAATCAATATTAAGTTTATTTTATTAAATATTAAACAATTCTCAATTATTTAGTTATCTTTTAATGCGAGTTAAATTCAATTCACTTAGCTGAATGCATATGTTAAAATCTAATAAGTCATAATCACTATCACAAATGTTGATAAACATAAATAGGCAAAAGAATACTTAAATTTGTGACACATGTTATACACGTGTTTTGGACTTTAATGTACGTACATACAAATGAACTTGATCTTGCAAAGAAAGATTGATTAAACCATAAATGTTTAAATTATAGTATCGGAAATATATTTTACATCTTATGTGTACTTGTCTTAATTCAAATGCAAAATGCGCTGACGTGTAGGGCAAGAAAACTTAGATCACATGCATCACAATCAAGATAGAAGAACTAATTAAGTTTTCATATACTAAATTAGGTTGGAGAATATCATTAGTCCTAATTAATTAATAATTACCACATGATCATCAGTTTTACTTTACTTGCACGCAAGCAATTAAAAGGAAGAATTAACGAAATTAGGTAAATTTTAGTATTAGAACACGAAGTAGTACAAAAGAATATAAATTTAAGAAAATCTAATAATGTTAAAAAAATTCCACCCTTCTTAATTGAGCAATAATTCTTGAAAATACATATACCCATGGACAAAATCCAGGTCAATATATTTCCACTTTAATAGCATTTGATCTCGACTTATGATAAACAAATGTAAATGACCAAAATTAAGAACATTGTGTGCAAGAAAGCATGCAAATTAATTAAGTAACAATAATTAAGAAAATTATGCGTACCAAAATATTAATTGTGATTAATAATCCTCAGCCGTACTGCGAATTTGCAGAGGAGAAATATGAAATCTTGGATGTATATAACAGTTAGTTTTCAATTCTGCAAAAGAGAATAGTTTCTGTTTAAGACAATATGCCTATTAAATATTAATTTATATAGTAAAATTTATCTCTCTTACTTTAATTAATTTACTATATAGTATCTGTAGGTTTATGCCTTTAGGGATTTTCTGTTCTTGGATTCTTCTTTTTAAGATTTAAACAAGAAGCAAAGAATAACACGTTCAGCCAGATCAAGATGATAAAAAAAAAAATACAGAAGGGTATAACTTTTTACAAAGAGGTGAATGATCAAATATTTGGCAACCAATAAAACCAAGCCATTGAAAAAAATATTATTCCATATTTAAAGTTTGTTAATTATACTGTTAGAATATATTGGGAAGATATTTCCTTATTTTGTCGGGTTATAAGGCTTCATGTGGATGGGCCTTAAAATTCAACATAGACATATTCACAAATTTATATTCAAACTCTTGAAAACTATAAAATATTAATTTGACATCAATTATCTACTTTTTTCTCCCTCAAACTCTATAAAAAAATATTGATTTGATACATATCATGTATTTTTTCGAGAGAATTGCATTTTTGGTACAGAGTTATATGTCAATTCCCACTTTTGATACTGAGTTTTATATGTCCAACACATGTGGTACAGAACTCTAACAAATGTGACACATATTTATTCTAAATATAAGATTTATATAATAGTATTAATATTTTAAATATTTATTAAAATAATAAATAATTTTAATTTAAAAAAAATTCCAATCCCACCCACCCATCCCCCCCCCCCCCTACCCCGATTTCCCAGCCACCTGGGAATCGGGGTAGGAGGGAGGGGAGGGGGTGGGTGGGGTTAGGTGGGGTTTGATTTTTTTTAAAATTAAAATTATTTTAATAAATATTAAATAATTTTTATTATATAATTTATTGTTTTATTAAATATTAAATAGATTAATGCTATTATATATTTAAAAAGAATATGTTTTCTTAATTTTGGTGATATTTATGTTAAATTATTATTTAATTTATTAATATTGTTTATAAATTAAACTAGTTATTTAAATAAAATAACTAAAAAATTTAAATTGGTCCGCACGTGGTCTTATTCGAAATCGAGTCAATTTTGTAATTTGACAATAAAGTAGACTAAAATCGTCACTAATTTAGAGGCGTGGGGCTTTCTTGGTAACCTGAAATATTATAAGGTAGAAATATCAGTCAACATAAGTAATGGCATCAACTTTGCAATTAGACTTAACTGCCACGTCATCACTTAACGGCAATTTTTAACGTTTGTACCAAATGTATCACAATTTGTTAAAGCTTTGTACCAAATGCGTTGGACACATAAATCTCAGTACCAAAAGTGGGAATTGACATATAGCTCTGTACCAAAAATGCAATTCTCTCTATTTTTTTCCACACCCCAAAACATCCAAAACTAATTCAAATGGGATTTCACTTTTTCAGAACTACAAAATTCAACAAAATGGGGTTCCAAATGTTTAATCGAAACTACGGCCTAAACCATTTTTTGAAAATCGAACCCTTAAAACCAAACTAGAACCCATCCAAATTGGGCATGACTCTTTTGGTCTTGTATTTATAATAAGGTACAATTTGTAATATTAGTTTTAATAAGTTAAATTAGTTAGCCATGGGTCTTATGACATTAGAGATGTCTTCTTTGCGCTCTCTATTTTTTAGTTTTTATTAATATTATAACTTTCATTGTTAACAAAAAGAAAATATTGGACACATAATGACGACATAATTGTTCCCAATGGGAAAAAAACTGTCACCATTATTAGCGACAAATATTAATTTAAAGATAAAAAATGCTTATACAATTTGTCCTTCATATATGCAATAGTCCATAATAGATGCAATAGTCGTGATGCGGTTTCAGTGACGTTTTAGATCTACTTGAAACCATTTTGTATATTTAACCCAACCAAAGTTAACTTCCGTCGTTATGTATTGCCAAACGTGTAATATTTTTCACTGCTAATAATGAAATAATTTTTTTATTTTTTTCTTTCATTTTTCTCCAAACCACGTGTATATTCTATCACCATGAATTGAAAATGTAATGTTTATTGTCAGAAAATTGTAAAAATTGAATATGATGGGCAAATATAAACGATAAAAATTAGAATAAAGGAACAAAGCTAAAATATATATAAAAAAAGAGAGAAAATGATACAAAGAAGAAGAAAACCCAATATTGAATGGAGGAGAAGACAAAAATTGAACAAAAAAGTAGATTGAAGATGTTGGCTACTAAATAGATGAATAATACAATATTGTTTGGTAGATGGATGGATTCATAATTAATAAAAAAGAATTGATAAAGAAATGAAGAAATTAAAACATAATATTGTTTGGTGTCGAACTTGATTTTGCAAGAAAGAATTTGAAGGAAAATTACTCAACATTTTGAATAATAATTCGTACTGAAAATAAATGAGTTAATTATCACAAAATAAAAACTCATAAAAATTTAAAGAAAAAAATTGAGATAGAAACAAAAAAATTAAAACAGAAATAAAGAAAAAATTTGAGATCATAAAACCGAAGAAAACAAAATAAATGAAGAAACTAAAACATATTATTGTTTGGTGAATGGATGAATTCATAATTAATAAAGTTTTTTTTTATGAACTAATACAGAAACAATTTATTTGTTATAAAAGGGGCGAGGGTAATTATGAAATAAATTTTTTTTTTTTTTTAAAGTATTATCACTTTCATTGTTAACAAAATAATTGGACATAAAATGACTACATAATTGTTCCCAATGGGAAAAAACTGTCACCATTATTAGCAACAAATATTAATTTAAAGATGAAAAATGCTTATACAATTTGTCCTTCATATATGCAATAGTCGTGGTGCGATTTCAGTGACTTTCTAAATGAATGGTTAGAGTTTTAATTTTTCTTATCAAGTAGCATAAATTAATATGTTTTAGATATGACTTAATTATTAGTTACTAGGTCAGTTCAACATCTCACGTGCATTTATTTTTAAGATTATTTTAATGTAATTAAAGGTTTTAGCTGAACATAAATAAATTTTTTTTTATTTTGATTTAAAAATATAATATATATTCGGATATGAATTTGTAACGAATCGGATCATGCTAGATACATATTCGATCTACATATTATGGATTTTGAATCTTCTTAATCAAATCAGACCAATCAAATTAAAATTCTAATAAATCGAATCGAATATCGACCGGATTCGAATTAAAAGTCGCACCGGCCATCGACATTCCTAACTACAAGTCTACGAGTTCTTTGTTGTGGGCCTGTATGTTGTTGCATTCAAACTTTCAGCCCTTATTAGTTTGTTGGTTGAGGAGGGGCCCCAACGAACAAAACTCTTAACAGTTAAGTATGGGCCCAATCGAATGTGACCTCAAACAATGTCATCATTAATTAAACAAAATAAACTGTAAAAATGATACTTGCCTTGTCAGTGAATCACGGAGAAAGTTGAGGGTTGATTATCGATTTTTGCTTGGTTTTGATTTCGAAAAATAGTTCGAGTGTTTCAGTAAAATCATTGAAGCTTCATTTGAATTGAGTTTGAATGTTATGTTTTAGATTTTAAAAAAATTAAAATCTCAGATCCATTTGTATTGTATTGAGTTTGGATGTTGAGATTTGAAGAGAAAAAAATATACGGTAGGTGATTATATATGTCAAATTTAATAAATTTAAAGTTTATTATATTTGGAAATAAGTTCAAACTTGACACTATTCGTTTAGGTCTTGACTCAATTTCGAGAAACCGCCCAAAACCTAAACAATAAAGGCTATATCTTTGACAAAGGATGGAAATTTTTGAACTTACTCAAATTAATTTTAAAGTATTTATAAACAATTGTTCTAAGTGCACATGGGCTTGAAACAAATCGAATATACTATAATTTTTTGGAAAATAAATAACGAAAATCAACATTTGAACGAATAAAAATAGACAATAATTCAAGGCAAATCGGCATGTTTAGTATGCATTTTTATTTTTTGATAAATGTTATGATTATTTTGGGAGTGACAAAATCTTGACAATTGCAATTGCACATGCTAATTAAACTTTTCATATGTATCAAAAAAATATCCTATTCCATGGTATTTTATTATTTCTTTTCTTAATTTTACAACCGAATCAACCTCAATCGATTCTTATATATATTCTAAATAATATTTCGACTAGATACATTCATTCAAGAAAAGAGAATATCAGCATAAAATGAATATATGGCGCATCTAAATGCACCTTAATTATCTACTTAATTAGATATTTATTCTTGCTTGTGCGGAAATAATATTAAAGTATTTTATTTAAGTGGAATGAAGCATTGCATACCTTGTGGAGCAACTTCATATCATCCTTTCATTCACCATGTACTTAATTTCCTGGAGATTTTTTGCTAATTTATTTAATTTTTGTAACTCTGAAAATTGAGCAACGTGTATCATATTGTTATCATGTGTGTTTGTGTTATGGATTTGGTAATTTAAGTAGTTTAGTTTAGTGGTTGAGTCGTATCTAAGTCAACGTGTGAAATTTCCCGGAAAGAGAGACCCAACATCTTCATCAATTCTTGTGGAAGAAAATATAAAATGACAAATAAATAAATAAATAAATAAAATAAATACAACTAACCTTACATTATTATTTAGGTTAAACCATTGAAGACTGATTTCTCTTAATCATGGATACGTGAGAGACTTATGGACCATTAATGTCTGGCTTAGATTACAACTAACCTATCTGTGATTTGAAAAATAGCATTTTATTTCCATGTAATCTTATAAAAGTTTCACATTGTCTTTTATATGTGACACTTTATCTCCTTGTATTATGACGAATGTGATAATAAATGTGGCAATTTAATTACCATCTATGTTACAAAAAGTAATTTTCATGCTCACTCTAAATTTCGGCAAGTGAGTTACACTCTCTGACTGAAGGAGATAAATTACTTCTTTAAAATTTTTGCATGACTAAATTGAACATTATGCATTTTACATTGATAAAATGGCACATTAACTCCTTTATTAAAGCTCATGCAACAATTTAATTGGCCATGAGTCTTTCAAAGATAAAATATGTTTCATGTTTGTTTCGTTTGTGGTTAAGTCTACCTAATAAAATACTACTCTCTTTGTTTCATATTAATTGATATATTTGTTAAACAAATTTGTTTCAAATTAATTGGTATGTTTGGGGTTTTAAAGTATTTTTTTCTTTTCAATTTTGCCCCTTTCTCTCAATGAAGTTGGAAAACTCAATGGTCACCATTCAGTCATTCACTAATAAAAAGTTAAAAAGTAGTCATTATTATAAAAAGTATTTAAGAAATTTTACCGTAAAAAAAATTGTAAATATAAAATTTCTTAATCTAGATGAAAAATAGAAATATATCAATTAATATGAAACAGATGAAGTATTAACTAAATTTACCAGAATATTAATTTATTCCACTATTTTTTTTCTTTTTTCGAGAAAACTGAAAGTGAAACTTCTAATAAAAGTTAGACTACTTTATCCTTTCTTTCTTATTCACTTTATTTTTGTTTGTGGATAATATATACTATCTAACTTTCTTCTCCACTCTCAAGTAATTTGGAGGGTACTTCAAACTTATCTCATTTGATTTTTAATAATAGAGTGTAAAAAGGTAAGGTCCCCTTGCAGCAACTGGGAAGACTTCCAGAAATAAAAAGCACAGTCTTTTCTTCTAAACATAATAATAAAATCTTTTCATATGAATGTGGTGGTTGGGACCTGATCCAGGTAGACTTTGCCTATTGATCCAAACAAATCGTCAAATGATTCGACCAAGCTAAGATACATCCATACGGGTCCATATGTTTCTCTTCTCCTAGAATATAGGATTTTAAAATTATGTTCACATTATCCAGAATACGAGTTATAATTGGTCGACTGCACCACATGTATTTGATGACATGGTGCAACGATTATACTAAATAATTTGTGGTCGAGCTAGGCAACTTTGTTTTTGGGGCGGTGAAAACGTTTAGTAGCAAACTTGATATTATTCGTTAATTTTATCTAATAAAAGGTGAAAATATATACTAGAATTTTTTTAAGAGTCTATTCATAAAATGGTTCAAGAGATTGAGGAATTGATAAATACATAAATATTTTACAATATAAATTCAATTCTGTAAAAAAAATTCTATAATAAGTACCAAAATTAATACTAAAACAATTTTTTATGTTAATTCATATGACTATATTAATATAAATATTTATATGTTAATCATATGATCACGATAATATAAAATAAATCGCATACTATATTAAAAATAATAAAACAGTAGTTTTGCATCAATTGGGCTTCGAACTTGTGGTCTCAACGCTGGTAGTGAGTCACTTAGGGCCTGTTTGTTTGACATTTTTCAATTTTTTCTTTTATGTTTGAAAAATGTCAAACAAACATATTTTCTACTTTCTGAATAAATTTTTCATCTCTCAATTTTCTCAAACTATTCTCTCAAAAGTCAAGCTAACAACAATTTTATAATATCTAAACAAAACATATACAAACTCTACTCTGATTTGATATAAAGTAACTTATCTCTTACACTATTTATCTCACAAAACAAACATGATTTGACATAAAGTCTTACACATCTTACACCTACAACTTAACTCATTCAAAAAAACATATACCTATTTTATTTTTCAAACCACTCTATCAAAACTTAAATAAAAAACAATTCGTCAATGTAAATTATTTCAAAAACCACTACTATTTTTTCAAACTACTTTCCCAAACACAATACAAACAGGCCTTAATACCTTAGACTAAATGAACTTTATCTACAAGAATTGATAAATAGTACAAGATTTGATAAATTGAGCAAACTTAGAAATAATGGCCTAATCTGGTATATGTCAATTTTGACTGGTCTAATCTGCTATATGTCGATTTTTACTGGTTGATCTTAGGTGTAACGTGCGTGTCAGTGATATGATATACATATTTGGTAATTGGTATATCAAATGGGTAGTTCTTGAGGAGTGATAGAACGATTTTGACACCTACCTACCCCCTCCCTTTCCCTTTAAATCTCAGTAAATAAAATATTGATTTGATATCTATCAATTAATTTTTTTTTCTAAACTTCAACATCCAAATTCAATTTAAGTGGGGTTTCAACTTATTCAAATCACAAAACCCAAGAGCCAAAACTCATTCAAATGAAATCTCAAAAGTTTCATCGAAACCACCCAAACCAATTTTTTTAAATCAAGACCCGCGAAACCAAATCAGAACTCATCCAAATAAACCCTAAGTATTCGTGAACAACTTTACTGCACAAAACAAAGATAAACAGCTTGAGAATCAAGAAAAAAAAGTTTCTATTATCAACAAAGAGTGAATAGCATTTTTGGTCCTCTTATGAGTCAAATTTTGCACTTTCGTCCCTCTTAATTTTTTTATAGCAAATTCGTCCCTCTTATCAATGTAGTGTACTACATTCGTCCCTCTTATAACACATTCGTTCTTCTTAATTTTTTTTTTGTAGCAGATTCATCCCTCTTATCAATGTAGTGTATCATATTTGTCCCTCTTAAATTAAAAGTACATCAACTTTCGTCAATTTTAGAATATATTTTGAATTTAAGTGATGTATTTTGTATTTAAAAGGGACTAATGTATTGCACTATATTGATAAGAGAGACGAATTTGCTATAAAAAAATTAAGAGGGACAAATATGTTACACTACATTGATAAGAGGGATTTAAATGCTACACTACATTAATAAGAGAAACAAATTTACTATAAAATATTTAAGAGAGACGAAATGCAAAAGTTAACCCATAAAGATGACAAAAATGCGAATTACTCAATCAACAAAATTGCAAATAAGTAATTGGCTCGGATAAAAAAAAAAAAAAAAAAAAAAAAGGACATAATACATTCCAATTTAAATCAGTTGGAACAGTGTATTCAATCTAAAGAATTAAACCCACCAATAAACCGTGATGCAATTCTATAAAGCTCAAATGAAATGATTGTTCATTTGAAACACATGAGCATACTCATCATAAGTTTGAAATGAAATGAAAGAAAGTAATAATCTGAAAAGAGATGAAGAAGTAATGATGAAAAATGCCAAGAAAAGAGCCAAGTTAACTTCAGGGTAATTGACACTGTCCTTTCCATCTTTATTGGGATTTGACTTAGTTCAATTTTTCATCAATCCAGCTCCATAGCCTTACCACATATGTTACTCGTTAGCCCATCTCCAATGGCAGAGGCATGGCCACGGCTTTGAAGCCATGGGATTGTCCCTGCCCCTAGCCTTGTTTGATCATCTCTAATAGCAGGGCTTCGAGTCCCAATTAATGTTACCCTTTTTTATTTTTTTTCTAATTTCATCACTCTCACTATTATAATAATAGTTTTAATTTTATTTTTATATTAACATTAATAATGCTAATAACTATTCTAATTATATAATTAAATAAATAATAATATTTAAATATTAAAATTAAATTGAGTAGATAATACTAAAATTAAATTTGATTCAATAACGGAAATACAACAAACAAGAAGGAAATACAACAAAGAAGATTAAATAAACGGCACACACGGGAGTAACAACAATTTAACGATTTCCCCCCTAAAACCGGTCGGTTTCTTTATTCAATGAACCTCCAAATAAATCTCGAGGAAGACTTTTTTGTTGTATTTCCCTTCTTTTATTCTTCCAATAAGCTTTTGCATTTGGAGTTAATGAAGAGCAGTCTATCGACATAATCCGTTCCTCCCTTGACATTATCGATGACATTCTCGTTGCTTCTTCTTCCCGTTGACGTTGAAGCACCTCCATATGCCTTCTATCTCGTCCAGCCTCTGTAAGAAGTGCAATTTCTCTCATGACCTGAATTTTTTCCCTTTCCAAGTCAATATTCGCATATGGACTACTCGACGAAGCCTTCCCTTTTCCCTTCTTGGCTTTTTTTGTACCAATTGGTCTTTGACTCGATTGGGGTACGTGGGGAGTCTCCATGTGTTCCTCGTCGCCTAGTGGTTTCGATTCAAATTGGATTTCAAGAGGTGTTGGAATATAACAATCTTTCATTGGTTGATCTGTCATACCAGACAGTGTTTGCGAAGCTTGAGTTTCTGACATGAAAATGATCCAATCTTTAGCAACTTTAAGTGTTACCTATGTAGAGATTAATTGGCAATGACAATCATATTTCGGCAATATGTAGACAAGGAAAGTTTGTCTTTGAGGATATCAATAATTTGAACAAAAATAAAGATAAAAAATATATTAATTAAGTAGATAATAAATTAAAATGAAGTGCATGTGGTTAAAAAGTTAAAAACCCTAATTCCGTGACTCAGTTTCTTCTGTTCATTTTCTTCAACTATATTTTCAGAAGCACCAAAAAGCTAAAGGGCGTAACATACAACGAGCAATTCAGTTACAGAGTACAACCAAAATAGCTAAATGTGCAACATTTCTCTTTACAAATTGCATAAGAAATAAATTGTCCTCTTTATTAAGCGAAAGCATAACAAATATGAAATATAGAGATGCAAGATGTTAATATAAAGACCTGAATCTCAGTTGAGAACTTTAGAGAAGCGAGCAACTGAGTATAAGTCAGTAGGGGGACTCCATTTCGGGCTTCGATTGGGCCGGGTTTTCGGACCGGTTGGTTCCCATTGGTGCTGAATTTGCTCTATCTCAATTTCATCCGCCCTTATAAATAGGCACACTCCCAGAACTTGTTTTTGTTGGTTTAGAGGCTAGATTTGCACGGATACGGATACGTCGATACGGTATAATACGATACGAGTACGGCGATACGGATTTTCAAAATTTATAGGATTCGATACGGTAAATACGTGTCTGTATATTTAAAAATAAATTAAAAAAATTATGTAATATATATTTAATTCACTTTTTATTTCATATTAAAATAAATAATGCTATCTACCTCTTATATAAGTGTTCAAGTAAAACTACAGTATTAATATCATAGACAAAGTCTTTGGCCCTATACAGTTTTTCAAGCGTTTTATGTAGATTTACTTTGATAATATACATAATCTAGAAATTATATGTAGAAATACATGCTCTCAAGTATTCTGGGTATTTTCGATATGCCTTCATTGTATCCGATACGTATCTTTTTTATTTTTTATTTTTTTATTAATGAAATCGACACGGTGGAGTATTTCACAAGTATCGTACGAGTATCTGAGTATCCGACACGCATACGATACTGCACGGTGTATAATTTCGGAGTATCCGTGCAACCTAGTTTAAAAGTGATGGAGGGGGTGGAGGTTTTTTTTTTTTTTTTTAAAGTTTAAGAGAGAAAATTCTTGTGATTTACACTTGTCTTGTAGTTACTTTGGATTCGACCAAATCAGTGTGGATAAAAATTTCCCGTTAAGAGAATTATTATTTGATTACAATAAACAAATATAATAGTAATAATTTTGTCATTTTATTTTTTAGGGGAAATTCTGTCATCCTATTTTTCAATTCTTTAAAATTTAACTTTGAGAAATTTGCATTTTTCTACCTGAACTTATAATTTTACCCCCTAAACTTTAATTTTTCGCATTGTTCACCCTGAATTTACATTAATATTGCACTTTCCCTAGACTCTTTTTCATCCACTTTTAAAAGTTCAGCACGAGTGTAAGGCCATCTCTAATCGTTAAGGGGAGGGGGAGGGGGAAAAAAATTATGGTCTTCAATAGTGGGGGGAAGTGGGGAGGGGAGGGAGAGTGGGAGGGGGAATAAGAGACAAAGGGCAAAAACTTGCCCTCTGACCATCTTCAATGGTAAGGGGGAGGGGGATGGGGATTTTTGGGTTTTTCTAAAATTATGGTCTTCAATTGTGGGGGGGAGTGGGAAGGGGGAGGAGAGTGGGAGTGGGAGTGGGAAAGAAAGGGCAAAAGCTTGTCCCTCCTTTACCCCTCGGCTCACACGCTATATTTTTTTTTTCTCGTTTTTTGTACATTTGGTGGTTTTTATTTTAATAAATTTTGTGTATGGATTAATAAATTTTATATTATAAAAAATTAAATCTTTACAGGATTCAAATTATAAATTTTTTTTTTTTTTATCAAATAAATGAACTTTAATATGATTAAAACTCGAGTATAACTTGATATATATAAGTGATTGCGATTTTTTTATAATAATAATAATAATAATTATTAGTATTATTATTTTATTATTATTATTATTATTACTATTACTAATATTATTATTACTATTATTACTATTAAAATATAATCTTTTATATAAGTACGATTTAATTTAACAAAATTACATATTAAAAAAGTTAAACTTCATAATTGAACACTTATAATATTTAAACAAATAAGAATACATACTAAAATTCATCGACCGTGCCTTTCTCACACATGGGCAATTAAGTCGTCCCGAAGTTTACGATTGGCTACTACCGATCGTATTGCTTGATGGCGCATCATATAATTATCCATGGATAATTCATCACATCTTGGATTAACCTCTCGCGTTGGTCCTGGACAAATATTAGCACGGGCTCTACGAGATGTGGAAATATTTGTATCATCATCTTCAGACTTGGCATCATCGTATTCATGACGTTCGTCCTCCACAATCATATTGTGAAGTACTACACAAGTAAGCATAATATCGCTTAAGTCCTCCGTATGCCATCGTCTTCCTGGCTGATTGACTATGGCGAAACGAGCTTGCAGAATTCCGAAAGCTCGTTCAACATCCTTGCGATAAGATTCTTGCAATTTTGAGAATAGTTGTTCTGGATGGGTACGCGGTCGCCTGATGGATTGAATTAACGTGCCCCATTTTGGATAAATACCATCGGCAAGATAGTACGACATTGTGTAGACGTTGCCATTCACCTTATAGCTCACTTGTAGGACGTTTCCACGAGTGAGGTCATCGAACAAGGGTGAACGACCAAGGACAGTCAGGTCATTTTGCGTACCGGGTATGCCAAAAAAGGCATGCCATATCCAAGTGTCTGATGAAGCTACTGCTTCAAGAACAATTTTGGAGATTCATCAAATCTAGGCGACAATGATTTTGATCCATGGAACTTCTAAAAAATCGTTGTTGAGTCTTTCTTATTAGTATTGGTATGATTGTAAAAATCGTTGTTAAGTCTTTTTTATATTACTATTGGTATGATTGTGTAATTTTCTTTAAAGTAAGTTTTTTTTATTGTCAATGGTAATTCTATCTTATTATTATTAAGGGACATTTGCTTTTTGAGTACCATAGGATATGCCAACTTGCAACTTTGGTACCATTGGTTACAAAAATGCAACTTTGGTATCACATGATATATTTTTATTGCAACTTTGGTACGAAACTCAATTTTTCTCTAAAGTTAATGATAATTCACCCCCTATGAAATGCATAATATTCAATTTATCCCATTGTGATTTAAAAAATAGCACTTTATCTCCTGTACTTTTATAATATTATTAGTATTTATTATTATTATTATTATTATTATTATTTATTATTCTTATCCTTATTCTTATTATTGCTACTATTATTATTATTATCATTATCTTCCACATTATTATTTTTATTATTATTATTATTATTATTTTGTATTTTTGTATTATTATTATTAATATTTTTGTATTTTTATTATTATTTTATTTTATAATGATAATTTTTGTATTATTATTATTATTATTATTATTATATAATTATTTTTGTATTATTATTTTTGTTATTTATTGTTTTTTACTTTTTTTTTTATTTTTATTATTGTTATTATTATTGTTATTATTTTTATTCTATGCCCCTAACTGTTGAAGACGATTATGGAGTGGGAGGGGGAGTGGGAGGGGGAGAGGGGGAGGGGGAGGGGGCATTTTTGCCCCAACGATTGGAGATGGCCTAAGTTCAAGGGGAAGACATAATTTTCTAATTATAATTACTTCATTATTTTGTTTCTTTAATTAATTAATAATTGGTTGCAAAAAATTAGATTTACCCCTAAACTTACATCATAGTTGCACTTCTCACCCTTAACTTTTGCTTTGCATTTTCCCCCTGCAGAACTCTTTGGCCAGAAAAATGATCAAAAAAGAGTTCAAGGGGAAAATGCAAAAAATTAAAGTTCATATGGCAAATAGAGTACAAACACGAAATATATTATAAGGTTAAACATCCAGGCTAACACAGAAACCTAACAACGACAAATTTCATCTCCCTATCGATTAGAACTCGTCCGTACGTAATAAGGAGCTAATGTCAATTTACCTCAATGTGATATGCACAATGTTTAATTTACCCCTTGTGATTTACAAAAAATTACTTTAACTCTGTAAAAAAAATTAAAGGAGCAATTTACCCTTTTACCCGGAGTACATAACTCACTCACCCAAATTGAAAGTGAGCATGCAAAATATACTTCATTAATAATTCCCATTCTTTCCGGGTTCACTATAATTTATTATATAATTTAGCCAACAAAAGCTATATAATACTGATAAAAACTAAATCCTTTTTCAATGAAAATTTCCTTTGCAAAAGCAAAGCATTATAAATTTTTAATACAATACTGCAATCACACCGTAACCTAAATGAACCAATTTCATCATCTTCATTACAATACTGATGGTTCAATGTTACCAAGCAATTACATTCAAAATACTACAAAACTAAATTCATTTTTTTTGCAAATTAACTACATCGTCATCATCATCAGGCTGAGACTGTCGGTTTCGGGGCTGCGGCTGGGGTTGGGACTGATCAAACTGTAGATCGGAGCGTGGGGCACATGGAGGACAGGAAGACAGCAAGCTTCCATCTGGAGGCTGATATGGACTTTGTAGGAGTGGCATGCCCGTGGGAGGTGGATACGAGGCATGATCAATACCTGTGGGGGGTGGACACGGGGCATGATGCATACCCGTGGGAGGTGGATACGTGGCATGATTCATAGCGTTTATCGTACTCACATAGGGCTCCAAAAATAGATTTATATACCTATGTTGCTCCTCAATAAACTTCTGTTGCACCTCAATAAGCTTATGTTTCTCCAGGTGAACCTTCTCAAAATGCTTCTGTTGCTCCAGCAGAGCCTTCCCAAAATGCCCCGTCAAATCACTTATTTTCTCAAGATTCTCCAGACGAAACTTTTCTTCTTTCTTATAGCCATCCAACTTTGCTTGTAGAGTCTGGATTCTCGAGATTAGCTCCAGATCAGCTCGTGGAATTCCGTACAAGGGTGATTTCTTAATAACAAATTGAAACAACAGTTAATTAATACATATAAGAAATACTAAAAAACTTGTTACAAATTTATATTACCTGCATCACAGACTGTGTTCCGGGATCCGTTGCTTCACCTCCCTCTATTGAACCCTGACTTGACGAAGAGTCCATGAACCTTCTCTACAAATACATGTGTATCCATAAATATAAATAGATAAAAACAACATATTAACTTAAATCAAACGCAACACACTAATTAACTTAGTTGCTATGTAACTTACATATGTATTCTCTGAATGCTCGTTGACCCATTTCTGAGAATTTGCCCCATAACCAATTTCTGCACTATCCTGAGACAAGTAAAACAGCAGAAATAAATATCTACGGCATGAATGTACATGGTTAGAAACATATAGTGCCACTTTATTGTCATAAAGATTCCTGCTGTTTGTACAGGCATACATAGCACTAGCCTGTATATGTACATATCCATTACTCCATGTGAAAAATAACCAGAAGCAAAAACAAACTAACTTTAGCCCAATATGAATTATCTTTAAGCCACACATCAGCAAATTTAACCTCATCAACTTTTACTCTTTGAAACACGTTCACTGCAACATCAGCAAATACTTTCAGAAATGTAATATAAATTTGCTACAATATTCCCTACAGGAAAAGCAAATGGCCTTTTATCTTTACAGATGAAGAACGTGTGGATATTCTCTCGGAATAGAAGTAGCAGAAATAAAACCACATAAATACATAGGTCGCCACCAAACCTAGAGAAAAAAAGATAAGTGTTACCACCCTAGCTTTCTTCTAAACATGCAGAAGATACCCACAGAGCCATGTTTATCTATCTTTAAATAGTAAGAGCTGCAACCAAATGATTTACAATTACATCAGCATGACATCCATGTTTTCAAATTGACATATATATATTCCACTTTTGGTGATAGGGGAAGTAGGCGAAATCAATAACATAATCTTTTCTTTCCTTTTTATAGATATAGTTGTCTATATATTTATTTACTTTTAAAATTTCACGAAAATTATAGACACCTGAAAGTCTAACTCACTAGTACAACTAAATCATGAGGTTGCAGCTAGAATATAAGGGGATAGAAAGGATATTCCTACTGAGTTATGTTCAGCTGATAAACAAAAACACAACTAAGGCAAAAAAAAAAAAAAAAAGGAAAATTGTCAATAAACAAAATGCAGTTTACCTCAGCAGAACCGTCCTGCTGTTTCATGGGAAATTTAGAATGATTGAATATATCTTCTCCATTGTTCAGATTTTCTTTACTGCCTTCATCAGTGTGCTTAGGAGATATATTCTGAGCCGCAACATGATCAACTTGGAAATTTTCCTCTTTATTTTGTGGGTAAGCATGTCCATTGGCCCCAGGGAGTGTAATATGTGGTTGAACATCTGTTACTTCTTCCAAGCCTTTAGTCTTTTTAGGTTTTGATTCTTCAAGAGCTGCTTCCTGACCAGACTGATTTTCATTTTCATCAGAAACTGTTCCTTTCCTTTTCTTGGAAGCTTTGTTACATTCGTCAGCCTCATTTTCTGCAGCTTCAATTGATCTCTTTTCAGATTTGACTTTTGATTCTGCCTTAGAACCAGATAACTTCATGGAAACTGTGGCTTTCTTTTGTCTTATCGTCTCTTCGACTTTAACCTTGTCTTGAGCTGATTCATCAACTTTATTAATAAGCCCCTTATTTTTACTTTCCAAGTCACAATACTTATCATCATCCAACAGATTGTCCTTCTTCAGCTTCTTTTTCTTCTTTTTATCTTTAGATTCAACTATGACATCAGAACCATTTTTGTAATCATTGCCCTTGGTCATTATACATTTATGCTTCTTTTCAATCACCTCAGGAATTAAGTCTAATTGCTTTTCATTGACATCTACAGATTCCAATTCTAATTTGACAGGAAATTCATGAACTTTTTCATCATTAGACTCATTTGATGCTTTGGATTTCTGTTTATTGTGACTGAAAGCGTCTGATACCGTATGGCCTTTCTCCTCTTTTCCATTTGTATATAATTTATACTCCTTTCTATTCATTTCGATCTCATTAGGCGTTCTTCCAGTGTCCATGAATGCAACTTCCCCATTATTCTTTATCTTCTTAATTTTAGTTTCATCGTGATCTTGATTTTTTTCTGCTGAGCCAACCACTTTTTCTTCTGCAGACACAATTATTCGTTAAACATAACATACCACATTCACCTATTAATCACCGGGTAGCACAAGGAAGACATAGGGAAAAATAAGATATACACTAGTCATTCGTAGAGCTTACCTTGCTTATTATGGGTATTCAAGTCTTCATCAACATCTTTACTGCACAAAATATACATTAACAGCTTCAGAATTGAGATTAAAAAAAAAAAGGTTCTATTATAAAAAACATTGCCAATAAGTAATCGGATTGGAGACAAAGGACATAAAATATTCCAAATTTATATCAGCTAGAACTGTGTATCAACCTAAAAAATTCATTCCAACTATAAACCGTGATGCAATTCTATAGAGCTCAAATAATGCTTGTCAAACACAGGAGCATTGGCCCTCCTCATGCCTAAAACGACGGAGGAATACACGGAAAAGAGATGAAGATGCAATGATGAAAAATGGCAAGAGAAGAGTCAAGTTAATAACAGGAGGATTGCTGCAGTCCTTCATTTATAAGAAATTTATGAAGTTACACTTATTCATATTTCACAGAATTCAGGGCTCTTGCCTTACCACATAACATATGTTACTCACTGCACATCAAAACCACAAATATCAACTTTCAAACCCAAGTAAAAATTAATTATGATACTATAATCAATATCAAATCAGTTAATCTAAGTGCATTTCACATCCAAATTATTCCGACTTGATTAATGTTGCATACAATTATATGAAAAATGGCAAGAGAATAGTCAAGTTAATAACAGGAGGATTGCTGCAGTCCTTAAATTATACAAAATGTATGGAGATTACACTTAATTCATGTTTCACAGAATCCAGTGCTCTTGCCTTACTACATAATATGTCACTCATTGCACATCAAAAACCCAAATATCAGCTTTCGCCCCAAGTAAAATTAAGTATGATACTATAATCAATATCAAATCAGTTAATCTAAGCGCATTTCACATGTAAATTATTCCGACTTGATTTATGTTGCATACAAGCATCAACCTTGATAGCACATCTACTTGAACTGAAAACAACCTTAACTTCAAGACCGAGATATAAGTGGTTGATTATGTAAGCATGTTATGCTATGTCATGAGTATATACAAGAAGGCAATTGTACACATTGGAAACAGAAGTCGTATAGTTGGAACGTCAAGTACGCTGTACATAAATAGAGAATGAGCCTCAGACGCAGATCAATATAGGTGAAATACTAATTATTCTCCGCACAAGAGGCAAAACTTATTGAATAGCTTACCATGTCACCAGATATTCGGACAAAATCTCGTTCAAGTTAAGTGCCTTAGCCTTCCAATTGTCACCCTGAACCCGCAAAAACAAAAATTTATAAGGCCCATTTACAAAAAATTATAATTAGTGAAATAATTTCTTCTGTTCATTTTACTCAACCTCGTCAATTAGACATTCAAGGTGTTATTAATTTGCAAATTAAAAAATATTTGCAAATTACATTACTTGCTAAAAATATGCAATTAAAAAATATAAAGTGTTATTAACTTCAAGGTGTAAATTTGCAAAATTCAATTAATTTGAAAAAGAAAAAATTGCAAAAAAAAAAATAAAAAATTGAAATTTCCGACGGGCCTCTTTCCCGTCGGAAATCTGCGCGGCTAAATACCCTAGCCGCGCAGCTTCCCCTCTTTTCTTTTCTCACAAAATCCTCTCATCTCTCCGCCGCGGCCCACTTCCGTCTCTCTCTCTCTCTCTCTCTCTCTCTCTCTCTCTCACCCACCCACCGCAGCACAACCCAACCAGTTCCGACCCCTAAGCCGTCGCCGCGCTGCTCCACCCTGCTCCGTCATCGCAGCCCTGCCCTGCTCCGTCGTCGCAGCCCCGCCTGCTCCGAGCCGTACGTACGCCACATCCCACAGCTCGAAGCCCACTGGCCGCCGCTGCAGCCCCACAGCCCGTACATAACAACCGCATCCCGCAACCCACAGCCCTCCTCCGTTAATGTCTTTAAGGTACCCATTCTTCTAAACAAGATTATGCTAATTAGGCCTAGTTTTATCAAAATATGTGTATTATTGTTTTTAATTTTGTGAATTTTATGCTAATTAGTTTGTTTTTGGTAATATTGTTTTGGATTATTGTTATAATGAGAGAATGATAGAATATGTTGGTTTCTATTCTACTCTAATTAAAACACCAAAATTATTGTTTTGGATTATTTGATGTCGGTTCTAAGTTTTTTGAATATCATTTTATGAATGCTAATCTACTTTATTGCTAGAATTGTCTTTCTAGAAAGAATTGTTGAACAACTTTTTTCTTTAAAATTCTATAATGTAGGAGAACATATTTGTAACTAATTCTCTTGTGTGTGAAGTTAAGTAATTCGATAGGAAAACCCCTAATCTTAGCATTTGTTGATAAGATAAAATAATAGGACTACTTACGAGTTGCCTCAAGAGTTGAATTTTATGCTAATTAGGCCTAGTTTTATAAAAAATATGAAAGCATTGAATTTTATGTGTCTTTATGAGTTGTTAACTGCCTCATGTGCTGATTATTCTTTTGATTTGTTTGATTTCAGTTCCTACAAAAAATTGGTGGCAAGCTTTGGTGGGACAAATTTTCCTAATTTCATTTTCACCTCAGAAAGCAAATTCATATGTAAGTTTACTTTCTCACAATTACTATGTACAGTATATATTGAGCTATTATTGTATAAGTGTCTGAACAGTCATTGAGGCTTTATTACTTTATAGTATTTGAATGATATAATTATTACACCATTAGTATTTGTGTGTTGTGAAATTATAGAATTTGGAGCTTTTAAGTAGAAAATTCTTTGTTATGGAATAGATGTATTTTTCGGCTTATTATCCACACTTGTCTTTGCTTGCTAATCATTTCACTGTTGTATGCAATTGCATGCTATAAACTAATACTAATTTAGTTAACAAATGTAAAAGTTATATGTTACATAAATGCATCAAAATGCTGCTATATATAAAAATGCAATGAATTAACTAATTTATTAAATTGTATAAAAAATGTAGAAGCTAGACGAATATTCAGATTCAACGTAGTTGGATGTACAATCGGAAAGTCGGAAATGACTTCAACCTAGAGTGGTTATATGGGGTTAACCAATTCCTTGATTATGCAAGATCGCAACCCGAATATATAGGAAATTGAGTACTTCGGTGTCCTTGTTGGTAATGTGAAAATATGCAATACGCGTATTCTGCGCAAGACCAAGTACATTTATTTAAATATGGGTTTGTGGCTGATTATTGGTATTGGGTAAGTCATGGAGAGGTTGAGCCAACGACACCACCTAATATTAATGTTGGACCTTCGGGTAGTGATCAATATATCCATGACGAGGAGGACAACATATATGAAGATATTGTATATGATGCCATGAGAGGTGGTGCCTTCAACTGCAACATCGGGGATACTGACGGATCCAGGATCAGAGAGTTGGGGGGGCCGAGTTTAACTATCACTGGAACTAACAGACACCGATATTTCAAAAATATTTTTCTAAGAATAAAATATCAACGAGAATCATACTTAAATCAAATGTTAAAGTAGTTCATATAAAAAGTTTATCAAAGTTGCACACGACGTTCTTTCATATCATAAAACTCATCTATGATAGACTCAGTATCAAACTTCTCAATAATTTTCTTCTCAATGTAAATAATCAAACAATCCGCAAGGAATTGATCTTCCATCTTGTTTCTAAGCCTATTTTCACCAACTTCATTGCTGAAAACAATCGCTCACTTGTTGATGTGGTTATAGGAAGAGTTAATATCAAGCGAATCAAACGATCAATTAAAGGATAAACCATAGACTTCCTTGTACTCTTCAATCGTAAATAAGTGAGTATATCTCCAGTTCTCCACAATGTGTAAATGTGTAATAATTATTTTTTTTTTAAATTTGAAAATGTATATAAAGTACTACTAAAAAAAAATCCCAAAATTCTATGCATCCCTCCAAACGAAGAAGCTCAAGAATTCTACAAAGTGTTAGAAAGTGCTCAACGACCCGTGTTCGAAGGTTGTAACAATCAATCGGAGATGTCATTGGCTCTTCAACTAATGTCATTAAAATCCGACTACAACATGGCACAAGGGTGTTTTGATCGAAATTGTTCGATAATTAAGTCCTTGTTGCCTCAAGAGAATTTAGTTCCTAATAATTTCTACTAAGCAAAGAAGTTGGTGGCAAAGCTTGGATTACATCCCAAAAAATCGATTGTTGTAAAAATGGGTGTATGATATATTACAAGGAAGATGTTCACCTGACTGAATGCAAATTTTGTCACTTTGAACGTTTCAAGAGTACTAGGTCGGGTCGCGACATGAGAAGTACAAAACCAATTCCTTACAAAAGAATGCACTACTTACCCTTAATTCCTAGACTTAAACGATTATTTGCCTCTCCGCAATCAGCTTCCCACATGAGGTGGCACTCAGAAAATAGAAGAGAGGAAGGAGTTTTGATTCATCCATCTGACGGACTAGCTTGGAAGAATTTTGACAGTACTCATCCGGAGTTTGCTGCAGAACCAAGAAATGTTAGACTCGGGTTATGTACAGATGGGTTTAACCCGTTCAGTAATAACGCCTAACCATATTCTTGTTGGCCAGTTATTGTGACGCCTTATAACTTACCTCCTGAAATGTGTATGACTCGGCCATATATGTTTCTAACTTACCTAATTCCCGGACCACATAATCCTAAGGCCATAATTGATGTGTACCTGAGGCCCTTGATCGATGAATTGAATGAACTATGGGGAGTAGGAGTTGAAACATACGATATATCGACGAAACAAAACTTCAAGTTAAGAGCTGCGCTTATGTGGACTATCAACGACTTTCCTGCTTATGGTATGCTATCAGGATGGAGCACTTCAGGCAAATTAGCATGTTCTATATGAATGGAAAACACAAAAGACTTCAGTCTCAAGCATGGTGGAAAGGTGTCGTGATTTGATTGTCATCGCCGGCATTTGCCAGAGAATCACCCATTTAGGAGAAGTCGATTTTTTTTTTCAAAAAAGGTAAGGTTGAAAGGTCACTTCCACCATCAAGATTAACTGGATATGAAGAGTGGGAGAGAGTGCGGGATCTTCCGAAAATAGCCGACTTGCCTCCAAAGCATGCTAACTCACCAGGCTATGGAAAAACACATCACTGGACCAAACAAAGTATATTTTGGAAGTTGCCTTATTGGAAAGACAATCTAGTTCGTCACAATCTTGATGTTATGCACATTGAGAAGAATGTTTTTGACAATGTGCTTAACACGGTCCTGGACGTTAATGGTAAGACAAAGGACAACGACAAAGCTAGAAAGGATTTGGAGGAATATTGTAGTCGACCGGAATTACATCTCTTTGAGGGGGATGATTGAAATATGTACAAACCGAAAGCTTGTTTTACTTTATCTAAGGGTGAAAAAGAAGATTTTTGCAGGTGGGTCAAGGACTTAAGAATGCCCGATGGTAATGCTTCAAATTTGGCTAGATGCGTGGATAACACTAATTTGAAGTTGCATGGTTTGAAGAGTCATGATTGTCACGTGTTTATGCAACGATTGATGTCAAGTGGATTCAGTATGCTCCCAGAACATGTGTGGAAGCCATTAACAGAACTTGGTCTATTCTTTAGGGAATTGTGTTCAACTGAATTACTTATGGAGAAGTTGCAACAAATGGAGAAAAATATTCTTCTCATTATCTGCAAGCTCGAGCGAATTTTTCCATGTGGCTTCTTTGATTCTATGGAGCACTTGCCAATTCATTTACCATATGAAGACATCATGTGCGGCCCCGTTCAATATAGATGAATGTATCCTTTTGAGAGGTACTAATTAAATATTCAATGTAATAATTATTTTTTGAAAATATAATTATCATCAACGAAGAATAAAATAATTCTGATGCCTTTCAAATAGGTTTTTACACGACCTAAAGGGAATGGTTAAGAACAAGGCAAGAGTTGAGGGTTTGATTTGCCAAGGATAAATAATCCAAGAAGCACATATTTTACTTTGTTCTACTTCGAAAAACACATTGAAACAAGAAGTACGAGGATGAAACGAAATGAATGTGGTGAACAAGTCAATGGAAATCCACACCCTTTTTCGATTTTTAATCAACGTGCGTGTCCTATTGGCAAGTGTTTGTTTCAGACATTAACGGAGGAAGAATTAAAAGCAGCTCGCCTTCATGTCCTTTGAAATTGCGAAGAAGTAGTGACATTTTTAGAGTAAGTTTTATTAAATTGTGTGCTCAACTTTTTTTTTTTTTTTTTAATTTTAAATGAAATTTGGTTTAATTACGATAATTTAAAATATTATTTAGGAATTTTCCGTGGTTGGTTCAAGCAAATTGTCCCAATGCGGATGTCGAACAATCAATTGAGGACCACTTCATAAAATGGTTCCACGAATTTGTGAGTATAAGAAGTCAAATATTAATATACATGTATTCATTAATATATATCCAACACTAATTACTTAGTACTTAATGATTGATGTATAGGTATATTGGCCTGATAACAATGTCTTAAATGAACATCTAAAGAGCATATCTTGGAGTCCAAATATAATTGTATGAACGTGGCAACAATGTGTTGTGAATGGATATACATTTCATACTGAAAAAAAGGCGAAGTATAAAAAAACTTATGACGCGGGTATATGTGTAAAGGGTGAAGTGTCAACAAAGTTCTATGGGATACTCGAAGACATAGTAGAATTATAGTAATCGGGGGTTGATGATACAAATATTCTACTATTTAAATGTAAGTGGTATGACTCGGTTTCTTCGAGAGGAATTAAGATACACCCAACGTAAAAGAAAAATGTCCTAAATTTGACCCGTTCGTACTTGCTCAACACCCGTAGGATCCGACGGGAAATTTCGCAAATTCCGTAGGAAAACCGAATTTCCGGGTATTGAGCAAGTACGAACGGGTCAAATTTAGGATATTTTTCTTTTACGGTTGATCTCAACAATTTCATATTGTGGGTGTATCTTAATTCCTCTCGAAGACACCGAGTCATACCACTTACATTTAAATAGTAGAATATTTGTATCATCAACCCTCTAATACTGTAATTCTACTATGTCTTCGAGTATCCCATAGAACTTTGTTGACACTTCACCCTTTACACATATACCCGCGTCATAAGTTTTTTTATACTTCGCCTTTTTTTCAGTATGAAATGTATATCCATTCACAACACATTGTTGCCACGTTCGTACAATTATATTTGGACTCCAAGATATGCTCTTTAGATGTTCATTTAAGACATTGTTATCAGGCCAATATACCTATACATCAATCATTAAGTACTAAGTAATTAGTGTTGGATATATATTAATGAATACATGTATATTAATATTTGACTTATTATACTCACAAATTCGTGGAACCATTTTATGAAGTGGTCCTCAATTGATTGTTCGACATCCGCATCGGGACAATTTGCTTGAACCAACCACGAAAAATGCCTAAATAATATTTAAATTATCGTAATTAAACAAAATTTCATTTAAAATTAAAAAAAAAAAAGTTGAGTACACAATTTAATAAAACTTACTCTAAAAATGGCACCACTTCTTCGCAATTTCTAAGGACATGAAGGCGAACTGCTTTTAATTCTTCCTCCGTTAATGTCTGAAACAAACACTTGCCAATAGGACACGCATGTTGATTAAAAATCGAAAGAGGGTGTGAATTTCTATCGACTTGTTCACCACATTCATTTCGTTTCATCCCCGTACTCCTTGTTTCAATGTGTTTTTCAAAGTAGAACGAAGTAAAATATTGTGCTTCTTGGATTATGTATCCTTCGCAAATCGAACCCTCAACTCTTGCCTTGTTCTTAACCATTCCATTTAGGTCGTGTAAAAATCTATTTGAAAGGCATCAGAATTATTTTATTCTTCGTTGATGATAATTATATTTTCAACAAATAATTATTACATTGAATATTTAATTAGTACCTCTCAAAAGGATACATCCATCTATATTGAACGGGGCTGCACATGATGGCTTCATATGGTAAATGAATTGGCATGTGCTCCATAGAATCAAAGAATCCACAAGGAAAAATTCGCTCGAGCTTGCAGATAATGAGAGGAATATCTTTCTCCATTTGTTGCAACTTCTCCATACGTAATTCAGTTGAACACAATTCCCTAAAGAACAGGCCAAGTTCTGTTAATGGCTTCCACACATGTTCTGGAGCATACTGAATCCACTTGACATCAATCGTTGCATAAACACGTGACAATCATGACTCTTCAAACCATGCAACTTCAAATTAGTTTTATCCACGCATCTAGCCAAATTTGAAGCATAACTATCGGGCATTCTTAAGTCCTCGACCCACTTGCAAAAATCTTATTTTTCACCCTTAGATAAATTAAAACAAGCTTTCGGTTTGTACATATTTCCATCATCTCCCTCAAAGAGATGTAATTCCGGTCGACTACAATATTCCTCCAAATCCTTTCTCCTTTGTTCGTTGTCCTTTGTCTTACCATTAACGTCCAGAACCGTGTTAAGCACATTGTCAAAAACATTCTTCTCAATGTGCATAACATTAAGATTGTGATGAACTAGATTGTCTTTCCAATAAAGCAACTCCCAAAATATACTTTGTTTGGTCCAGTGATGTGTTTTTCCATAGCCTGGTGAGTTAGCATGCTTTGGAGGCAAGTCGGCTATTTTCGAAGATCCCGCACTCTCTCCTACTCTTCATATCCAGTTAATCTTGATGGTGAAAGTGACATTTCAACCTTACCTTTTTTTAAAAAAAATCGACTTCTCCTAAATGGGTGATTCTCTAGCAAATGCCGACGATGACAATTAAACCACGACACCTTTCCACCATGCTTGAGACTGAAGGCTTTTGTGTTTTCCATACATATAAGACATGCTAATTTGCCTGATGTGCTATAACCTGATAGCATACCATAAGTAGGAAAGTCGTTGATAGTCCACATAAGCGCAGCTCTTAACTTGAAGTTTTGTTTCATCGATATATCGTATGTTTCAACTCCTACTCCCCATAGTTCATTCAATTCATCGATCAAGAGCCTCAGGTACACATCAATTATGGCCTTAGGATTATGTGGTCCGGGAATTAGGCAAGTTAGAAATATATATGGCCGAGTCATACACATTTCAGGGGGTAAGTTATAAGGCTTCACAATAACTGGCCAACAAGAATATGGTTGGGCGTTATTACTGAACGGGTTAAACCCATCTGTACATAACTCGAGTCTAACATTTCTTGGTTTTGCAGCAAACTCCAGATGAGTATTGGCCAAATTCTTCCAAGCTAGTCCGTCAGATGGATGAATCAAAACTCTTTCCTCTCTTCAATTTTCTGAGTGCCACCTCATGTGGGAAGCTGATTGCGGAGAGGCAAATAATCGTTTAAGTCTAGGAATTAAGGGTAAGTAGTGCATTCTTTTGTGAGGAATTGGTTTTGTACTTCTCTTGTCGCGACCCGACCTAGTACTCTTGAAACGTTCAAAGTGACAAAATTTGCATTCAGTCAGGTGAACATCTTCCTTGTAATATATCATACACCCATTTTTACAACAATCAATTTTTTGGGATGTTGCTTTGCCACCAACTTCTTTGCTTTGAAGAAATTATTAGGAACTAAATTCTCTTGAGGCAACAAGGACTTAATTATCGAACAATTTCGATCAAAACACCCTTGTGCCATGTTGTAGTTGTATTTTAATGACATTAGTTGAAGGGCCAATGACAACTTCGAGTGATTGTCGTTGAACACTTTCTAACACTTTGTAGAATTCTTGAGCTTCTTCGTTTGGAGGGCTATTTGCATAGACAGTATCCCCGATGTTGCAGTTGAAGGCACCGCCTCTCATGGCATCATATACAATATCTTCATATTTGTTGTCATCCTTGTCATGGATATATTGATCACTACCCGAAGGTCCAATAATATTAGGTTGTGTCGTTGGCTCAACCTCTCCATGACTTACCCAATACCAATAATCAGCCGCAAACCCATACTTGGACTTGCGCAGAAGACGCGTATTGCATATTTTCACATTTCCGACAAGGACACCGAAGTACTCCATTTCCTATATATTCGGGTTGCGATCTTGCATATTCAAGGAATTGGTTAACCCCATATAACCACTCTGGGTTGAAGTCATTTCCGACTTTCAGATTGTTCATCCAACTACGTTAAATCTGAATATTCATTTAGCTTCTACATTTTTTGTACAATTTAATAAATTAAAATTCATTGCATTTTTATGTATAGCAGAATTTTAACGCATTTATGTACATATAACTTTTACATTTGTTAATTAAAATTTTATTAGTATTAGTTTATAGCATTTAATTGCATACAATGGTGAAATAATTAGCAAGCAAAGACAAGTGTGGATAATAAGCCGAAAAATACATCTATTCCATAACAAAAAAATTTCTACTTAAAAGCCCCAAATTCTATGATTTCACAACACACAAAAGCTAATGGTGTAATAATTATATCATTCAAATACTATAAAGTAATAAAGCCCCAATGACCGTTCAGACACTAATACAATAATAACTCAATATATACTGTACATAGTAATTGTGAAAAAGTAAACTTACATATGAATTTGCTTTCTGAGGTGAAAATGGAATTAGGAAAATCTGTCTCACCAAAGCTTGCCACCAATTTTTTGTAGGAAATTGGAATCAAACAAATCAAAAGAATAATCAACACATAAGGCAGTTAACAACTCATAAAGGCACATAAAATTCATTGCTTTCATATTTTTATAAAACTGGGCCTAATTAGCATAAAATTCAACTCTTGAGGCAACTCGTAAGTAGTCCTATTACTTTATCAACAAATGCTAAGATTAGGGGTTTTCCTATCGAATTACATAACTTCACACACAAGAGAATTGGTTACAAATATGTACTCCTACATTATAGAATTTTAAAGAAAAAAGTTGTTCAACAATTCTTTCTCAAAAGACAATTCTAGCAATAAAGTAGATTAGCATTCATGAAATGATATTCAACAAACTTAGAACCTACATCAAATAATCCAAAACAATAATTTTGGTGTTTTAATTAGAATGGAATAGAAACCAGCATATTCTATCATTATCCTCTCTTAATTAAAGCACCAAAATTATAACAATAATCCAAAACAATATTACCAAAAACAAACTAATTAGCATAAAATTCACAAAATTAAAAACAATAATACACATATTTTGATAAAACTAGGCCTAATTAGCATAATCTTGTTTAGAAGAATGGATACCTTAAAGACATTAACGGAGGAGGGTTGTGGGCTGCGGTGGTTATGTACGGGCTATGGGGCTGCAGCGGCGGCCAGTGGGCTTCGAGCTGTGGGATGTGGCGTACGTACGGCTCGGAGCAGACGGGGCTGCGACGACGGAGCAGGGCAGGGCTGCGATGACGGAACAGGGTGGAGCAGCGCGGCGACGACTTAGGGGTCGGAACTGGTTGGGTTGTGCTGCGATGGGTGGGTGGGATAGAAAGAAAGGGAGAGAGAGAGAGAGAGAGAGAGAGAGAGAGAGAGAGAGAGAGAGAGAGAGAGAGACGGAAGTGGGCCGCGGTGGACAGATGAGAGGATTTTGTGAGAAAAGAAAAGAGGGGAAACTGCGCGGCTAGGGTATTAGCCGCGCAGATTTTCGACAGGAAAGAGGCCGTCAGAAATTTCATAATTTTTATTTGCAATTTTTTCTTTTTCAAATTAATTGAATTTTGCAAATTTACACCTTGAAATTAATAACACTTTATATTTTTAAATTACATATTTTTAGCAGAGTAATGTAATTTGTAAATATTTTTTAAATTGCAAATTAATAACACCTTGAATGTCTAATTGACCAAAGTCAACACTATTGACTTCGGGGTAATGTACACTGAGTTTATTCGTAACTAGATCGGTCGATTCTCGAATTGAAGGTCTAATTGACCAAAGTCAACACTATTGACCTCGGGGTTATGCACAATCTCGAATTGAAGGTCTTATTGACCAAAGTCAATAATATCGACATCTGGGTTATGTACACTGAGGTTATTCGTAACTAGATCGATCGATTCTCGAATTGAAGGTCTAACTGACCAAAGTCAACACTATCGACCTAGGGGTTATGTACGCTGAGGTTATTCGTAACTAGATCGATCGATTCTCGAATTGAAGGTCTAATTGACCAAAGTCAACAATATCCACCTCGAGGTTATGTACACTGAGGTTATTCGTAACTAGATCGATCGATTCTCAAATTGAAGGTCTAATTGACCAAAGTCAACACTATTGACCTCGGGGTTAGGTACAATGAGGTTATTCGTAACTAGATCGACCGATTCTCGAATTGAAGGTCTAGTTGACCAGAGTCAACAATATTGACCTCGAGGTTATGTACACTGAGGTTATTCGTAACTAGATCGATCGATTCTCGAATTGAATGTCTAATTGACCAAAGTCAACACTATTTACCTCGGGGTTATGTACACTGAGGTTATTCGTAACTAGATCGCTCGATTCTCGAATTAAAGGTCTAATTGACCAAAGTCAACAATACCGACCTCGGGGTTATGCACGTCGAGGTTATTTGTAACTAGATCGGTCGATTCTCGAATTGAAAGTCTAATTGACCAAAGTCAACAATATCGACCTCGAGGTTATGTACACTGAGGTTATTCGTAACTATATCGATCGATTCTCGAATTGAAGGTCTAATTGACCAAAGTCAACGCTATTGACCTCGGGGTTATGTACAGTGAGGTTATTCGAAACTAGATCGACCCATTCTCGAATTGAAGGTCTAATTGACCAAAGTCAACAATATCGACCTCGAGGTTATGTACACTGAGGTTATTCGTAACTAGATCGATCGATTCTTGAATTGAATGTATAATTGACCAAAGTCAACACTATCGACCTCGGGGTTATGTACACTGAGGTTATTCGTAACTAGATCGATCGACTCTCAAATTGAAGGTCTAATTGACCAAATTCAACAATATCGACCTCGAGGTTATGTACACTGAGGTTATTCGTAACTAGATCGGTCGATTCTTGAATTGAAGGTCTAATTGACCAAAGTCAACATTATTAACCTCGAGGTTATGTACAATGATGTTATTCTTAACTAGATCGGTCGATTCTCGAATTGAAGGTCTAATTGAGCAAAGTCAACACTATTGACCTCGGGGTTATGTACAATGAGATTATTCGTAATTAGATCGGTCGATTCTCGAATTGAAGGTCTAATTGACCAAAGTCAACACTATTGACCTCGGGGTTATGTACAGTGAGGTTATTCCTAATTAGATCGATCGATTCTCGAATTGAAGTACTAATTGATCAAAGTCAACAATATCGATATCGGGGTTATGTACACTGAGGTTATTCGTAACTAGATCGATCCATTCTCGAATTAAAGGTCTAATTGACCAAAGTCAACACTATCGACCTAGGGGTTATGCACGCTGAGGTTATTCGTAACTAGATCGATCGATTCTCGAATTGAAGGACTAATTGACCAAAGTTAAAATATCGACCTTGAGGTTATGTACACTGAGGTTATTCGTAACTAGATCGATCGATTCTCGAATTGAAGGTCTAATTGACCAAAGTCAACACTATTGACCTCGGGGTTATGTACAATGAGGTTATTCTTAACTTGATCGACCGATTCTCGAATTGAAGGTCTAGTTGACCAGAGTCAACAATATCGACCTCGAGGTTATGTACAATGAGGTTATTCGTAACTAGATCGATCGATTCTCGAATTGAAAGTCTAATTAACCAAAGTCAACACTATTGACCTCGGGGTTATGTACATTGAGGTTATTCGTAACTAGATCGATCGATTCTCGAATTGAAGGTCTAATTGACCAAAGTCAACAATATCGACCTCGAGGTTATGTACACTGAGGTTATTCGTAACTAGATCGATCGATTCTCGAACTGAATGTCTAATTGACCAAAGTCAACACTATTGACCTCGGGGTTATGTACATTGAGGTTATTCGTAACTAGATCGATCGATTCTCGAATTGAAGGTCTAATTAACCAAAGTCAACACTATCGACCTCGAGGTTATGTACACTGAGGTTATTCGTAACTAGATCGATCGATTCTCGAACTGAATGTCTAATTGACCAAAGTCAACACTATTGACCTCGGGGTTATGTACACTTAGGTTATTCGTAACTAGATCGATCTTTTCTTGAATTAAAGGTCTAATTGACCAAAGTAAACAATATCGACCTCGGGGTTATGAACAGTGAGGTTATTCGTAACTAGATCGATCGATTCTCGAATTGAAGGTCTAATTAACCAAAGTCAACAATATCGACATCGGGGTAATGTACACTGAGGTTATTCGTAAGTAGATCGATCGATTCTCGAATTGAAGGTCTAATTGACCAAAGTCAACACTATCGACCTCGGGGTTATGTACGCTGAGGTTATTCGTAACTAAATCGATCGATTCTTGAATTGAAGGTCTAATTGACCAAAGTCATCAATATCGACCTCGAGGTTATGTACTCTGAGGTTATTCGTAACTAGATCGATCGATTCTCGAATTGAAGGTCTAATTGACCAAAGTCAATACTATTGACCTCGGGGTTATGTACAATGAGGTTATTCGTAACTAGATCGACCGATTCTCAAATTGAAGGTCTAGTTGACCAGAGTCAACAATATCGACCTCGAGGTTATGTACACTGAGGTTATTCGTAACTATATCGATCGATTCTCGAATTGAATGTCTAATTGACCAAAGTAAAGACTATTGACCTCGGGGTTATGTAGACTGAGGTTATTCGTAACTAGATCGATCGATTCTCGAAATGAAGGTCTAATTGACCAAAGTCAACAATATCGACCTCTATGATATGTACACTGAGGTTATTCATAACTAGATCGATCGATTCTCGAATTGAATGTCTAATTGACCAAAGTCAACACTATTGACCTCGGGGTTATGCGTAGATATTTATTACATAAGATAAAGATGACCATTTAATAAAGTGCTTTTATTAATCAAAATTGAATAGTTCCTCATTTATTAAAATAAATGCTAGCCATACAGCTGTCTTGCAGAACACTACTTCTATCACATACGCCTTTTCGTATCGCTCAAATATCAACTTTTCCTTCGATGGGGTAAATATGGACGACCATTCATAAGCCTCATCACGACGCTCTCTAAACCACTTTCCCATCAAATCAACAATAAATTTGAGAAAGTAACATATGGGAAAAATTTTGGCATCTTTGATCCGATTATTAAGGACCTCAACATGGTTAGACGTCATTACCTCATAGCTGTTCACGCGATGGTGGATTCTCGCCCATTTCTCAAAGTTGACCTCGTTCTCTAGCCAATTTGCACATCCCGGGCTCTTGGTTTTCAAGTAACCAAAATATTTTTCGAACTCACTCTTGGTGTACGCAAAAGCAGCTTTGTTAAATAACGCAGTTACCCCATCTTTCCTAAACTTAGTTAGCAAGTTATCTTTGAGGTGAAAGTAACACGCCCCATAATCAGCAAAAGGGTAAACATCTTTTACCGCTTTATTAAGCCATTTGTCCCTGTCTGAAACAATAACCAAATCATCTCTGTCTAGTACATCCTCTTTCAAGCACTCTAGGAAATAAGTCCAACACGCCGGATCCTCGGTGCCCTCAGCTACCCCCTATGCAATTGGATAACAACGATTTTCACTGTCCGTCGCACGTGCAATTAGAACAATTCCTCTATATCTTGTCCCCATAAATGTTACATCAATTACAATGACATTTCTTAGGAAATGAAATCCTCGAGTAGCCGCTCCTAATGCTATGAAGAAATTTTTAAACTTATTTTCGGAGTCCGTATGGATGCGAGTGCGCGTGCCAGGATTTTTCTGCTCAATCATGTAAGCATAGGAGGGTAGATTGGCAAAATTTTCTTCGAATGTACCCATAATCTGCGCTTGAGCAACTTGTTTCGCCCTCCAAGCTGTCATATAGCTAATGTTAACATTTTCTTCGGCATGCATGAAGTTTATCAGTGCATCTGGTTTTGGGGCTTCATTGGCGTTTAGATATAATCCCGACGTCTGTAAACCAACCATACGACTTGTTGCATGTCTATGACCGGCACCTCTATTCGATATCCCACAAGTGTGAACGTTTCTATATGTTCGAATAACAAATTTATCACACTTCGCTTCCTTAGTCGCCTATAAACGCCATGGACAACCAGGAGTCATACACTGAGCTATCTTCCTATTAGGGTCAGACTTATATGATCTAACTTCCCATTTTTTATTTACAGCAATGTCATCAAGTGCATCCATGAACTCTTTTTTGTTTTTAAACCGTTGACCAACTGTCTATCCTGATTCATCACTCCTCCCCCGACAGGAATTTGATCCCGAATAATTTCTTGCAACATCATCAGCGTTATCAAAGCCTTCATGACTAGGTGGTTCGTAAAATTCTTCATGAGTAGGCGCTTCACCATAACCACCACCAACATCACCACCTACATCATCACCCACATCACCACCCACATCATCACACTCGTTGTCAACGTTACGGTATTCACCATTTACATCAGCACCACCATAATCACCTTCGCCGTCAAAGTTACGGCGGTCATAACGAACATTACGACCTTCGTTGTCATACGGAGACCACTGACTATATGGAGGAGAACAATGTAGTGGTTCAACTTCCTCCGCTGTACGTAAAGTTAACACATCCATCAAATTGGTAACTTAAACTAACTTTGTCCATGATTTTTTTCCTTTACACCGAGTCATAAGTTTCTTCGATATCTCTTTCTCTTTTTTTCCCGAAGTTGACTCTATCCTCATAATTTCTTCTCTCGGAGAAAAAATCAGGTACAAATTTAACTCAAAACAACTATGAGCATAGTGCTTTGTTATCTCCCAATCTTCTTCATCTGATACTTTCACTATTTCGTTATCAACACCACATTTGCGATATATATCAAAAATATCAGTATCCCTATCTAAATTCAACTTATCGTAAATTTTATCAACTAGTTCTTCATGGTCTTTGGCGTTTGGATAATTCTAAACGCCAAACGCCAAACGCCAAAAAACGCAAAATTTGCAGACGCTATTTTTCTACATTTTGCGAACTAAATCACTCAATAATACATCAAAAATTCAAGTAACTTGCAAATGCTTACCTTTTATGTTGTTCTTCTTCCTTTTCTTATTTGATTTGAGTGAAATTTGTGTGAAAATAAGTAATTGTGGGAAGAGAATTGGGTTAGGGTTTGGGGTTGATTTTGGGAGAGAAATTGAATTGATTTTGGGTGGGGTTGATTTTGAATTTTGAAAATTTTGGGGTATAAATTTTGAAAATTTTGGGGTATATTTGCTATAGTTAGTTTAATTAAGAAGAGTTAACTAATTTAGTTTAGTTGATTAATTAATCTTGTGGTCTTTTTGAAATATTTAATGGCTTTTGTGTAATTTAAAATTTTTTTTGTGGCTTTTCAGAAAATGTCTTAATAATAAGGGAAAGTTTGTCTCAGGTTTCTGAAAATAGTTTCCACAATATATAGGGGCTATTTGTTTAGAGATTGGGAAAGTCGTGAAGGTGTGTGAAATAATATCGATTTGCGTAGTATTGTTTGTTTGAGTTTTGAGGGAGTGGTTTGAGAAATAAATAGATATAGTTTTTTTTTGAAGAGTTATGTTGTAGGTGTAAGACTTTATGTCAAATCGTATTTGTTATGCGACATAAATTATGTAAGAGATACGTTACTTTATGTTAAATAAGAGTAGAGTTGGTATAAGTTTTGTTTAGAGATAAGTAAATTATTGTTTGTTTGGCTTTTTGAGAAAGTAGTTTGAGAAAATTGAGATTTGTAAAATTTATTTAAATAAGTAGAAAATATGTTTGTTTGACATTTTTCAAACACAAAATAATTTTGAGAAGCGCCAAACAAACAGGCCATACTATTTTGTCATCCTACTTTCATTTTATTTTTTGAGGAAAATTTTGTCATCCTATTTTTTAATTCTTTAAAAAATAACTTTGAGAGAATCGCACTTTTCCCCCTTGAACTTTATTTCTTGACATTGTTCACCCTAAACTTACATTAATGTTACACTTCCCCTTAACTCTTTTCCGTCCACTTTTCTGGTCAAAGAGTTAAGGGATGAAAGTGCGACACAAAAGTTTAGGGTTGAAAGTGCAACACAAGTGTAATTTCAAGGATAAATTGCAACTCAACTATAAGTTCGAGGAAAGCGTAATTTTCTAATTATAATTACTTCATTATTTTGTTTCTTTAATTGAATAATTGGTTGCAAAAAATTAAGTTTATCCCTCTAAATTTATATCAAAATTGCACTTTTCCCCCTAAACTTCCACCGTAAACTTTTGCTTTGAAGTTTCCTCCCTGAACTCTTCGGCAGGAAATGTGGTCACTAAAAGAGTTCAAGGAAAAAAGCATAAAAAATTGAAGTTCGTGGTAGAAAGTGTGGTTTTCAACACAATATTAAGTTCCACACAAAAATAAAAAATGCTCAATAGGTCTCTTTATCCATGAACTTACAACATGCTTCTCTTGGGAAGTTAATTGTAACTGGGCCATCAACGAGTTTGTGGACACTATCTTAGATATTGGACGTTTTTTTCTAAGTGAAAATTTAAGCATGTGCGTAAAGGAAATTATGTGGTTATCCCGGTGGATTTAATTTATTGGGGTGTTGGATGAGCGATAAATGTGAATGAGAGGACAATATTTTGTCATTTTATGCACATGTGTTTATCGTCCAAGTCTGATAGATATAATCCACCGGTGTAGAATGAATGTAACCGTTAAAAAAGAAAATTGATGCCACACATGATCTTGCTGCTTGTGCTTTTTGTCGTGTTTGGTCCAAATTTGTTAGACCCTATGAACTCCCTTTTTATTTTGTGAAGGAGCATACTCGTTTTAATTCTTGCTAGTTTTATTCAAGTTGTTGATGATAAAAATAATAGGTTTGATAGATTTACAAAAGAGCACTTTAATCCCTGTAAAAAATTTAAAGGAGCGGATAAATATTACTTTTGGTCCCTCTTATCATTAACTTTTTACAGAGTGGTCCCTTTTATGTTTTTTTCCCACTTTAGTCTCTACTATGAATTATTTATTTCACTTTAGTCCCTACTATGAATTATGTGTTTCACTTTAGTCTTTATCAGGTGGTTCTGATAACACGTGACATGCATATGAATATTTTTTAGAGCATTTTCATCCATTCGCTATTGAGACCATTTGAGATATTGTTTAATTGGTGAACAATTTTGGTGTTTGAAGAAGATTTTGAAAGAAAACTTTAGTTTGGAACGAATGGACGATTAAGTTGGACTGGAATGAAAGCCTAGTTTGGAAGAGATTAAATTTTTAGTTTTTTTTCAAATGATTAGAAAGACGAAAATATCCATGTTAGTTTACTTGAAATGACGAAATTGCCCTTATGAGCATATCACATGTTACCGAAACCACCTTGGAACACCTGAAAATGACTAAAGTGAAACAAATAATACATAGTAGGGACTAAACTGAGACAAAAAAACATAAAAGGGACCACTCTATAAAAAGTTAATGATAATAGGGACCAAATGTGGTGTTTACCCTAAACGAGCACTTTACCTTTTTCAACTTGGAAACACAGCTTTTACAACATATAACTCAACCTAACCAGCAACATAAAATAGAAATAAATTAAGTAGTGATTCATAAACTAGAAAAATCTACACATAGTAATACATACACTACCGACAGAAAACACATAATTGGTCCAAATTAAATAAATGAAAATGCAAGCATATGATCTCATGGAACTATTACATTTCTATATCTCATTAAATCTCATGGACCCAAAAAATTAATAAAAATATACAACTTCATTAATAATTCCCATTCTTTCCGGGTTTACTATAATTTATTACTCTATAATTTACATGATACTGATAAAAACTAAATCCATTTTCAATGAAAATTTCCTTTGCAAAAGCTGCTGCAAAGCTTTATAAAGTTTTAATACAATACTGTAATCAATCCTAACAACAAAACATTTCAAACAATTCACAACTGCAACCTAAATGAACCAATTTCATCACCATCATTACAATACTGATGGTTCAATGTTACCAAGCAATTACATTCAAAATATTACAAAACTAAATTCATTTTTTTTGCAAATTAACTACATTGTCATCATCAGGCTGAGACTGTAGGTTTCGGGGCTGCGGCTGGGGTTGGGACTGATCAAACTGTAGATCGGAGCGTGGGGCATATGGAGGACAGGAAGACAGCAAGCTTCCATCTGGAGGCTGATATGGACTTTGTAGGAGTGGCATGCCCGTGGGAGGTGGATACGAGGCATGATCAATACCTGTGGGGGGTGGACACGGGGCATGATGCATACCCGTGGGAGGTGGATACGTGGCATGATTCATAGCGTTTATCGTACTCACATAGGGCTCCAAAAATAGATTTATATACCTATGTTGCTCCTCAATAAACTTCTGTTGCTCCTCAATAAGCTTATGTTTCTCCAGGCGAACCTTCTCAAAATGCTTCTGTTGCTCCAGCTGAGCCTTCTCAAAACGCCCCGTCAAATCACTTATTTTCTCAAGATTCTCCAGACGAAACTTTTCTTCTTTCTTATAGCCATCCAACTTTGCTTGTAGAGTCTGGATTCTCGAGATTAGCTCCAGATCAGCTCGTGGAATTCCGTACGAGGGTGATTTCTTAATAACAAATTGAAACAACAGTTAATTAATACATATAAGAAATACTAAAAAACTTGTTACAAATTTATATTACCTGCATCACAGACTGTGTTCCGGGATCCGATGCTTCACCTCCCTCTATTGAACCCTGACTTGACGAAGAGTCCATGAACCTTCTCTACAAATACATGTGTATCCATAAATATAAATAGATAAAAACAACATATTAACTTAAATCAAACGCAACACACTAATTAACTTAGTTGCTATGTAACTTACATATGTATTCTCTGAATGCTTGTTGACCCATTTCTGAGAATTTGCCCCATAACCAATTTCTGCACTATCCTGAGACAAGTAAAACAGCAGAAATAAATATCTACGGCATGAATGTACATGGTTAGAAACATATAGTGCCACTTTATTGTCATAAAGATTCCTGCTGTTTGTACAGGCATACATAGCACTAGCCTGTATATGTACATATCCATTACTCCATGTGAAAAATAACCAGAAGCAAAAACAAACTAACTTTAGCCCAATTTGAATTATCTTTAAGCCACACATCAGCAAATTTAACCTCATCAACTTTTACTCTTTGAAACACGTTCACTGCAACATCAGCAAATACTTTCAGAAATGTAATATAAATTTGCTACAATATTCCCTACAGGAAAAGCAAATGGCCTTTTATCTTTACAGATGAAGAATGTGTGGATATTCTCTCGGAATAGAAGCAGCAAAGCCACATAAATACATAGGTCGTCACCAAACCTAGAGAAAAAAGATTAATGTTACCTCCCTATCTTTCTTCTAAACATGCAGAAGATACCCACAGAGCCATGTTTATCTATCTTTAAATAGTAAGAGCTGCAAAATGATTTACAATTATACCAGCATGACATCCATGTTTTCAAATTTGACATATATATCCACTTTGGTGATAGGGGAAGTTGGCGAAATCAATACATAATCTTTTCTTTCCTTTTTATAGATATATTTGTCTATGTATTTATTTACTTTTAAAATTTCACGAAAATTATAGACACCCGAAAGTCTAACTCATGAGTACAACTATATCATGAGGTTGCAGCTAAAATATATGGGAATAGAAAGGATATTATATCTTCCTACAGAGTTATATTCAGCTGTTCCTAGTATAGGCAACAATAACAATCAAAAACAAACTAAAGCGTGAGCACAATTAAGGCCAAAAAACAGAAAAAGGAAAATTGTCAATAAACAGAATGCAGTTTACCTCAGCAGAATCGACGTGCTGTTTCATGGGAAATTTAGAATGATTGAATATATCTACTCCATTGTTCAGATTTTCTTTACTGCCTTCATCAGTGTGCTTAGGAGATATATTTTGAGCCGCAACATGATCAACTTGGAAATTTTCCTCTTTATTTTGTGGGTGAGCATGTCCATTGGCCCCAGGGAGTGTAATATGTGGTTGAACATCTGATACTTCTTCCAGGCCTTTAGTCTTTTCAGGCTTTGATTCTTCAAGAGCTGCTTCCTGACCAGGCTGATTTTCGTTTTCATCAGAAACTGTTCCTTTCCTTTTCTTGGAAGCCTTCTTACATTCGTCAGCCTCATTTTCTGAAGCTTCAATTAATCTCTTTTCAGATTTGACTTTTGAGTCTGCCTTAGAACCAGATAACTTCATGGAAACTCTGGCTTTCTTTTGTCTTATCGTCTCTTCGACTTTAACCTTGTCTTGAGCTGATTCATCAACTTTATTAGTAAGCCCCTTATTTTTACTTTCCAAGTCACAATACTTATCATCATCCAACAGATTGTCCTTCTTCAGCTTCTTTTTCTTCTTTTTATCTTTAGATTCAACTAAGACCTCAGAACCATTTTTGAAATCATTGCCCTTAGTCATTATACATTTATGCTTCCTTTCAATCACCACAGGAATTAAGTCTAGTTGCTTTTCATTGACATCTACAGATTCCAATTCTAATTTGACTGGAAATTCACGAACTTTGTCATCATTAGACTCCTTTGATGCTTTGGATTTCTGTTTATTGTGACTGAGAGCATCTGATACCGTATGGCCTTTCTCCTCTTTGCCATTTGTATATAATTTATACTCCTTTCTATTCATTTCCATCTCATTAGGCGTTCTTCCAGTGTCCATGAATGCAACTTCCCCATTATTCTTTATCTTCATAATTTTAGTTTCATCATAATCTTGATTTTTATCTGCTGAGCCAACCACTTTTTCTTCTGCAGACACAATTATTCGTTAAACATAACAAACCACATTCACCTATTAATCACCGGGTAGCACAAGGAAGACATAGGGAAAAATAAGATATACACTAGTCATTCGTAGAGCTTACCTTGCTTATTATGGGTATTCAAGTCTTCATCAACACCTTTACTGCACAAAATATACATTAACAGCTTGAGAATCGAGATTAAAAAAAAAAGTTCTATTATAAAAAACATTGCCAATAAGTAATCGGATTGGAGACAAAGGACATAAAATATTCCAAATTTATATCAGCTGCAACTGTATATCAACCTAAAAATTTCGTTCCAACTATAAACCGTGATGCAATTCTATAGAGCTCAAATAATGATTGTCAAACACAGGAGCATTGGTCCTCCTCATGCCTAAAACGACGGAGGAATACTCGGAAAAGAGATGAAGAAGCAATGATGAAAAATGGCATGAGAAGAGTCAAGTTAATAACAGGAGGATTGCTGCAGTCCTTCAATTATAAGAAATTTATGAAGATTACACTTAATTCATATTTCACAGAATCCAGCGCTCTTGCCTTACCACATAACATATGTTACTCATTGCACATCAAAAACACAAATATCAACTTTCAAATCCAAGTAAAAATTAATTATGATACTATAATCATATTCAAATCAGTTAAAATCTAAGTGCATTTCACATCCAAATTATTCCAACTTGATTAATGTTGCATACAAGCATCAACCTTGACATAATCATAGCACATCTACTTGAACTGAAAACAACCTTAACTTCAAGACCGAGATATAAGTGGTTGATTATGTAAGCATATTATGCTATGTCATGCGTATATACAAGAAGGTAATTGTACACATTGGAAACAGAAAGAAGTCCTATAGTTGGAACGTCAAGTTAGCTGTACACAAATAGAGAATGAGCCTCAGACGCAGATCAATATAGGTGAAATACTAATTATTCTCCGCACAAGAGGCAAAACTTATTGAATAGATAGCTTACCATGTCACCAGATATTCGGACAAAATCTCGTTCAAGTTAAGTGCCTTAGCCTTCCAATCGTCACCCTGAACCCGCAAAAACAGAAATTTATAAGGCCCATTTACTAAAATTTATAATCAGTGAAATAATTTCTTCTGTTCATTTTACTCAACCTCCTCTATTGCAGAGTGTAAATATATTTTCACAAGCACCAAACAGCCTCTGTTGCTTCATATTTTTACTGCCATTGACTTATAAACAAGTAACATACAATGAAATTTAAAATTACAGAGTACAATCACCAAGGTCAATTGTGCAACATTTTTCTTTATAAATTGCAATAAAAAATAAAGCATAACACCCACACACACGGGCTCCTTATACATACAAGTACAGAATCTGAGACCTCAATTTCAGCCGAGGAGAGATAGAGTTTGAGAACTTCAGAGAAGCCTTTATTTTGGAGCCACAGTGCAACTGAGCAAGTCATTACGGGCTCCAGTTCGGGCTTCATTCGGGCCGGGTTTTCGGACCGGGTGATTCCCGTTGGTGCGGAGTTTCTCTGCTTGCGAGGAGAACTTGGCGAGCTTTAAATGCAATCAGGGACGGCGATATAAGGGTTTTCGATTGTAATGAATTCGGGCCATTTCCTAAAACATAAAGAATTCGGGCCGCATTATAGTATTAATAAGATTGAGCTTGGGAGGATGGAATGTGGATTTAACAATTGTTGGGGGGGGGGGGGGGGGGGGGGAGGAGTGAGCTTCTTTTAGAATTCCTTCAATTTGGAAGAAGAATTTTAATTCAGTTGTTTGAAATTGGGTTTGGCATATTCCACCCTGATAAAATTTTGATAATTTGTATTCTGAATTAAAAGTTTTAACATTTAGACCTTGAAAATATAATTTATTTGGCATTTTGCGCTCTAGTGTGTGTTTTAATGAAAAATTCATTGGTAGAAATGTAGAATAGTCATTTTTTAATTTTTTTAGCACTTTGCACCCTAAAGTATAGATTTTGACACTTTCCTCCCTAAGGGCATCTCCTATGTATCAAGGGGAGAGTGGATTTGGGGGACTTTGGATCTAAGGGGTAAAAAAAGTGAAAAAAAAACGTAAAGAGGCCATTTTCCCCTTGAATCTTCCTTTGATCGCTTTAAGCGGTGAAGCAAGCGACCCTTCGCTTGCCTCACCGCTTCAATCTATCAATTGCCAGCCAACAGGTGGCCGACACTTGTCGGCCACCTGTTCATTCTTAATTTTTTTTTTTGTTTTTATTTAATAAAAAATTCTTTTAATTGTAAAAAAAAAATTAAAATACCTTATTTAATAAAATATAACTCTTATTTAATCATAGTTTTATTTAATTTGTGTACTATTTTTAAAAAGTTAATTTTAGTATAAAAATATAACTTTTGTTTAATAAAATCAAATTTAATGTAACTATTATGTTGGAAAATTTAATGTCAATATTAAATTATTTTTTTAATTTCCAAATCATGTCAATCAAGTATTTAGTTGTTGTATTATTGTGCACCAATTTTAAAATTCCTTTAAAAGTTAATTATTAGAAACTCAAATTTAATTTAATTAATAAAAATGAAACCTTAAAAGAACTTTACGAACCTTACATATGATTCGTTAAATTAAAAATGATATAACCCTAACAATTAGACATCTAAAATAAATACGATTACATATCTTATTGTTATTTATTATTTATTTATTTATTATTGTTTAATTTTTATTATTAGTATTATTGCTATTATTATTATTATTAAGTGAGAGTGGGGAAAATGAGAATTTTAATTAAATGGAATTGATAGATTGATACATTTTAGATGACTTATGAAAATGAAAGGGGAAGCTGGACTTGGATTCTGAGGGGAAGCTGGACTGAGTGAGGGAAAGCTGGACTTGGACTGAAGGGCACATAGGAGATGGCCTAAACATATAGAATATTGTCACTTTGCACTTTGAAAATATAAAATTTTGGTACTTTTCACCCAGATTAATTTTTTGCACTATTCACCATAGAAATATAATTTGTATAGCATTTTGCATCTTATTGTGTTTTCTTTTGGAAAAAACTCATTAATGTCTAACATTTTGTCTCGGTAAATTTTAGATTAAAAAAAAATACATTGTCTTTGTTATGAAATTATACTAAAATAATAAGGCAACTAACAATGTAGAGAATAAAGTAGGAGATAAAGTATTTCTTTTTCATATGAAATTGGTTTTACAAGCATCATACATAGGCACTATTTATAGGCCTTGAATTTCAAATACAAAGTGTAGGTTACAAGATAACATAAATGAGAATATACAATTTATTAGGGGTTTAAAAGTTGGGGATTACAAAATCGGGGGTTACAAGATTATGCTTAATTGTAAGAATATTATTTGGGAGTTATGGACATCCATATAATTTTAAATTATTTACAACACTCCCCCTTGGATGTCCATAAAATAGTTATGTGCCTCGTTAAAAACCTTACTAGGAAAAACCCAGTGGGACAAAAACCTAGTCAAGGAAAAAAGAGTGCAACATGTATTTACTCCCCCTGATAACAAAATCACTTAATGGATTTAAGTCGACACATCCCAATTTTATTAATCAATTTCTCAAATGTGGCAGTTGGCAATGCCTTGGTTAACAAATCTGCTAGATTTTCAGATGACCGAATTTGTTGAACATCTATGTCACCATTCTTCTGAAGATCATGAGTGAAGAAGAATTTTGGTGAAATATGTTTCGTTCTATCTCCTTCAATGTACCCTTCTGTTAGTTGAGCTATGCAGGCTGTGTTATCTTCATATGGGGTTACCACACATCCCTTGTATATGATGAGTCATCGATCTTAGCCAAACACACTCTCGACTTGCCTCATGCATTGCGATTATTTCTGCATGATTTGATGAAATGACAACTAAAGTTTGTTTAGTAGAATGCCATGAAATGGCCGTTCCTCCATTTGTGAACACATAACCTGTTTGAGAGCGGGCTTTATGTGGATCAGATTAGTAACCCGCATCAGCATAGCCAACTAATTGTGATTTTGAATTATTGGTATAAAGTAACCCCATATCAATTGTTCCTCGGAGGTATCGAAATATATGCTTCACTCCATTCCAATGTCGACGAGTAGAAGAAGAACTAAATCTTGCTAATAAACTTACAGCAAAAGATATATCAGGACGTGTACCATTAGCAAGATACATCAATGCTCCTATAGCGCTGAGATATGGTACTTCAGGACCAAGGAGTTCTTCATTATCCTCACGAGGACGAAAATGGTCTTTTTTTCACATCTAGCGATCTTACAACCATTGGGGTACTTAGCGGATGTGCTTTATCCATATAGAATCGTCTTAAAATCTTTTCTATATAAGTTGATTGATGAAGAAGAATTCCATTTGATAAGTGCTCGATCTGCAGACCGAGACAAAACTTTGTTTTTCCAAGATCTTTCATCTCGAATTCTTTCTTTAAATAATCAACTGCTTTTTGAAGCTCTTCTGGAGTTCCAATAATATTCAGATCATCAACATAAACAGCTATTATAACAAACTCTGATCTGAATCTTTTTATAAATACACATGGGCATATCGGATCACTTTTTATAACCTTCTTTTGACAAGTATTCACTAAGCCGATTATACCACATACGCCCAGATTGTTTTAATCCATATAAAGATTTACGCAAGCGTATTGAACAATTTTCCCGGGAGTTTCCACATGCATTGAAAATTTTAAATCCTTCAGGGACTTTCATATAAATTTCTATATCCAGCGAGCCATATAAATAGGCTGTAACAACATCTATTAGACGCAAATCTAGTTTTTCACGTACTGCCAGACTAATAAGATATCTAAAAGTAATTGCATCTACCACAGGAGAATAGGTCTCCTCATAATCAATTCCAAGACTCTGCGAAAATCCTTGTGCTACTAGTTGTGCTTTATATCTAACAATTTCATTTTTCTCATTTCGTTTTCGCACAAATACCCATTTATACCCAGCGGGTTTTACTCCTTTTTGGGTGTTTGGACTACTGGTCCAAAGACTTCACGTTTTGAAAGTGAACTTAATTCTGCTTGAATTGCGTCTTTCCATTTTGGCCAATCTATTCTATGACTACATTCTTCAACAGATTTAGGTTTAAGATCCTCATTCTCGTTTATAATTTTCACAGCAACATTATATGCAAAATTGTTGTCGACAACTGTTTTATTTCGATTCCATCTTTCTCTCGTAGTGACATAACTTACTGAGATCTCTTCATTTTCATTCTTTTCAGGTACTTGAACCTCTTCTGGGGTATTATCATTAATTATGTCATATGACTCTTCATGAGTACTTGCCTCCACAATATGACAATTTTCAGTGTTTGCTCCTTTTCTTTTACGAGGATTTTTATCCTTGGAACCGATTGGTCTACCACGTTTTAGACGTGGCTTACTTTCATTTGCACTAGCAGATTGTCCTACTGGAACATCAATATGAATTGGAGCGTTCTCAGCTGGTATATGAGATTTAGTAACTCTTTTTAGATTAGTAAATGCATCTGGCAGTTGATTTGCAATATTTTGCAGATGAATTATCTTTTGAACTTCTAGTGTACACTGATTTGTTCGAGGATCTAGATAAGATAATCTCGGTGCATTCCATGTAATTTCTTTTACCAGCTCTTTATTCTCTCCCCCTAATGTCGGGAATATTGTTTCATTAAAATGACAATTGGCAAACCGTGCTGTAAATGAATTTCTCGTCATTTGTTCAAGATACTTAATTATAGAAGGTGATTCATAACCAACATATATTCCCAACCTTCTTTGGGGACCCATCTTTGTGCGATATGGTGGGGAAATTGGAACATATACCGCACATCCAAAAATTCTAAGATGGGAAATGTTTGGCTCCTGGCAAAAGTTAATTGCAATGGGGAGAATTTACGATAACTTGTTGGCCTGATGCGCACAAGTGCTGCTGCATGTAAAACGGCATATCCCCACTCTGAATAGGGAGTTTTGTTCTCATAAGTAATGGCCTAACAATTAATTGGAGGCGTTTAATGAAAGGTTCGGATAGTCCATTTTGTGTATGAACATGGGCAACAGGACTTTCAATTGTTATTCCAATTGACATACAATAATCGTTGAAAGCCTGAGATGTGAATTCACCAGCATTATCAAGATGAATTGTCTTGATTGCATAATCTGGAAATTGTGCTCTTAATTTGATTATTTGAGCAAGTAATCTCGCGAACGCAAGGTTGCGAGTTGATAATAAACACACATGTGACCATCTTATGGATGCATCTATCAAAATCATAAAATATTTAAATGGTCCACATGGTGGATGGATGGGCCCACATATATCACCTTGTATTCGAACAGAAATGCTGGAGACTCAATCCCAATTTTCACTGGAGACGGCTTACTTATTAATTTACCTTGAGAACAAGCAGCACATGAGAATTCTTTAAATTCAAGAATCTTCTGGTTCTTCAATGAATGACCATTCGAATTCTCAATAATTTTACGCATCATAGTTGATCCGGGATTGCCTAACCGGTCATGCCAAATAATAAATGCATTTGGGTCATTAAACTTTTGGTTTACTACAACATGCGTTTCAATTGTATTAATAGTAGTATAGTACAAACCGGAAGATAATGCGGGTAGTTTTTCCAATACACATTTTATTCCTGATGTAACAACTATAATATGTAAGTGTTCCTTAGTCTCAATATGATATCCATTTCGGCGGATATCTTTAAAGCTCAACAAGTTTCCGTTGGACTTACTAGAGAATAAAGCATCATTTATAACAATTTTGGTCCCTTCGGGTAATAATATAGTAGCTATTCCGGAGCCTTCAATTAGTTTTGTGCTACCCGATATAATGTTAACGTTTGCATTAGTTGCTATCAATTCAGAAAATTATTTTTTATATTTAAGTATAATATGTGTTGTAGCGCAGTCTGCGAGACATATGTCGTCATGTTTGATCTTGGATCCAACCAAAGAACTGGGGGAATCCATATTCTTCATAAAGAAGACAATACATCGTAAGAGATATTTTATTCATACCTTAAAAAAATGAAATTACAACTAAAAACATCCGAAAAGAAATACTGAAAACAAAAAAAAATTAAAAACATAACTTCAAATGAAACCAATAATTTAATTATTCTTAAACATTTTTATCCCCAATTCTTCCACCTTGATTCTCAATAAAATCTTCAACATCCAAGTGAGTAAAATCATCAAGGTTGTTAAAGTTATCGTCTTTGTAGGCAAAATTTGCTTCAACATTATAATTGAGGTCATCATCTTTATATCCAAAAGGGGCATTCGCATCATCATTATTGTATGTCAAATTAGTTTCCGCATTTTTCCCCTCGATTGATGCTTGATAAAGTTTTACGAGATGTTCAGCTGTACGACAGGTACGTGACCAGTGCCCTTTCATGTTGCATTTAAAACATATGTTTACAGTGCCTTTTGAAGGATATTTCGAACCACCTTTTGAAGGGTTGCTTGTACCACCTTTCTCTTTTATTTCATTATTGTTATTTTTTTTGTAGCCATAATTATTGTTACCACCATAATAATGATAATTGTTACTTCCTCGACCACGACCGCGACCGCGCCCACGGTATCTTCCATTGTCATTATTACCATGCACTGCTACATTCACTTCTGGGAATAGAGCAAATCCAGTGGGTCTTATTTCATGATTTTTCATTAACAACTCGTTACTTTGCTCAGCCACCAAGAGGCATGAAATTAAATAAGAGTATTTTTTAAAGCCTTTTTCAGGTATTGCTGCTGCAAGAGCACATTAGAAGCATGAAAAGTTGAGAATGTTGTCTATAACAAGTCCTCATAAGTTATTTTTTCTCCACATAATTTTAATTGAGAACTAATTTTAAAAACTGCTGAATTATATTCACTTACGGTCTTAAAGTCTTGTAACCGTACATGTATCCAGTCATAACGAGCCTTAGGTAAGATTACCGTTTTTTGATGGTCGTAACGTTCTTTCAAATTATTCCATAGTTCGAGCGGATCTTTGACAGTTAAGTATTCCGCTTTTAATCCTTCATGTAGATGATGACGTAGGAAAATCATTGCTTTTGCCTTATCCTGATTGGATGCTTCTTTTCCTTTCACAATTGCATCTCCTAGACCTTTAGCGTCTAGGTGAATCTCAGCATCTAGTACCCAAGATAGATAATTCTTGCCCGAAATGTCAAGGGCCGCGAACTCGAGTTTTGTGAGATTCGACATAATGCAAGCTTAGATTAAACAAAAAGAATAGTTAGAATAATGCATTACAAGTATTAAGGGATAAACCAAATATCTTTAGATGTCTCCAATAATATTTAAATAAAATATTTTATTAGAACATATTAAAATGAATGACCTTCAGTTTTTTTTTGAAGTTGTTTTGAAGGCATTATTTTCAACAATGAACAATAAAATTGATTTTCTTTTCAAGATTGAATTAGTGTAGCCTAATATTTCAAAGGTCAATCAATTCATGTATTGAATTTTTTTCGTGTATGTAGTCACATCATTACCCAATTCATTCATTTTAATCCTCTGAATCCTTTATATAAATGGCCTTATATGAAATTGCTTAATATTCTTTACAAACAATTTAAACCAGAATTTTCAGTAGTTATACAGAAAAGAAAACTAATAGTTATGTATTGCATATGCAAAATGGTGAAAAGTTGATCTCCATTAGATCAGTTTTATATTATATTATATTATATTATATATATATATATATATTTTTTTCTTTAACATAAGGCAAATAGAATATGAACACTTGGGAATAGTATTACTTGATGAATGATTTTCTTTTCTTGGATTGTGTGGATTGCAAGCACAAAGAATCAATGATAAGTGTTTATGTATAAATAATAAATTATACCTTAAATTAATATGCAGTAGCAATACTTGTGATGAATCAAGAACTTCCAACTTCCAACTTCGAGCGAATTCGTGCTGATAACGTGTTATGAAATTATACTAAAATAATAAGGCTACTAACAATGTAGAGAATAAAGTAGGAGATAAAGTATTTCTTTTTCATATGAAATTGGTTTTACAAGCATCATACATAGGCACTATTTATAGGCCTTGAATTTCGAATACAAAGTGTAGGTTACAAAATAACATAAATGAGAATATACAATTTATTAGGGGGTTACAAAGTTGGGGATTACAAAATTGGGGGTTACAAGATTATGCTTACTTGTAAGAATATTATTTGGGAGTTATGGACATCCATATAATTTTAAGTTATTTACAACAGTCTTCATTTTGTTTTCAAGTATCCTCTATATTATTTAAGTTACTAGCCTAAACCCGTGCTATGCACGGTATTATATTACATATTTAGTACGTATAATTGTTGCTGTGACAAAAAAAAAAAAAAAAACACAAATATTTATGATCTTAAAACAAAATTAAAACATAACAATCATGTGCTATCTTTCAAAAAGTGATGAAAATCCCCATGTTCAATATTGTACACTTTCATTGGTGAAGTGATATCTGCATAAAACACAAATGACAACTTATTAGCAACTCAATAACATTGTTATGATACTTTTATTAATAATCTTTAGTTGCAAAATCAGTAACAATAATATGTGATTTAATAAAATGAACTGAAAAATGACTTACTGTTCTTAGCCTAGAATAGACAATCTATTTGGATAACCTAATATTATCATAATCTTAAAACCCAGAAATCTTAAATCGCACAAAATTGTTTAATCAATATCACATGCAATTTTTCCTTTTCTGCTCAATCAATCTCAAACCACATGTAAAACAAAGGCATTAAATAAAGTTTCAGACTAATCACTTCAATATTAATAACATAAAAGCCAAATATTTTCAAAAATGCCACAAAATAAAAAAAAAATTTCTAAAATGCCATATCCAAAAATGCCAATTACTCAAATGCCATAATTATAATTAAACAACTAATCTTATTTAATTAACTATTTCTAATTAAATCAAACTTTAACAAATCTACCCCAAAATTTTAAAAACTTCAAAATCAACCCACCCCAAAATCAAATTTCTCTCCAAAAATTCCTCCAAACCCTAACCCAATTTACACAAATTTCACTCAAATCAAGGAAGAAAAGGAGGAAAAACAACATAAAAGGTAAGCATTTGCAAGTTAATTGATATTTTGATGTATTATTGAGCAATTTAGTTAACAAAAATCGAGAATTCGAATCGAACTGAAGTTCGCATTTTTTGGCATGTGGCGTGTGGCATGAAGACACGCCAACACGCCATGAACGTTCTTTGGCGTGTTGGCGTGTGTCATGAAGACACGCCAACACGCATGCTTATATTCATGGCGTGTTGGCGTGTCTTCATGACACACGCCACACGCCAAACAACATTCATGGCGTGTTGGTGTGTCTTCATGCCACAGGCCACATGCCAAAAAACGTTCATGGCGTGTTGGCGTGTGGATCTTTGCACACGACACACGCCAACCTGGCAGTATGTAACTTATTGACGCATTTTTTTTATTTAGATAGCTTGTGTATTAATTTTTGTTTTTACTTGTAGGAATGGAAAAACTTATAGTAGTTCTTCTATATGACGGTGAATTTACACGCCAAATCGATAATAAATTGCATTGGAGTGGAGATTCGAATAAACCAATAATGGTGGATAGGGCAATTTCGTTTGAGGAACTACTCGACAAAATTTGCAAGAAGTTGAAGTTGGATCGGGACACTGATATTTTTGAGATTAAGTACCAAGAAATTGATAAATTGATCTCGACAATATCAGATGAAGAAGATTGGGAGTTAACGAAGCACCTTGTCTGTAATTCAGCTAAATTAAATTTGTACGTGATTTTGACTCCGAGAGAAGAAATTATGAGGATAGAGGCATCTCCGGGTGGAAAAGAGAAATCGAAGAAACTTATGACTCGGGGTAAAGGAAAAAAACTCATGGACAAAGTTAGTTTCACTTACCAACTTGAAGGATGTGTTATAGGAGGATCAAGTGCACAAGATTATGTTAATGAGGAGATCATTGCCTCTAATCCAACTTTACGTATAGTGGAGGAAGTTGAACCACTATGTTGTTCTCCTCCATATAGTCAGTGGAATCTGGATGACAACGAAGGTCATAATGTTCGTTATGACTGCCGTAACTTTGACGGCGGAGATGATTATGGTGGTGCTGATGTAAATGGTGAACACCGTAACGTTGACACCGAGTGTGGTGATGTGGGTGACGATGTGGGTGACGATGTAGATGGTCATGTTGGTGGTGGTTATGGTGATGTTGGTGGTGGTGGTTACGAAGCACCTAGTCACGAAGGCTTTGATAACGCTGATTCTATTGAAATAAATTATTCCCAGGGGAGGAGTGATGAATCGGGATGGATAGTTGGTCAACGGTGGCCAAACGGAGAAATGTTCAAGGAGGAACTCGATAAAATTGCGGTAGCAAAAAAATGGGAAATTACTACATATAAGTCTGACCCTGAGAGGAGGATAGATAGGTGTAAGACTCCTGGTTGTCCATGGCGTATATATGCGACTAAGGAACGTAAGTCCCCAGAATTTGTTATTCGAAAATATACAAACATTCACACTTGTGGGATAGCGAATAGAGGTGCCCGTCATAGCCAAGCGTCAAGTCGGATGGTTGGTTTACGGACAAAAAGATTATATTTGAACCCCAATGAAGTCCCAACACCAAATGCACTGATAAACTTCATGCAAGCCGAAGAGGGTGTTAACATTAGCTATATGACAGCTTGGAGGGGGAAACAAGTTGCTCAAGCTGAGATGATGGGTACATTCGAAGAAAACTATGCCAATCTACCCTCCTTTGCTTACATGATTGAGCAAAAAAATCCTGGTACGCTCACTCGCATCCATACGGACTCCGAAAACAAGTTTATGTATTTCTTCATGTCTTTCGGAGCTACTACTCGAGGATTCCAGTACCTAAGAAATGTAATTGTAATTGATGCAACATTTATGGGGCATAGATATAAAGGAACTGTTCTAATTGCAACTGCGACGGACGGTGAAAATCGTTGTTATCCAATTGCATGGGGGGTAGCTAGGGGCACCGAGGATGCGGCATGTTGGACTTATTTTCTCGATTGCTTGAAAGAGGGTGTACCAGACAGAGCCAATCTGGTTATTGTTTCAGACAGGGGCTCAGGGCTTACTAAAGCGGTAAAAGAAGTTTACCCTTTAGCTGAATATGGGGCATGTTACTTCCACCTCAAAAGGAACTTGTTAAAAAGGTTTGGGAGAGATGAGGTAGCCGGGTGCTTTTACAAAACTGCTTACGCGTACAACGAGAGTACGTTTGAAAAATATTGGGGTGTCAAACCCAGAGCCCGAGATGTGCAGATTGGCTACAGGACGAGGTGACGTTTCAGAAATGGGCGAGAATCCACCATCGCGTGAACAGATATGAGATAAAGACGTCTAACCATGTTGAGGTCCTTAATAATCGTATCAAAGATGTCAAAGATTTTCCCATATGTTACTTTCTGAACTTTATTGTTGATTTGATGGCAAAGTGGTTTGGAGAGCGTCGTGCTGAGGCTGATCGATGGTCGGGGTCGGGTGCATTGATCCCATCGAAGAATAAGTTAATAAATGAGCAATATGAAAAGGCGTATTGGTGGCGCAAATTTGAAATAGGACATGATTCATGGAAAGTGGAATCTATCGACTGGTCCGGAATTGTGGATTTAGCTGGAAGAACTTGTTCATGTGGCGTCTTTCAGGTTGAGCAAATACCGTGTGAGCACGCAATTGCAGCTGCCATGAGCAAACGACCAATGGATAGTGGGTCATATGTGTTGGAGCTTGTTAGCGAATGCTACTCGATCAATAATATGCAGCAAGCATACTTTGAGCTCATACAACCCGTTCCATCGCAAGACCAATGGATTAACATTCCCGATCATGTTACGGCGAGAGTAGTGCTACCTCCAACCGAAGAAATAACCCGTGGAAGGCCTAAAAAGACACGACATGTATCGTGCCTTGAAAAATCGAAGAGAAAATACAAGTGCGGAATTTGCAGAAGTACCGATCACAACGCCACTAGATGTCCCCAACGCGGCCAGAGTTCGGGCAACCACGAAAGTGAATCTTAGATGTTTTGTGAATTTGTAAGTTGTATTTTATGTTTATTGAACAATGTTTGATGTAATGGATGTTTTATGCAATTTCGTGTTCTATGCAAATTCGAATTAAGTGAACATTTCAATTTTGTGCAAATTATGGATTGAATTGCAATTATGAATTTTTTATAAGTTTTGGGGGTAAAATTGTAATTTTTGAAAAGTTAGGACCAAACTACAAATATGTGTTAAATGCAAATTCGAATTAAGTGAACATTTCAATTTTGTGCAAATTATGGATTGAATTGCAATTATGAATTTTTTATAAGTTTTGGGGGTAAATTTGTAATTTTTGAAAAGTTAGAGACCAAATTGCAAATATGTGTTAAATGCAAATTCGAATTAAGTGAACATTTCAATTTTGTGCAAATTATGGATTGAATTGCAATTATGAATTTTTTATAAGTTTTGGGGGTAAATTTGTAATTTTTGAAAAGTTAGGGACCAAACTGCAAATATGTGTTAAATGCAAATTCGAATTAAGTGAACATTTCAATTTTGTGCAAATTATGGATTTAATTGCAATTATGAATTTCTTATAAGTTTTGGGGGTAATTTGTAATTTTTGAAAAGTTAGGGACCAAACTACAAATACTTGTTAAATGCAAGTTCGTAGTGAGTGAACAATTTAATTTTGTGCAAATTATGGATTGAATTGCAATTATGGGGGTAAAATTGTAATTTTTGAAAAGTTAGGGACCAAACTGCCATTTTTTGTTCTATGCAAATTCGAATTGAGTGAACATTTGAATTTTGAGCAAATTATGGATTGAATTGCAATTATGATTTTTAATAAATTTTGGGGGTAAATTTGTAATTTTTGAAACCCTAAACCCTAACCCTAAACCCTACACCCTAAACCCTAACCCTAGACCCTAACCCTAAACCCTATTTATCAACAAAATTGAGAAGTAACACTTATAGGAACATTATGTCCTCCGTAAATCATAACTTCGTACATATTGATCAATTTTCTAAGATTTCGACAATTTATCACCCAAATGGAGAAGTAACACTTATAGGAACATTATGTCCTCCGAAAATCATAACTTCGTACATATTGATCAATTTTCTAAGATTTCGTCAATTTATCACCCAAATGGAGAAGTAACACTATAGGAACATTATGTCCTCCGTAAATCATAACTTCGTACATATTGATCAATTTTCTAAGATTTCGTCAATTTATCACCCAAATGGAGAAGTAACACTTATAGGAACATTATGTCCTCCGTAAATCATAACTTCGTACATATTGATCAATTTTCTAATATTTCGTCAATTTATCACCCAAATGGAGAAGTAACACTTATAGGAACATTATGTCCTTCGTAAATCATAACTTCGTACATATTGATCAATTTTCTAAGATTTCGTCAATTTATCACCCAAATGGAGAAGTAACACTTATAGGAACATTATGTCCTCCGTAAATCATAACTTCGTACATTATATTTAAAGTTGAGCTCATTTTAACAATTACGGCGTGTGGCGTGTGGCGTGTGGCACAACCACACGCCATTACTTTGTGCATGGCGTGTGGCGTGTGTAACGTACACATGCCACACGCCATGCACAAAGTAATGGCGTGTGGTTGTGCCACACGCCACACGCCACACGCCGTAAGCCATGAACCACCTTTTTTGCAGCTAACTCATTTTTACAGTTTGGTCCCTAACTTCTCAAAAATTACAGTTTTACCCCCAAAATTTATGATCTACTTCATAATTGCAATTCAGTAACATCGGATGGCGTGTGGCGTGTTTAACGTACACATGCCACACGCCATGCACAAAGTAATGGCGTGTGGTTGTGCCACACGCCACACGCCGTCTGCCATGAACCAACTTTTTTGCAGCTAACTCATTTTTACAGTTTGGTCCCTAACTTCTCAAAAATTATAGTTTTACCCCCAAAATTTATGATCTACTTCATAATTGTAATTCAATAACATCGGATGCACAAAATTAAATTGTTCACTCACTGGAGCTTGCATTAAACACATATTTGCAGTTTGATCCCTAACTTCCTAAAAATTACAGTTTTACCCCAAAAATTTATGATCTACTTCATAATTGCAATTCAGTAACTTCGGATGCACAAAATTAAAATTTTCATTCAAAAATTACAATTTTACCAACTAATTACTTAGTGGATTTTTTTTCCTAACATTAGCGGTAAAAGGAGATGTAATAAGCATACTAGGATTTCTTATCCTCTGTACTCTTCTTTCTTGCCTTGGTTCTTCGGCATTATTACCTTGAGAATGCGTAGGTGAACTCCTACACAAATGATCACCCTGAAAATGCGTATATTGAAAATTCATATCAAACATTACCCAAAATTAATTTGTGCAACACCATCCAAAACCAATTTAATAAATCTACCATTTAGATAAACATAACTCCAAAACCAATCTAATAAACAATATAGTCTAAAAACAATTTAGATAAAATTTAATAAACATTTAAATAAATTCCTACAATATCTCTAAAAAAAACCACAAAAATAAAATTCAATACAACTAGACCTGGTCATCATCATTATCATCATCATCATCATTATCAGCAGTGTTGTCGCCCCCTTCATTGCCGCCTGCTTCATTATTGGCCCCTTCATTGCCGCCTTCTCCAACCATCATTCGATTGAGTTGCTCCACTATTGCTGTCAGATGGTTGAGCTGCCCAGTCATTGTATGTTCTATCTCGTTCACCCGATCAGTTAAGCTCTGACCCATATCATTCAGCCGACCAGAAAGTCTCTCCTCCAATGCACGTACCCAGGCAGGTGCTTCAGAAGATGATGGTTGATCTTGAGAAGTAGAGGCACCATCTTGGTTTACTCGGAGACGCTTCTGACGTTGAGGCGCAGGAGTAGAACGAGGAGCACCTTCTGCTGGAGCAGAAGCAGCTAGGGTGGATGGCCGGTTGGGGAATTCGGGAACTCCCTCATCATCCCGAATAACCAGATACTCCTGCGACAAAAACATAATTAATAGTTTATAACACGTAAGGCGGCCACCACGTTTGGAACCTCGTGACAATAAAACAAGGTAATACTCCTTCTCCAACTCCGCGTTATCCGGCATTAGCCGTGGGATCACAGCCTGAAAAAATAAATATATACAAGTTATTTATTTCAAGTGATATGTCGGAAAAAAATTACTAATAAAAACGATAAAAATACCTGAACAGTCCGCAAGAACCCGTCCATATCATCAGCGCTGGGATTAGGGTTCCTGAAATCCCAACGTAACATTCGCGGATATCTCGGAACAGTTGGGTCAGCCCTTGAAACAAAATTGGCCACATTGGCCATGCCTTCAATGGCTTCCACCGCCCAAAACTGTTCACATTCAAAACATTAGTCAAAACATCCAACATTTACGAAAAAATAACTAAAAAAATACATGGAAATCAACAATTGATTTTACAAACATACCATAAAAATGTGCGGGAAGCCATACGCATTCCATCTACGGAAAGGGACGTTCTCATTCCCAGTGCCCAAATTTTTTACAATATCAATGAAAGCCCCTCTCCATAGCTTATCTCCCCAAGGATATCTCTCGCACATCGCGAGATCGTCACATACCTTCAAAATATACAAATTTACATCAACATTGTTATTTTTAAAACTTTAAATAAATAATAAAAATTAAAATTAAAGTTTGCTTACCGCGAATATGACGTTACTAACAGATTTTGTGGGCCGAGTTGGCATCAACACGGCCGATATCACCCACGCGTATATCAACTTGCATACGTCCTCGTTATTAGTTCCACGCCGATACAACAAGTCCAAAATAGTCCTTTTCAGAGCATCAACAGAAACAACAGACTGCCCCCAACCCGGAAAGTATTTGTTTTTCAATTGACCCCCTTGCTCGATTATTTCCCTGTCATCATCACTCACTGGCCCAACTTTCATCCCCGATACGAGGACAAACTCCTCGATCCCGAACCTAACTGGCTTTCCATTGACCAAAAACCAGTGTTCGTATTTACTTTTACCTGGCACGTTTGTGCATACTCGAAGGAACATTGCGTGCAACACCGACGCCTTGAATTTGCCGTTGCCGGTTAGGTAAAGAAAATTCCCAATCTGGGGGTACGCATTTATAATCTGCCAGTGCTGAGGTTTGAGCAAACTTACTATATCATGAATCTCGCCCAACGAACATCGCTGTGTTACCTCTCCTTTTAGGATCACATTAGTATAGTGAAAGGAGGGTAGTACTCCCTGTAGCACCGAGGTGGGTAATGTTTTGTATCCCTACAAAACAAACAACAAAAAAAAAAAAAAAAAGTCAACGTTCTGCCTGGCCAGGCATGTGGCGTGTGGCGTGTAGGAGTTCCACACGCCATGACATTGTTCATGGCGTGTGGCGTGTAGCTACCCCACACGCCAGACGCCAACAACACAAAAAATAAGCACACTTTTGGCGTGTGGCGTGTAGCTACCCCCACACGCCACACGCCAACAACACAAAAAAATAAGCACACTTTTGGCGTGTGGCGTGTAGCTACCCCCACACGCCACACGCCAACAACACAAAAAAATAAGCACATTTTTGGCGTGCGGCGTGTAGCTACCCTACACGCCACACGCCAAAATTACAAAAATAAGCAGACTTTTGGCGTGTGGCGTGTAGCTACCCTACACGCCACACGCCAACATTACAAAAATAAGCAGACTTTTGGCGTGTGGCGTGTAAATACCTTACACGCCACACGCCAATATCAGAACTGCGCGAACCTTTGTTTGATTACGGGAAAAAACTCGAAATTCTTACCTGCATTGGCCACTTCCGCAGGTTTCTATCACCATAATCGATAATATGTTCAAGAGCCGCCATCGATGTGCTTGATTTTTGGGAAATTGAAAGAGGAATTTTTTTGAAACTCTATTCTCTCTTCTCTGCGTTGTGTTTGTGTGTGTGAGTAGTGTGTGTTTTTTGTTTGTTTTTATTTTTATTAATGTTAAGTTGGGTTGGGGTTTTTTGTTAAATGTTTATAAAGTGTGAGGGGGGTTTTTGTTATTATTAGGTTAGATTAAGAGTTTTTAAGATTTTTTCTTTTTTTTTTTAAAATATGAGAATAGCTTGTGGCATATGGGTAAATTCTATTTGTGGTTGTGGCATATCTGAAATTGCCTCCATAAAAGCATACAAAACACAGTGAGAAGCTATTAAGACCGTAAAATTTGTTTAAGACCCAATAACTCTCGTCTTTTCTTCTTGTATGTTCGTAAATTTCCTTACGGCATAATAACAAAGAAAATTCTCTCTAAAGAATCACAACATAACCACCACGAAAACAATTTAGCCTGATTAAACTATCACACTGAAGTGGTCTATTATGAACATATATTCTCCAAATTACATTCCTAATAATTAAAACTTGCACAAACACTGGCTACCACTAAAGCGAAATGAAAGCAAAGATTTCTTTGCATAGAAAGTTATACTGCAAAGGAGAGACACAACAGTACAAAGGTCACAGTAATATTCAATGAGCTGATGAAGAAGCACGTTGTAACAATCATAAATTGTTATTCTAATAATTAGTCCATAAGTAGGTTTTACATCCAATTATTTAATTTATAAATGAATTCACTTATAAAAACAACTTTCCGGGTAAAATTACTCAATTTGAGAAAAGAACTACAGTAATAATGAGACCCGGATTCTCAAGAACGGGTCAAAACAAATCTGAGATAAAAAATCAAAAACCCCAACTCAGATTACATCAGAATAAACAACAATTTACAAAATCAAGCCAAACCCACTTCACAACAATCAAAAGGGTACATAAAAATTCCAAAATGAAAGATTCTCGACACATGAATAGAGTATATGCGTACCGAAATGAAGTGAGTTTGATCAGTGAGTAGTGTAAATACCAAGAAGAGGTCGAGAAGAATGTGTTCAGGGAGAAATGAGAGATCGGAAATATTAGAGAAATTGTGGACGGCAGAGTCAATTGCTAGTGAGAGAAGAGAGGGCGGATTTCTGCCAGTACGGTTATGCAAAGCACTACCAACTTAATAGTTCATATGCAACAAAGTATGTTGCAACTGAAAACTGAACTCTAAATATCTCTGAAAATTCTTCTACTTATTGTGTAAAATAAAAGGAACAGATGGAGGAATGGAGAGAAGCACCTTTCACTTTTGCCGCTACCACCACGATTAGTCAATTTCTTCACATTTTGATCCATCAATATACAAAATTATGAGCGATGCTTTCGAGAACACACATGACCTGCCTAATCAAACTCAAAAATCACTCATTAAATACGCAGTTAAAATCAAAAAATTAATTAAAGAGTGAAATTATTTTGGGGAAGAGGAATCTCCAAAATATGTGTTCTGTATTTTCATTTTTCCAGTTAGTTAAGTGAAAATGTGTTCCGAGAGAAATGCAAGAAGTGGGTGCAGTGGTTGACAACGTGGGTTTCCGGAAAATACAATTTGGTCCTTTCTCAGTTATAGATTTAACGTGGGATGGGAGTGGTAAAAAATAGAGTATTTACTAAAGTAAAAGAAATTCAAAAACAGGAGAAAAAAGAATTTTAGTCAAAATAGACAGTTTTGACTAAAAGACTCCCTTGAAATAATAGTAAGATAAGATATCTAAAATTCATGTCTACAAATCTAACATATATTGCATGATATAGTTTCTATAAGACTCACGTCCAATCGATCCTAATTTTTCTACACTGACATACCTACAAATCTAAAAGTATTTATTATTAGCATGTTAAATTTATTAAATTAAAAACAAAAAAAGAGTTCTCACCTAATCATTAATAGCTTGAGAAAATACCAAATGTGCCAAAAATATTAAGTTGAGATTGAAAATGCCCAAAAAATATATTTATACGGTGCAAAGTGCTAATATTTTACATTTCCAGGATACAATGTGCCAAAAAAATGATTATTCTAATCTTCTATTAATGAATTTTTCATCAAAACACACACTAAGGTGCAAAATATCAAATAAATTATATTTTCATGGTGCAAAGTGCCAAAACTTTTAAATCATGGTGTAGAATACCAAAAATTAACCTTCACAATTATTATTTGGTCAACGTGATTTAGTGCATTCGGATAATGTTCTTCAATTTCGTATGTCTTTTATTGATTTCATCCACTTTTCACAATATAATTTATTTTTGAAGATTTAACATATTTTCAATTGATTTAACATGTTTCTCGATTTTGATAATTTGTTTGTTTGCGTTTCTTGAGATAAAATAAATAGTAAATATATGTTTTATATATAAGTAAGTTTTTTTTTTTACAAATTATTGAAAGATAAACAATGAATAGGTTACGTAATGCTAAATCATGTTTATTAAGTGAAATAAGTAGTATTATGTAAAATCAAAGTATACTTGGCTTAAATTTTTGGAGATAAATATTTTTTATGATATAGTTTTTAAAAATAAAGAGATGATATAGTTTTGAAAGTAAAAAATGTTGTTAGTCTGACTTTTCAAAAGTCACTAGATAATCTCTGAAAAACAATTGATGCCATTTAATTTTGTGGGTGAAATATATAAATTTATGCGTAAGTTCATTTTTTATGATGACACTTTAGATCGTATGTCTGGCATTACCTTTATTTTTTCTTTAGTTAAAAAATATCTAAATCTAAACCTATTTTAATACGTTTCAGGTTGAATTTATAAATAGACATACGAGGCAGATAAGAAAAGATTTAAAAATCTTGATAACATATTCAAATAGACTGGGTTAGAATATTAATGAGCGTGACATGGGCTTGTAAAACGTAAACGCATGGCTTATTTTCTTGAAATGGGCTTATTATGAGACCCAAATTAAAGTAACGGGCCTTAAATAACATATTCAGCCCAGTACTTAATGCTCCGTGTTAAATTAAATATACAAAATAGGTTTTCTTTCTTCACTACACTTTTCGGATCGGAGCACCTTCTTGCTGCGCATTTTAGCATTTTATGTAGAGCTGAAAATCAAAATAATCTATTCGATACTCGACTCGAGCTCGTTCGATAAAAGCTCATTTGAGCTTGGTTCGTCGAAGAAATCAAACAAGCTTGAACAAAATTTCTCGTTTGATAACTTTTGAAGCTCGACGAGCTAAAAATTGCAAAAATACATGTAAAATACCAAGCGACTCGATAAATGGCTCGAACTCGTTCGATAAAAACTTGTTTGAGCTCGGTTCGTTAAGAAGTCAAACCAAGCTCAAACACAAAATTCTAAGTTCGATAACATTCAATGAATAATGTGTTGTTTTAATACTACTCGACTTGATTCGTTTACACCCCTAAATTCCCAGGTACCAAGGCAAATTTTGTTCTACATTACTCCCTGCACATCTTATGAATTATTATGTATGAATGATAGCTCAATTTTTCGTGCTTTTATTGAGAAAAAAAATGTTGATTGAAAAGCATTAACTAAATGAAAAATGAAGTATATAAAACTACTAACTGATTTTTATTCATTCGTTGTATAAGTTGGTCTAGAAATGATTTTTTACATGGGGCATTTCGATTTTTTCAATTTTTTTGGGATATATAGTTTATAGCTTGAGTTTTGGTGGATTTAGTTAATGTCGATTTATGCCTAAATCTTTAACTGCATAGAAAAAAAAAAAAAAAAGAAAGAAAAAAAGGTGGGATCAAATAAGGTAAAGGAACCAGTTCAAAATTGGAGTAATTTACCCTTTGGACTATAACTGATTACATTTCTGGTCGTGAACCAAATGGAGATATATTAAGGCCATTTCCAGTTGAATGGAGCAACTCCCCCTCTTGCTCGCATACCTTGCATAGTCTGTCATCTTCAATCGAACCAATAATTCAATATATTTAATTCAATTTTAAACTTTCTTCACTCTCACTTAACAGTAACAACAACAAGAACAACAACAACAATAATAAAAATAATAATAAGAAAATAGAAAACGACTAAACATAATTAATTAAAAACAACAACAATTATTATTAATGTACTTGGAGTGAAAAGAGAAAAAATAAATATTACACATCAACGACTAGATATAATTTTAAAGGGAAACACCTACGATTAAATATAACTAAAGCAATTAATACAACATGTTGGATCATGGGTCTATGAAGATAAATCACGGCTAAACCAGAATTGCCTAGGTTGCTCCCCCTTCAACCGAACCTCCAAAATTTAGCTTTTTTTTTTTTTTTTTTTTTTTTTTTTTTTTTCCGGATGATGTTCTCCTTCTTCATCTTTCAAAATTCTTTTGATGGAGGAATCATATTTGATGTATTATTGCAGTATGTCTACGGTCGAGAATAACTTCTTATGCATTCATCGAGAATACCTTCTTGTGTATTCTCGTGGATTTTAGCGTCTCGTCCAACATATATAAGATTGGCTTCCGCACGCTCTCTAAAATCCACGAGAATGCACAAGAAGGTACTCTCGACCATAGACATGCTGCAATAATGGCCATTAAACAGGGGGAGATTGAAATGGATGTATTCTCGATGAAAGCATCTAATATGAATTATCTATATGATTTTTGGAAGATGAAGGAGGATATCATCCGCAAGAAAAAAAAGAAGCTAAATTTCGGAGATTCGGTTGAAGGGGGGAGAGCAACCTAGGCATGATTTATTTCCATAGGCCCATGATCCACTTGTTGTAGTGTTTATTGTGCTGTTTTAACTATGTTTAATCGTTGGTATTAACTCATAAACTTAGTTTCTACATACCAAAGATTTGAGGGTCGATGAAATTTAGCAACAGTTTTACACTTCTTGCCATAAGAAAACCTAAATATGACCTTGAATTAAAGGTGATGAATTTCAGGAACATTTTTAGTTTTATGTTTTGTTGGTGTCTAACAATCTGTGTGCTTAAATATTTTGATCTAACACAAAAAATAGTGAGAAATACTTACTTGAATCGAAACCAAATATCTCTTTAATCTTTACGTAAAAAACGAGGAAATTAGACTGAGGCTTGCCGAAACAAATTTCCTTAAGACAATATTTCCGGGGCTGCCACGGTGCATACAGTTTGATTCCCGGTAGTCTCCCAAGATACAACAGTCTGTTGTTCATTATTTGCACAAATAATGAACACACGGCGAACCGAAGCAAATAGAAGATTTGACATAATTTTAAGTAGAGAAGAGAGTAATTTTTTATTATTGTCTGAAAAATAGGATGCTTAATTGGCCAGATTAAGTCTCCTATTTATAGACTAAAAAAATATATTTTCGCAAGAGACACAATGTTTGGATTATACTGTTTCGATCCAAAGGGTACCTCTTCAGATCAAACAGACACGACCTCTTACTCTCAACTAATTTTATTCACATATATAATATAAATTCCAACAATCCCCCACATGAATAAAATAGTTCTCCTCATGTCGAAATTTCTTTAGGAATAATACCGCATCGAGATAGGTGAAATATTTCATCTTGAACCTTCCCTAGTTAAAGCTTATCGGATTTACTTAGCCAATCGGTGAAATATTTCATCTTGAACCGTCGGCTGTTGGTGTAAACCAAGACAATAAACTTAACACAACATTAAACCGATTTGCTCCAAGTTCTCGGTTGTGTTCGTTTTGGCCCTGGACATTCTTGGTTATGCGAGTGCTTTAGAGAATTCCAACCTATAAAGAAATTCTCAACGAGCCGACCCAGCTCACACTAACATAGGTGACCGCATCTATCAAGAGTATCCTACCATACTCTACTTGTTCTTGACAAGGTATAGACGTCATTAAAAGCATTTGCTTAACTTTATAAACGCGGTAGGCTTGCACTTATTGCATCATAAGAATGGGATAGAGTTATACTCTTAAGTGCTTTCTTTTAAGTTAGCCAAGACTGGTTGTCCTATTGAACCTGGTCCGTGGGATCTCCAGTCGCCAGGTTAGGTTTCCGTACGAGGTAACTTAGTCTAATTTAGGCTTTAAGCTCATTCCCCTCGATACACATACTACTCTCTAGATAAACCTTTAATATCCGGAATTAGGATTATCTCTTGACTTTATAAAGTCCATTCTATTTGAAAGTAGATGTCTCTCGTTATTGTATCAACGACAACGAATATGTCATGTCGTGACTTTACCATTATACATAGAGCTTGTTGAGCTCTGTGTATCACCGCTTGATTATCGCATTTTACGTATGACTAACACAATTTTCAGTCATATTAAATATCTTCCAAGAATTTTGTGAAGCCACTCAAATTCTTCACTAACTTTATCCAATAATATTCACTCTTATCTCATAGTGGAATGAGTTATATGCGTATGTTTGAAAGATTCTCAGGAAATAGCGGTGCCTCCAAAATTGAATACACATCCGCTTATAAACTTTGATTCCTCTAAATCAGAAGTTTCATTTGCATTATTATCCTAGATCGTTTGAAAATTTTCAAAATATAATGCACATATGTATGTATTCTTTCAAGATTCAAGCATTCTCATTAATGCATCCCGACAAATCTTGCTAAGATTGCTCATATATCTCCTTTGTTTATTAACCAATGAGACGATGTCTAGCCTCTTGCATTTTACGATATATGCATGACATCTAATTTTATGAGCATACTCAAATTGTGATATCCTATCACATTTGTTCTCATGTAGGATAGAAGATATGAATTAAATAAAATTATGAAATTCCTTAATTTCATAAGTATTTAACTTAGACATCATTCATCCACGTAATGTGCTTGTGATAATTTAATGTCATCAGATGACCTCATAATCATAATTGATTAAATTGATGTTTTTCATATCATAAGTTAATATTTTCTCGATGGATTTAATATTCACAATATTAGTCTCAAATATTAACATATCATTTGAGCATAATACTCAATTATCCAGTTAGTTTATATGGACACACTTGTCATATTTATTAATATGACAGTCAAAATTTGTTAGTGACACTATCACATTTTTCATGTCATTGTTTAGGAGTTTGTTAAAGGTCAACAAGAAAATACAAAAGTTTCACAAACTATGTTTTCTTTTCATTTAACAACTAAACTCTCTGGTTACTCCTTATAAATTTTCTCATTTAATTCACCATTAAGGATTATAATTTTAAAGCCCATCGTATATAGCTATTAGAGCTATTAACATTCAAATGGATGTTATCCTAATCGCTAGTGAATATGAGTCAAAGAAGTAAAAATTATTTCTTTTATAAGACAACTTGGCTACTCGTCTAGCCTAGTTTTTATCGATTGATTTATCAAAGTTTTTAAACTCTTGTACCTAAAAACTCATCTACATCTAATTAGTTCACTCCTCGAGGTCTACCAATTTTATGAATGTAACTCGCTGTCAATCGCCTCTTTCCAATCCACGATATTTGGAACGTGACATAATCTATTTATATGTTCGAGGTTAATTCTTTAACATATAAGTTAGAATATCTGGATCAAATAACTTCGACCTTTTAGCTCATATGTCTCTTCAACTTATCAACAAACTCATGTTGAAGTTAGAGATCGACCTCTTTAGAATCAATTCATATGTTCTCTCAGAATAAAGTAGTTTATAATTAAAAATAATTATAAGCTTCACAAGGTAAACCCTCTAGATCAAAGTCAATTAAATATTTTCGCAAAATATTTTATGACTTTTAAATAAATATTCTAATCTAAAATGATTAGACCATACTTTTTATTCTCGCATAACAAATAATTTATAATTAACTCTAATTATAAATTGTAGAAAGGTTTATGTAAGTAATAAATTATATTACTTTATCAGATTTTAATATCAGTAAACCACACTTACTGAAAATAAATCTGAACCGAAAGAAAGATCAATTTATAAGAAATGATTCTCAAATCCTTCTTACATTCTCAATGATTGTTACATCACGTGACTCGGTTCACATTATTACAATTATGTCAGATTTAAATACAAAAAATATGAGCTACTACTATTTATCGCATAAACTAGTAGTAATTAATATTTTTAAGTTATTTTTCGGTGGTGAAATCGAAATATAACCTAAGTACCCCCAAATTTTGAGGTATTTGATTTTTCTTCCCTTCCATAACTCATATGGAATGATATTTAATTTTCTTGTGTGAAACTCGGCTTAATGTGCGTTTAGACATCTAAGGAGTTTTCCCCCTCAAGTTATCATCCAAATTTATAGAATAATATTACCCGCACCTTCTTAGGTTTGATTATTCCGTTTAGCTACATACTCAATTGAATTGGGTTGAGCTAGATGAATTATTTTTACGAATTAATCTTAATTTAACACAATTAAAATATCGTATTCACCCCCACAATTCGGATATAAGAGTTTTTCATTTTCTTATTTCGATTATCCGGATTTGTATTTCACAAATGCTTCTTTTCGTATTTCGCAAATACATTTATTGCTTCGTATTTATAACTCAATAAATAGATTCAAAATCACACATTTAATTTAAATTAGTTCAAAAGTTTTGAACTCTTACACATTTGTTCACAAACAAATAAATTATAATTTATTTCACAAATAATTTATAATTATTTTTCACAAATAAATTATAATTATTTTGCGAATAAATTACAAATATTATCAATATTTCCTTAATAAAATATTGACATTTATTTCACACATAAATTATAAATATTTTAACAAATAATTTATAATTATCAATATATTCTCAAATAACATATTGAAATGAAAATAATTCATAATTATTTCACAAATAAATTATAATTATTTTTTACAATTATATTATCAATATTTTCTCAAATAAAATATTGATTTGAAAATAAATTATATTTATTTTGCAAATAAATTATATTTATTTTGCAAATAAATTATGACCATTTTCAAACTTAAATAATCAATTTCAAATAAAACATTGATTAATACTAATTGATCCCTTATCTCCACACTAAGGATATTAGTAAATTATATGTTTTTAATATGCCTCGCATATATGTAAGTCACACTGATTAAATAATATAAACGAGCTATGAATCACATACTCATATATGATGTTCATACTTCGGTGCTCTTGTCATTAAAACTTTATTTAATCATTACATACATGTAATGATCCAATAATACAAGTATAATTTACTTCAATCAATAAAATAAATTAGTGCACCACTAGAATATTTATATAAGAAGTAATTTATTTTAACTTGTATAATAGGAAAACGCGACATTTAAATTTCAGAATTGAAATTACTCATATAAATAAATTTCTTGTGTATAGAATTCACAATTCATGTAAAATAGAAATAACCCTCACTCCGAATTGAATACACGCAATATTTTTCAATCATATAATAATAGTTTTAATAATAACAGCCAACAATTGAAATATAAATGACCTTGATTCACAAAGATTCTGTAAAGGCATCGGTTCAAATATAATGAAATTGTATTGATTTTATAAAACTAAAATTTGAAAATTAACACACTTATTCATTTGCTGAAAAATGAACACACCCGTTCATCATTAGTATTTTTCTCAAACAAATGCAACTTTTCATCTAAGCCTAAATATTTATATACTCCATTCTCCAAGGACGGCAAATTTAATTATATATTTAATTAATTTCAAAATATTATTCTTAGCAATGTCAAAGAGTCACCAAAAGACCACTTGGTTAATTAACCGCTATTTGCTAAAGAAACAGAAAGTGATGCACATCGCTTCGAACATAGTAAGGAATTCTCAATTCTTTGCATGTTTTTATGTGCAGTAATCATTAGCCAAGACACAACTCTTCAAAATTTTGTTTTGGCTTCAAAGATGAACGTGCTATATTGATTCACATCAATTACACCATTTCAATTCCATAAATACAAACACACAGTTTCATACTCTTTTGACTGATGGTGCTTCATTTTTATCTCCTCTGAGATTAAAACATTATTGTTCAATAAAATACCAAATAATATAGATCATTTATTTTGTATTATTTCTTCTTAAGAATTCCATAAGTCCTTTTTTGCAATTCACACTAATTAACAAACAATATGAAGCCTCTTTATGAAATTATCATAATAAGATTAAGCCAAAAGTCATAGAAACTAAGCAGAGTTTGCTTGGTTGACCGTTCCAAAATCAAGCGTTGCACTTTTTCACACAAAAGAGAAATTTTCAGTTTATCACACTTTCAAATCCTTTGTATAATTTTGATTAGTACAAATATTATGACGAACACAGATAAGTTAAACAAATTTATTGTCTTAAGATTGTTGGTGTCTAACAATCTGTGTGCTTAAATATTTTGATCTAACACAAAAAATAGTGAGAAATACTTACTTGAATCGAAACCAAATATCTCTTTAATCTTTACGTAAAAAACGAGGAAATTAGACTGAGGCTTGCCGAAACAAATTTCCTTAAGACAATATTTCCGGGGCTGCCACGGTGCATACAGTTTGATTCCCGGTAGTCTCCCAAGATACAACAGTCTGTTGTTCATTATTTGCACAAATAATGAACACACGGCGAACCGAAGCAAATAGAAGATTTGACATAATTTTAAGTAGAGAAGAGAGTAATTTTTTATTATTGTCTGAAAAATAGGATGCTTAATTGGCCAGATTAAGTCTCCTATTTATAGACTAAAAAAATATATTTTCGCAAGAGACACAATGTTTGGATTATACTGTTTCGATCCAAAGGGTACCTCTTCAGATCAAACAGACACGACCTCTTACTCTCAACTAATTTTATTCACATATATAATATAAATTCCAACATGTTTTAATTTGTCGATCGACAGTTCTTCATTTTCTTGGAAGAAACTTTTTCATCCATTTCACTCTTTTACTTATATTTTAATTAATTACATCAATGAACTAATTAGGAGGATGTTTGAGTTTCATGGAAATGTCTTCCTTGAACATAATTTATCAAAATTTAGTGAGATTTTAAATATCAATCATATTCATAAATTCTAGTTAAATTTATTGAAATGAAAGGACTTAATTGTCAAAATGTATTAGTTATATGATCTTTTTGTCAGTCCAAAAAGCTACTGGGCTTATTTCAGCATGCAATAGTTTTGAGATCAAATTTGCAATATTGTTCAACCGTCATCAGTGGGCTGGTGATTTGGACCAAAATATGACTGCATTGTCAAAATTAGGGCTGTCAATGGGGTGGATTTCAATTCGGATTCATCTGAATTCGATCCGATTTATTAGGATAATTGTCCGATTAGAGATTCGATGGACCTGGTTCGATTATAAAGATTCGAAATCCGAAACTCATGGAGCGAATATGGATTTAGGTCGATCCGATCCGTTAAAGATTCATATCCGACAACAAATAAAAAGAAAGATATATATACAAAATGATTTATAAAAATAAGTATCATTAATAATATTTTGTTGGTCCCAAGTGGTCAGAAGAGGTTTAGAGGGGGGGGTGAATAAACCTCTTTAAGATTTTCTTGCAATTTTAACTTTAAAACTTTTCTTCAACTGAACAGACTAAGCTGATCAGATTAGTAAGTTACAACTCTGTTCGCGAACAAATCTTTGAACAGATTTGTTGACCACTCGTCTGATGGTTACTTAGCTGATTTGTTCAAATCAGTTTTAATACTTAGAGTACTTGCAGCGGATTTTTAAAGTGTTTTTCACAAGTAGTCTCAGCAGTTTGAAAAATGTTTCCCCAGTTTTGTAAACTTCTTTTTAACTCTTTTTCAAACAGTTAACTTAAATGTGTTTTTATGCAAACAGTCGATATGCAGATTTTAAAACAATGTAAAAACACAAGTAATTTTTATAGTGGTTATATGGATTTGAATATCCTTTAGTCCACTCTTCCAAGTCACACAGATCTTGGGTTATACTATAATCACAAAGTTTACAGTATACTCTGCTTGCGTCGAACAACAAATGAAACGACCACAAGTTCGCAATAGGAAATCACACAGAAGACCTATTCTCTGAAGTTTGATCACTCACAAAGATGGATCACAACTCCGCACAACACTCTTGTTTACAAAATCACTCAGAAGATGTATTTTTCTTGATTCTTCAACTCTGCTTTCGTCAACAAATGACTCGGCTGATGAGTGAGCTGTTCTTGAGACTTAAAGAATTTTGCTTCGAAAATTTCTCTCAGAAAGTGTGTTGCTTCTTTCTTCTTCGTCTCTCTCAGCTATTTATACTTGAGGATTGAAAAATGTCCGTTGAAGAGAGACAAGATTCAAATTCCTCGAGTACTGGTCCTTAAAATCCGCGAACGGCTCTTTTGCAGTCTGTCCGTACTGAACAGTACTATTCTGCAGGCAGCATTAAATGCACTCTTCTGATGCGAAGCATTTCTTCAATCATTTGTCTTTAATAACCTTGTACTTCAGCATTTATTACTCCAAAGGGCATTTATTACCGTTGGGAACACTTCTTGATCTTCTTCACTTGGCTGTCGAAAGTATACGTCTGATGGTGAACTAGGCTGATCTCAAACTTGAACAAATCTGATTTGAGTCGGCTGATCTTCACTAATCTGATAACTTTACTTCAGCAGATCAGAAGTCTTGGACCTTGAAACTTTGACTCTTCTGATTGTCTTCATTGCTTAGTCAAAAATTCATTGATAAGTTTATCAGCTAAGTTACTCCATACTTAGCCAATTTCTGAAGTTTTGGAATGCATCAAAACCTCCCTTATCAAACTTTCTTTAGTGCCTTCATCTTCATCTTCATCCAACAATTTCCCCCTTTTTGATGATGACAAAACTTCAGCTAAGTACCTGTTGAATACCTAAACTAAAGATTGTAATCCTCAAAATTTTCTGAGATAGAAAAAGTTTATTGGATTGAATTTGGACATTTTATTGATGTTTAAAGTGAATTACATGTACAAATTCATCAGATGAGATTTCTGAAAAAGTAAACTGATTACAATTGATTTTTCAATTTCTAACTATCAGCTTCTTCATCAGATTCGAGCACTTCTTCATACTCGTAAGATGATTCTTCATCATCTTCTTCTTCATCAGCTTCCATCTTTTCTTTGAGTTGCTGTTCTTGAAGCGCTTTCAAAGCTTCCATGGCCTTTCTGGCAGATTCAGTGTCCTTGTACTTGGTAGTTTCTTTTTCAATCTTTTCTTCTTCTTTTTCTTCTTCTTTTTCTTCTTCTTCTACCTTTCCAAGCTTTACAGTCTTGTCAGCAGTGTCTTCAGTTTCCTTAGCTTCAATAGTTGCAGCAGCAGTATCTTCCTTAGTTGTTTCTTCAGCATCAGGTTCCTTAGCTGTTTCTTCTTCAGCAGCAGGTTCCTTAGCTGTTTCTTCCCTATTATCTTCCCCCTTTTTGTCATCATCAACTCTGATGACAGTAGAAGGTTCAACAGCAGGGTTGAGCGCAACTGTTGGAATCTTTACTCCAGCACATAAAGCCTTTAGATTCTGATTGACAACATCGTGACTAGCTGTAAGATTAAGAATGTCAGTGCTGATGATGTCAGTCTTGTCATTGAAGTAGTCAATATTCAGGTTGACAGTTGCAATTTCATCTTGTACGGATTGTACAACATTTCCCACTTCATTCAGCAACCCTAGATTGACTTCCTTTTCTTCTTCACTGACTCTGATGAAGGTTGCAGTCAGATCAGCGATCTTGTGTTCAGCTCTTTGAAGTGCAGCATGAAGATGATTAACATCGATCTTCACATCCTCCACATTTCTGTTCATTTCAGTCAAGCTGTTCACTAACTGCAAGGAATGATCCTCAGGAATAGGAATACTTGTGATTTCAGTCTTGATGATCTTTTCTGTAGACTGTTGCACAGTTTCCAACTGAAGCTTATTTGATTCTGTCAATTCTTCTTTAAGCTCTGTCTTCAGTTCCTCTTTAACCTTCAATAGTTGCTGTTGATGCTTCTCTTCCAGCTCCTTTAGTTGATTTTCCATCAGCATCTGGATTGCTTCCATCAGTGATGAATGTTTATCAGCTGATGAAGCAGAAGCAGCAGCTTCATCCCTTTCTTCAACTTCCTGGTGGACAGGAACTTCTTCCATTTTCACATCCTGATGATTTTCAGAATCCTCAGCTTTCCACTCAATGGCTAAGGGTTCAGCATCAATCTTTTCAGCAGACTTGTCTTCAGTCTGGTCAGTAGACTTATCAGCAGGTTGATCAGCAGGCTTGTCAGCATTTTGATCAGCAGGCTTGTCTTCAATCTGATCAGCAGACTTGACTTCAGGCTTGTCCGCAGCTTTATGTTCATCAGTAACGTCGTCGTAGAACAGATTAGTGATGGTTCCATCTTCATTAAAACAAGTTGTCTGTCTAATCTGCCTAACAATAATCCAAGGGTTAACAAACGCATTGTTTCCCTTAGGAACTTCATAGAAAGGTTGCACTTCCTTGCCAAAGATGATTTGCTGGATGCTTGGCAGCAGAGGCAAGTCACTTGAACAGCCTTGCTGATATTTTGACTTTTTAGCCCATCTCTTCAGGGCAGCCATAGTAGCAAATTTAATTGCTCTTTCAGTAGCATCTTCAGACTTTTTCTTCTTGTCAGGCAAAGTGCTTTTAATTTTCTTGGCCTCCTCCAATGCAAAACCTTTTGCATAACCATGCATGACATCCCTTACATGGCTGGGATCCAGGGCCTTTTGAATGGAGTTTGTTTTCAGCCAAGTTAGAACCCAACGTTCTTCCTCAACTAACTCCTTCATGCTTTGAAGTTCTGCCATTGGCTTATTCAACCTGTTGTCTCTCCAACTGATATATCTTGGTTTCTCCTGGTTGAACAGAGTCCTTAGCATCAGCTTTTGATCATAGTATGCTAGAGACTTCTCAAACTCCTTGAAAAGCTCCTTATCAGCATATACTATTTCAAAGGCTTTTCGGACTTCAAATTTGTCTTTGGACTTGGCTTTGGGGGCAGGCAGTAAGATCTTTTTCTTGTCTTCTTCTTCATTCTTGCCTTCTCCAATCTTGATGCCACCACCATGGACAGGTCCATAGGCATCAGTTTTGCTCTTTTCAATCACCATAGCCAGTTCAGCATCTTCAGTAGCCTTTCTCTCTGCTTCAGACATTCTTCTCCTGGCCTCATCCTTAGCTTCTTGAGCTTTGCTGAGCTCAAGTGCCTTTTTCTCTTCAAGCTCATCCTGCTTTCTTTGTTCAGCTTCCTCCCTTGCCCTCTTGTCAGCTTTAGTGATTTTCCTTCTCTTAATCACTATCTTCTTTTTCCCTTTGTCAATAGGTGCAGGAGCTGGTCCAGCAGATGATATAGGATCAGCAGCTATAGGATGGATGATTTTGACATCTGGATCTTCTTGAGGTTGAGCAGCCTCAGCAGTTGGTGCAGTCTGAGTAATCTGTTGCTCATCAGCTTTGTCAGCAGTAGAAGCTTCAACAGCTTCAACTGGTCTTTCAGCAGACTCTGGACTTGATCTCACCAAGTCCACCAACTCAGTATCTTTCTCAATGAAGGACATCTGCTTCCTTGCAGACTTCTTGGTTCTTCCTTCACGATAGTTTGAAGCAGCTGTATCTCTTTGTTGGCTCCTCGTTCTTTTAGAAACACTTTCAGCAGGCTTCTCTGCTGATGGAGTTCTTGATGGTGATGCAGGGGATCCAGTCCTTACATCAGCAATTATATTTTCAACGATCTTAGTGGCTTCAGCAGAAGTCACTTTCTCCATCTGCTTTGCTTCTTTCTTTTTAGGCGCATCAGCAGCCTTCTTCTTTTTAGTCTCAACAGCCAAGCTAGCTGTTTTGACTAATCTTCTTTGTCTTTTGGCAGGGACTTCCTTCTGTCCCTCATCAGCAGCCTCCTCTGGCTCATCAGCCTTCCTCTTCAGAACAGGCAGATACTTGTTCATGGCTTTGGACTTGTGAATTTCCTTGCCATTTGCCATAATGCAACCCAGGTTGGATAGCAGATAACTGATAGTAATCCTGTGGTTGGTGGAGGGTCCTTTTCCTTTCTTATCATCAAGAAAGTCAGCCAATATGTACCAGACTATGATTGACCAGTTGACCTCCAGTCCATAGTATATGGCAGCCATGATGCTGAACCTCTTCATGGTAACAGCATCTAGTGAAAAAGTGCAGTTCTCGATCAGCTTAGACACCATATCAGCCATCCGCTGATATTCATCCCTCAGTTGTTTCTTCCTTATGTTTCCAGACATAACCTCTCCCTCCTTGGCGCAGATCGCCCAGAACTGTTGGTGCTTATCCTCTGTCAGTATAGTGACGTCGTGTCTTCCATGGTTAGGAAGCCCAAACGTCTCATGAAGAACAGCAGGGGTGATGATGATGGATTTGTCTCCCACTGTAGCTTTAATCTCCAGTGAGTTGTAGTCAGCTTTTGCCGTGTTGTAGTATTCCATCACCTGGTCAGTCCAGATAGTTCCTTCGTGGTATTCCATGAAGTTCACCAGCGAAGCAGCTTTGAACTTTTCAAGCAGTTCTTTCATCAGATCCGTACCGGATTGGTAGTAGGCATCATAGACGAGAAACATACCTTCAGCGGCCATTGTTAATCTGTTGAAGGTTAGGAAAACACAGAAAGATATGCAGAGAATTGCAGTAATTTTCTCACAAGAGCTTTTGAAATTTTAGGGTGCGTAAAGAATGACTCGACTGATCAGATGAGGATTTATAGAGTTGGGGTATGTCGGTTTCCGTGATAACCGCCAACCGTTAGATCCGTTTTTCTGTCAGTGATGATCGTGTGGCTTCTGTTGCGACCTTTCAAATTCAAAAGATATTTTACTGAAGAGCGGGAATATGTACCGCCCGACAGTTACTTATAAAAGCGTGTTTTGAATAAAGCGTTTTAAATAGCTCGCTTTTATATAAGTAATCAGATGAGTATAATAAACACTTATCTGATGGACTACTGTCCTGATGACAATGCTGTTATCAGAGAATGCCAATAGCTGATAACCTTCCTCAGCTGTTTGTCAATCCAGCTAGATAAAATAACTTTTAATCTTCGATAGTTGAGTCTTCTGATGAAAACATAACTTCAATTAACTGTCATTAACTAATTTCATCTTTAATTCAGAAGTACCGCTAGTCTTACACGTTCCCCCTGAGTTTAAGAATTCATAAGTTAACTAGTCTGTTGAAAGTTAATCCTTGAAGATAATAATCAATGGCTAAGCTGTTGAACTCCAGTCTTCTGATGAGTTCCCCCTCAGCTTATGCATCTAATTTTAATAATCCCAGTTCAGCTCTTAGAGTTGAAAACCTTGTCTCGCTTAGAGGTTTTGTGAAGATGTCAGCAATCTGATTTTCAGTAAACACATATTCTATTATGACATTTCCTTTCTCCACATGATCTCTAATAAAGTGATGTTTGATCTCAATATGTTTAGTCCTTGAATGACTTGTAGTATTCTGAGTAAGACTGATTGCACTGGTGTTGTCACAGTAGATTGGAATTCCACTGATCTTGATGTTATAATCTTCTAGTTGATGCTTCAACCAAAGTATCTGTGCACAGCAAGCTCCAGCAGCTATATATTCAGCTTCAGCAGTAGATATAGAAACTGAAGTCTGTTTCTTACTCATCCATGAGATCAGACGACTACCTAAGAACTGACAAGCACCTGTTGTGCTTTTTCTGTCAATCTTGCAGCCTGCAAGGTCAGAATCTGAATATCCAATAAGCTCAAATCCAGACTCTCTAGGGTACCACAATCCCAATTCTTGAGTGCCCTTAATATATTTCAATATTCTCTTGGCAGCTAAGAGATGAGATTCTTTGGGGTTTGATTGGAATCTTGCACAGACCCCAACAGAGTACATGATATCAGGTCTGCTGGCTGTTAGGTATAACAGTGACCCAATAATGCCTCTGTATTTGGTTATGTCCACTGATTTGCCATCTTCATCTTTATCCAAACGAAGACTTGTAGACATTGGAATAGTAGCAGTAGAGCTAGTTTCCATACCAAATTTCTTGAACAGATCCTTTGTGTATTTTGCTTGGCTGATGAAGATTCCATCAGGCAACTGTCTAACTTGCAAACCAAGAAAATAGTTAAGTTCTCCCATCATGCTCATTTCAAACTTGTTCTGCATCAGCTTTGAGAACTTATCACACATCTGTTGATTTGTTGAACCAAAAATAATATCGTCCACATAAATTTGCACAAGCAAAATATGTTCTTCCCATTCAATAGTGAACAAGGTCTTGTCAACTTTACCTTTGCAAAATCCTTTAATTAAAAGGAAGTCAGATAAGGTATCATACCATGCTCTTGGAGCCTGTTTCAGTCCATAAAGAGCTTTCTTCAGACGATATACTTTGTCCTCTTCTTGATAGACTTCAAATCCAGGAGGTTGTTCAACATAAACTTCTTCTTGCAATTCTCCATTGAGAAAAGCTGATTTCACATCCATCTGATAGACTGTGAAATTCTTATGAGCAGCGTAGGCAAGAAAGAGTCTGATTGCCTCTAGTCTTGCTACAGGTGCAAAAGTTTCATCAAAGTCAATGCCTTCTTCTTGGCAGTAACCTTTGGCCACTAGTCTTGCTTTGTTTCTGGTGACTTCACCATCTTCATTCATTTTATTCCTGAATACCCACTTAGTGCCAATGACTCTTTGATGACTTGGTCTAGGAACTAAGTACCAGACTTCATTCCTATCAAATTGATTTAGCTCCTCCTGCATGGCTTCAATCCAGTTGGAGTCACTGAGAGCTTCTTCAATTTGTTTAGGCTCAATTTGAGATAGAAAACTAGCAAACATAGCATCTTGTGCAGCAGCTCTTCTTGTTTTCACTCTGTCTAAAGGATCACCAATCACTAACTCTGGCGGGTGATTTCTGAGCCATCTGAGATCAGGTTGCAAATCATAATGTTGTCCTTTGTCTTGATCTTGCAACACTACTGTTGGAGATACAGTAGTAGTCTGTTGAACATTTGTCGTCTGTTGAACAGTCTCTGGTCTATCAGCTGTTAGCAACTCGTCTGTTAGACAATCAGCTCTGTGATTTTGAACAGCACTTGAGTTATCAGCTGAGTTGATATCAGGTAGTATGATGGGTACATATTCTTCATTCCTTCCAACATTCATCTTCTGTAAATCAGTAGACAGATCTTGATTGACATTTTGATTCTTTTCAGAAGATTGACTTGGCTCATCAAATACTACATGAATGGATTCTTCTATTAGTAATGTTCTTTTATTGAAAACTCTATAAGCCTTACTAACAGATGAGTATCCTACAAAGACAGCTTCATCAGCCTTTTCTGCAAATGCAGTAAGGTGATTTTTACCATTATTTAAAACATAGCATTTACAACCAAAAATCTTAAAGTAATGAATGTTTGGCTTCCTATTGTTCCAAACTTCATATGGAGTCTTGTTTTGGTGCTTGTTGATCATGCATCTGTTCTGGGTAAAACATGCTGTATTTGTTGCTTCTGCCCAAAATCTTTGAGGCAGTTTAGCTTCAGCTATCATGGTTCTGACAGCTTCTTTTAGTGTTCTGTTTCTCCTTTCAGCAACACCATTTTGTTGAGGGGTTCTGGCAGCAGAGTACTCATGATGTATTCCTTTGATAGTACAATACTCTTCAACAGTAGAGTTTGTGAACTCTGTCCCTCTATCTGATCTGATCTTCAATATTTTGATAGTCTTTTCATTCTGGATCAGTTCCATCAGATTTGTAAGATGTTCCTTGGTTTCACTTTTCTTTTTCATGAAAATCACCCAAGTGTATCTTGAATAATCATCCACAACAGCTAGGCAGTATTTCTTTCCACCATTGCTGACTGGATCAATGGGTCCAAATAAGTCCATGTGTAGCAGCTCCAAAATTCTTCCAGAAGATTGATGCTTCTTGCTTTTGAATGATGACTTGATTTGTTTACCCTTCTGACAGGCGTCACAGAGCTTATCTTTGCTCATGACTATTTTTGGAATCCCTTCTACCAAATCGTTCTTGATTAATCTGTTGATGGTCTTGAAGTTTAAATGATTCATTCTTTTGTGCCACAGCCAACTGACTTCACTTGGTGCAGATGCAACCAAACAAACACTTGAATTCTTGTCAGCAGAATTCCAGTCGACTATGTAGATATTTCCTTGTCGTCTTCCAGATAAAATTACCTTCTTTGTACCAATCTGTTCAACATAACACTTATCTGTTGAGAAGATGACTGAATATCCCTTGTCACAAAATTGACTTATGCTCAGCAGATTATATTTGAGGCCTTTGACATATGAGACGTCAGATATCTCTATGTTTCCTCTGATTAATCTTCCTTTAGCTTTAATCTTGCCTTCTTTGCTGTCTCCAAATGTAACACTTGGACCATCCACAGCAACTGCATCAGTCAGCTCATGTATGTTTCCACACATGTGTCTTGAACATCCACTGTCCAAGTACCAAATCTTCTCTACTTTACTCCTACTCCTAATCCTAACCTACAAAACAAAAATAAAATTGTTTTAGGTACCCTTATTGAGAGGGTCCTGAAGGATTAGTTCCACCTTTGACAACCCAAGATGTTGAACTCTTAGGCTTCTTAGGTTTCTGAGTTTTGACAGGAGCATGAACAGTTTTATTTTCATCATAATTGTCAGATAAGTCATGTTGATGATCAGTATGATAAGAATAATGTTCATAAGCAGGATAAGGTGCATGATATGCAGGATATGCATGCATTGGATGAGCAGGATAAGGTGCATAGTAACTAGGAAATTGAGGTGCATGATACATAGGATGATATGCAGCAGGTTGCACATAATATGACTCATTTCCATACCAAGCATTTTGATTTTTCTTATTCTTATGCTTCTTTGGCTTACTAGGTGCTTGCTCAACTTGTTTAGACTTAGCTTTACCAACAGATTGATTCACTTTAGCTTTATCAGCAGACTTCTTAGGACTCTGCTGTTTGGTCTTACTAGTCTTATTTCCTACACTAGGCTCTTTGCTCTTCTTAGCCTTAGGAGATTTCTTCTCCTTTACCACTTTCTCAGGTGAAGTAGGTCTAGCAGTTTGAACATACAGAATGACCTTGCTATTGTCAGCTGATATGAATTTTTCAGTATGGTTCAACTCTTGCTTATCCTTTTCTAAAGGTGTCTCCTGTTTACTAGATGTAGACATGGATGCAACAGTTGACTTATCATGAGACTCAATAATCTTTTCAAGTTCCATGATTTTTCCTTTATAAACTTCACATTCAGCTTTCAGAGATTCATTTTCTTGCTCAAGCTGTTTGTATTCAGCTGATTCTTTTGGCTTTTCAGCTAAAAGTTTCAGTGAACTGTTTTGCTCTTTTAGCAGGATCATCTCTTCCTTAAGCTTTACAAATTCTCCAGCAATAGTAGTATTGTTCAACATCATTTGCTCTAGAGAATCAAACAGTTCATTATTTTGAGGAGTTACCTCATCCTCAGAGTCATCAGAGTCCTTTGCCATCAGGCACAGGAGAGCAGGTTTCTCTTCATCAGAAGATTCTTCATCAGACGTGTCTGAATCTGAATCAGATGAGTAGACAGCAGCAAGCTTTTCTGCTTCAGCTACCATTGCTTTCCCTCTCTGATGCTTTCTTTCTTTTCTCACTTTCTTCTCCTCTTCAGTGTACTTTTCTGCTTTTGGATATGGGCAGTCTTTAATGAAGTGTCCCAATTTCCTGCAGTTGTAACACATTAGTTTTGATTTATAATCATCTTTATCTTGAGAAGAAAAGTTAGGTTTAGAAGTAGAAGCATTGTTGTATTTGTTCTTCATTTTTCTTTTGTAGAACTTCTTGAAATTATTTATCAACAGTGCAACGTCTCCAGCAGTGTACTCCTTCTTGTTGAGTAGAGTGGCTTCATCAGATGAGTCCACTTCTGCAATTCTTTGAGCTGGTCTTCTTTGATTTTCAGCAGCAACAAGTGCAGCTGTGGGTCCTGAAGTTGAGGTTTCTTCAATTCCCATTCTAGGCAGTTTATACTCATAAGCCTTGAGTACAGAAAACAGCTCTGTCAGAGAGATCTTCCCAAGATCCCTTGATTCTTCCATAGCTGTCACTTTCATATTGAACTTGGGGGGCAGGGCCTTTAAAACTCTGACGGTGATCTCCTTGTCAGTAAAGGTCTTTCCCAGCTTAAGGACTTCATTCAACGTTCTGGTAAACCTGGTATCCATCTGATCAATGGTCTCTCCAGATTTCATCTTGAAGTTGTCCAGCTTTTCCAAGGCAACACTGAGCTGATGCTCTTTGACGGCGTCGTTTCCTTCACTCATGTCACGAACCTTGTCCCACATCTCCTTTGCAGTTTTGCAATGTTTGACTTTGTCAAACCGATCATTATCCAGGGCTTTGGTCATGATGAAACGGCCAACTTTATCCAGATTGAACAGCTTTATTTCCTCGGCTGTCATCTCTGTCAGATCTTTTTCCACCACCAGTTCAGCCTCATCAACTATAATGGTCTTGGTGAATTTGAATGGGCCCTTAATGATACATGTGTACATGTTGTCATTATAGGCAGCAAGGAAAATCTCCATTCTGATTTTCCAGTCCTCAAAGGACATACCAGCAATGTGGGGAACATGACTGATACAATCCATTTTTCAAAAAGTTTTGTTTTTCAGAAAGATGCTCTTTTGAAAAGTTTTAAAAAAACTTTGAAAAACACTTGGATCAAGCTCGTTGATCAGGCAGCTGATTCAAATGAACCACCCGCTCTGATACCACTTGTTGGTCCCAAGTGGTCAGAAGAGGTTTAGAGGGGGGGTGAATAAACCTCTTTAAGATTTTCTTGCAATTTTAACTTTAAAACTTTTCTTCAACTGAACAGACTAAGCTGATCAGATTAGTAAGTTACAACTCTGTTCGCGAACAAATCTTTGAACAGATTTGTTGACCACTCGTCTGATGGTTACTTAGCTGATTTGTTCAAATCAGTTTTAATACTTAGAGTACTTGCAGCGGATTTTTAAAGTGTTTTTCACAAGTAGTCTCAGCAGTTTGAAAAATGTTTCCCCAGTTTTGTAAACTTCTTTTTAACTCTTTTTCAAACAGTTAACTTAAATGTGTTTTTATGCAAACAGTCGATATGCAGATTTTAAAACAATGTAAAAACACAAGTAATTTTTATAGTGGTTATATGGATTTGAATATCCTTTAGTCCACTCTTCCAAGTCACACAGATCTTGGGTTATACTATAATCACAAAGTTTACAGTATACTCTGCTTGCGTCGAACAACAAATGAAACGACCACAAGTTCGCAATAGGAAATCACACAGAAGACCTATTCTCTGAAGTTTGATCACTCACAAAGATGGATCACAACTCCGCACAACACTCTTGTTTACAAAATCACTCAGAAGATGTATTTTTCTTGATTCTTCAACTCTGCTTTCGTCAACAAATGACTCGGCTGATGAGTGAGCTGTTCTTGAGACTTAAAGAATTTTGCTTCGAAAATTTCTCTCAGAAAGTGTGTTGCTTCTTTCTTCTTCGTCTCTCTCAGCTATTTATACTTGAGGATTGAAAAATGTCCGTTGAAGAGAGACAAGATTCAAATTCCTCGAGTACTGGTCCTTAAAATCCGCGAACGGCTCTTTTGCAGTCTGTCCGTACTGAACAGTACTATTCTGCAGGCAGCATTAAATGCACTCTTCTGATGCGAAGCATTTCTTCAATCATTTGTCTTTAATAACCTTGTACTTCAGCATTTATTACTCCAAAGGGCATTTATTACCGTTGGGAACACTTCTTGATCTTCTTCACTTGGCTGTCGAAAGTATACGTCTGATGGTGAACTAGGCTGATCTCAAACTTAAACAAATCTGATTTGAGTCGGCTGATCTTCACTAATCTGATAACTTTACTTCAGCAGATCAGAAGTCTTGGACCTTGAAACTTTGACTCTTCTGATTGTCTTCATTGCTTAGTCAAAAATTCCTTGATAAGTTTATCAGCTAAGTTACTCCATACTTAGCCAATTTCTGAAGTTTTGGAATGCATCAAAACCTCCCTTATCAAACTTTCTTTAGTGCCTTCATCTTCATCTTCATCCAACATATTTCAAAGTCAATTTAAGAAGATAGTAATTTATAATTCGTTTATAAATTTATTTAAATCAATATATTCATTCTACAAATATGAATATAGTAAAGAAACTTTGAAAATGTGAGCTAAAATAAAATAAAATTGAAAATATAATAAACTTGTTTTAGGAAAAAATATTAATTTAACTTTTTAAATACAAATTTATTGGATCCGAAAAATATCCGATATCCTGCCAAATCCGACCAAGATCCGTTGAATTCAAAAAATCTAGATCCGAGCACAATCCGAATCCGACTGAATTCGATCCGATATAAATGGAGCCGAATCTAGACGAGCCTGATCCGATCAGAATCCGACCCATTGACAGCCCTAGTCAAAATATATTAGTTACAAGATTTTTTTTAAAGTATGAAAAGTTTTAGTATTTCTTTGCCAATGAGATCAATTTTATAAGTTTTTTATTTTATAGTATTTGAATAGTTACGGAATTAATTTTGCAACTGTCCCGTCAACAAGGGGCTAGCGACTGGATGGACAAGTTGACAATTCGGGTCAAAATAGGATTATATTGTCAAAATATATTAGTTATAACTTATAAGATTTTTTTATCAGTCTAAAAAATTATAGGATTTTAGACTAATAGTTATAATATTTGACAATAATTTATCAAAAAAAAGAAAGAAAAAAAAGTCTATATTATATCGCAATCATAAAGCTACGTGTATTCTAATGCTTGTGCATGTTAACAGGATACCATCCACCAAATCCTCATCACATGACACGTTAAACTCTTATCTTAAAATAATCAAAAGATTAAACCTATAAATACATAGTACTCTATATCCTGAAAAAACCTAAAAAGAAAAAAAAAAGAGAGGATCAATATATGTGTTGAATTAAGTAAAAATGGAGGCAACAAAAGAAGGAAAAGAGCAGATGCAGAAAGAGGAAAAGAAAAATAATATTAAAATTGATCCAATGGGTAAAACAAGAGAGGTGATTCAACATGCTATAATCTCTGAAAATGATTATAATCACAGGAACAAATTTGATGATGATGATGATGATGGTACTGCAAAAAATCCAGAAGATGTTTTGGTTTATTCAAGGACTGTTCACAAGACTGATTCTTCAATTGAGTGATTTTTAATCTTTTTTTTTTTTTTTTTGTATTTGTATTTGTTTTGTCTATTGTTTTTACTTTAGTTTTTCAGTAATTATGTGGAACGTGATTCTCTGCGACTGTGTACGTTTTTTTTATTTTTTATTTTTGGAATATTTATCAATTGGGGTGTTTTATTTGGAATTTGGTGGGTTGTGAAGAACGTTTAATCTCTTGAAAAACAATTCATGAAGAAAATATATCTCGTGAAAATATAACAAGAAAGGATTAATAACTGGATTTCCCAAATTATTCTCGTGGGGCAGGTATTAATTATCCAGTGGTGGATGTTTCCGTGGGTTAAAATTAAATCACATGGCCCTCGCGTGTAGGTTTGTAAAGGAGTTAATTAATGTCGAACGACACATCTTTCAAGTAGTTTGGATTGAATTTTATCGAGTTCGAAACTTTGTGTTTGAGCTTGATTTGATTTCTTAACGAACTGAGCTCAAACGAGTTTTTATCGAACAAGCTTGAGTCGAGTATCGAATAGCTTAATATTTTACATGTGTTTTTTTTTTTTTTTTTTTAATTTTTAGTTTATCAAGTTGAGTTTTAATAATTATCAAACGAGAAATCTTGTTCAAGCTTGTTTGACGAACTGAGCTTAACGCTGAATTTTCCGTCGCTACATCCGTCGCTAATATTGATATTTTTAGCAGATTTTTGTAGTGTTCAAGCTTGTTTGACGAACCAAGCTTAAACGAGCTTTTATCGAACGAGCTCGGACAAAGTATCGAATAATTTAATTTGATATTCAACCCTACTTGTGTGTATTATATATATAGATTAGAGTTTACGCATTTACTAACATTGATTAATTTTGGGATAAAAAAATAGTGTTTGAAATTTGAAAATGCTTAAGAAGTTGAAAATGCATAAGATAGCGAACTCATGTTTGAATTTCTGTTGGGAGAGATTCTAATTTAATGTGTCCGATCCAAAAAGAGATTAAATTCTTAAAAAACAAAATGAATATTCATATTTTCCATCATCAATTGATTTTGATTTTAGGCTAAGAAGCAACAATTGGTTTAGTTGCTAATAACAATATTTTTGGGCCAAGTGATGGGATGGCATCTGAATTTTTTAAATTGGCATCATAGCGAATGATTTTAGTACCAGTCAAAAAGGCAAAAATGGTGCAAGTTCGCCCTTCCAATTATTTGAACTCATAATTTTATCTCAGAATTTACAAAACTTGAACACTCTTAAGACTTTCTTTGCGTCCAATTGCGAAAGTGAACTTCACACGCGGGCCGATAGTAAGGTTCACTTGTACAATTGAGTCGAAAAAGTCCCAGAGTAGTAAGTTGTGCGGTAAAATTGATAGTTTCGAATACTTGTTCGACAAAAATTGAAAAAAATAAATATAGGTTGTGATCTTGTGATGTGATGATTCATGGGACCCTTGTGGATACGACATTTTTGAGAAAGCTCCATACCTTATACTCAAATTAAAATAAAAGCATGTGATCGATCAGGAACTATTCTAGCAATGAATTGTAAAAACGTACTCTTTTGTAAGCAATTGAGTTTCAGAAATTGGTGGTCCGGACACAACATATGCAAACTAATACTAAATTGTATTTTGTACCCGAAAATATATGGTTTTGATACTTTGTACTCCAGTTTAAGAGTTTTGGCACTACGTAATCCTAGTATGTGTTTTAATGAAAAAATTTATTGATGAAAGATTATAATCGTCGATATTATATATTATTGAATCTAATAGCAAATGTGGAGCCATGTTTATTATGAATTTGAATATTTATCAATAAACACATAAGAAGAATGACATAAAAGTATGTAGATTCATTCTTTTGTTACAAAATTATATTTTTATTTCTCATTAACTGATCCTTCAAAATCTTTGGTCTTCTATATATGGTATATAATTGCACTTCTAGTCCCACTCTAATATAATTAACAAAAAAAAAAAAAAACTGATGCAATGACTAAAGGAAACCTTAATTAAAGAAAACAATTAGTATCTAATTGAAGAACAAAAATCTTCGAAATTAATTTGATGATAGAAAAAGGAATCTTCAACGTTCTGCCAATTCATCATATATGAAAAAGTAAGAACATATATATTAATTTATGCAAGGAGAAATTAATAGAAATAAATACATAAATATATCTAATAATATAAATGAGGTAGCTCTATGTATGTGTATTGAGAACCAAGCGGCGGGCACATTTAGTGCAGACGTATCTCCGTTTAACTACAAAGCCAAGTGGCAAGAAGCAGAGGCGCCACGTGGACTCCACATCCACCGCTTCCACTTTGCCGTCGCAGAAGGGGCAAGCCCCCGTCGCTTGCTTTCGCCCCAACTCTCTCTCTTTTTCATCACAAACACGAAATGCACAGCAAAACATTATTTATTTCTTTTTTCACTCCTTTTTTTTTTTTTTTTTTTTTTTCGGTGCTTGTAATTATTGGGTCGGGGAAAAGCACCTATATATAGGGTAGAGATTCGGGGATAAAAAGTAGAGTTAATAACAATTTACTCCCCGTATATTCATAATGTTCAATTTACTCCATTTAATTTGAAAAAGAGCAAAAAAAGTTTCCCACCATCTCCAAAACTTTTTAGATGTGGCACTTTACCTCCCCTGTGCTATGATAATATGACAGTTAATTACTCACATGTATAATGATAAATATGATAATATAGTCTCGCTGTATTATGATAAATGTGACAATTTATCCATGCACACTGTTAATTTCGACAAGTGAGTTACACTCTACAGCTGAAATGGATAAATTGGTTCTTTAAATTTTTTTATTAGGATTAAATTGCTTTTTTTAAAATTACAGGGGAATTGATATTAACTCATAAAAATTATCTACAAATAGGAAACAAACGCGTTTTTTCATTGCATGTAACAAAAAAGAAAAAATTTAGTATCACATATCTATTATTATTATTATAGTAGTACCTTAAGTATTCTTGTTAGTACCTCTAAATTCCTAAAGGAAAGAATTCGTGTGAATCAAAACTCTTTGTCTAATTTAATTACATGTGTAGTCAGATCATATGGAATAGAGCCCCACTAATAGAGTTACCTAGTATAACTAGAATTTAATAAGGAAATTTTTTTTAACACTTAATATAGTTCTCTTTTAATAAGGAAAAGCAAAAATTTGGTATCAATATCATGTATCATAAGAATTATCGGCATATTAAATAAATTTTGATAATCATAATTTTTTAAATAATTTAATTATATATTTTCCATTTTAATCTCGTCCCCCACGACTAAAATTTCTGGCTCCGCCCCTGCATGTAAGGGGCAGTTTGGCCCGGACATGCAACAACCAAATTTCACGATTGCATGTCAAACGCAAATTAGAGACTGTTTGGCCGCCTTTTTTTAATTTTTGGATTCTGCAATTTAAACGTGAGAATCTCACGTTATATGGAAGTAACCCATTAGGTACTTTTTGCTGACCGTAATTTTGTAAAATTGTACATTTTGTCCTTTTCTGCCTCCAGACATACTAGTGTGCATGAAGCCATTTTTACTTTTCTATCCAAGCCATACCAAACAATTATGAAGACATATTATTTTTTATCAATTTTTTTAATCATTTTAAATAGTAAAACTCGTGTAATTAGCTCATTTACATGTTTATTATTTGCTTACAATATTTTTTATACTAGACCAACTTATCTTTTTCACTGTTCTACTTAACTCTAGAATTTTTTTTTTGTCTAGTAGATTTACAAATAAGGTCAATTTAGTAAATTTCATGTGAAAATGCAAATCCAGATCTAATTTAAGAAATTAAATCCAAACGCTTAATCAATTATTAGATAATCAATTATTGTATAATTACTTTTAACATAATAAATTCTTCAATAATTAATTTTACCATCGCTGGTCCAAACTCTCCCTAAATTAGTAGTGAATAAATCACTTCTGGAAAGTTGATTGGCAAATTTCTCTTTAAAAGTTTATTTTGAAGTGGAAACATTAATTACTAACTTTCTGGAAGCGTGGTTGAGGTTGAGTAGTACTGGAATTGTTTGAATCAATTTCACTTTGCCAAAATTAAAATACGTTTGACGTCACTAATTGTATCATTTTGTCCCGTTCGATTATCTTTATGTTTCAATTGCACAAAATTATAATAAAGTTCCGACATATTTTCGAAATAAAGTTCAAATATGTCAAAAAAAGAAGAAGTACGGTTTAATTGAAAATGAAGGATAGTTGAGGGGATAAAGTGGAATTGAGAATATTTAGAGAGTGTAAGTCGAGTTTAGCTTTTCTTAATGATTTTCTTAATGAGTAAAATGTGAAAACACTCATGTTCTATTCTAATATAAACCGACATAAAATTCTATGCGTTATTAGTAAATACCACCCGTGTTATTATTTTATTAGTTTACTTCACGTATTCGAAAAGTAAAAGTTGATTACATGTGTTATTGTCAATCTTTTAAGTTTACGGAGATTTATTTCGAGTTTTTAGAAATGAACAAGAGTATTTTCGCTTTTTATTTGGAGGAGGGAATAAATCTATGAAATGAGTCTTTTTGCTAATTAAAATAACATATAAATTTTTTCTATCAATTAAAAATATCATAAGGGGTGTTTCTGCAATTTAAAGAAATCGAGTTTAATTAACCCCATTTTGTATTGGAAATTATATATGGGCGCTTCTGTTTAAATTTAAATGATTTTTTTTTTAAAATTAAATTTAAAGGATTTGGTAACTATCACTTTAATGTTTAAACGGCCCATGTTCTAGCATCCGAGTAATTTTAATGTCATATACCTGCAAGAATTTCTTCCGTCCTCAAATAAAAAAATAAATCCATGTCTAAAATTGTTTCTAAAATCTTAAATGGAAATTTATTAAGTAGTACAAACTGGGAAATATCAGAAGTTTATGGGGTTTAATTATAGGTTAATGAGATTGTATTTTAGTGGTAATCACGGACAAAAATGATGTCCCCATATTAAGATGTCATGTGTTCAACTCCCACTAATATTAGTATTTGATAGTGATTTATTATTTATAATTCTTTATATTTGAACAGTTATATATTGAAATGATTTTTTATCTAATAATTGATGATTAAGTGAAGGTTCAAGCGAGGTAAAATATATTGCGTAAAGAAGTAAGTAATTGAACTTTAGTGTAGAACTTTCTTTCGAGAAAATTGCATTTTTTGTCCTACCGGACTAGTTTCTCAGCAATTCTGATATCATACTTTTTTATCTCGATTTTTAAAATATTTTGCTAATTTAAAGTTTAGTCTAAATCAAAATTACTCTTAAATTTGTTCTAGATAGTGTAGAATTCTTACGAATTTCTTTTCAAAATCCAACTAAAGTATAAGCGTTCAACAAACTTAAACTATATTTAGATCCAATAAAAATAAATAGATACAATCCTAATTCGACTTCTTGACAACCATTTTCCCATTTACGGTGCTTATTTATTTGAAGAGCAAAATAAATCCACCTACCTAATATATTAGAGTACATATTATTGTTTTACTTTTTCGGTGAAAAGTACATATTAATGGATTCCACATAAAAAAGGCAAAAACTGACATGGACAAATCAAAATGTAAATTTACTTCTTTTGTCGTTTTCAATGGCTCTATTAGTTTATTTAAACGGAAATCTTTTTATTTTTTTGGTTAAATAAAAGGAAAGAAGTTACATATAACTTCGAACTTCGATTGCATTGAAATCTTGTTTTAAGTAAAGTTCACTATCACAATATCACTTAATTTCTTTTGCATCTGATCTAGTTCTCGTCATTGTCCCACTTGCTTTTATTTACATGCCTCACATAAAATTCCTCTAATTGAAAACAAAAACTATACGCATACACATTAGTTAGTAAAAAACGAAAAAAATTCAAATTTTTTTGAAGAAAATATTCACAAAAAATGATAACAATTGTGGGAGAATTAATTTATAGTCAAGAAAATATTTCACTAATTGTTATAATGACAGCTTAAATTAGCAAACATTTATATCACTAATAATTATTAAAGACAACTTGATAAACATTATTGTCACTAATGCACTTGCCATAATAATTATTGGAGTTAATGCCAAATTACACAGCTACAAAATGCATAACTGTTTAATTTACTTCCCTATGAATTGAAGAAATAGCACTTTACTCTCTAGTAAAAATTTACCTCCTTCAGCCAGATAGTGTAATTCGCTTGCCGAAATTGAGAATGGTTATGAAAAGTGTTTTGTAACATAGGGGGTAAATTGTCACATATTATAACACGGGGGGGGGGGGGGGAGGAGGGAGTGTGTAGGGTTGTAATCGAGCCGAGTAGTGTCAAACGAGCTTTTAAATGTTATTGAGTGAAAAATGATGTTCAAGCTTGTTTGATTTGTGTGATGAAGCGAGCTCAAACGAGCTTTTATTGAACGAGCACGAGTCGAGTATTGAGTAACTTTGTTTGATTTTCACCCCTAGGCCGGCGTGAAACTTTTACTCCGTATAAGACTACATAGAGGTAAAGTGTTCTTTTTCCAAATCACACGGAGGTAAATTGAACGTTATGAAAATTGCAGGGGCTAATTTGCAATTAACTCATAGTTATTGTCCCTAGTCATGTACTGAGATTACGTACTGCGTGAAAATGCTTCAATTTATTCCTGTTTCGAACTTGCAGATGGCGATTATTGCCATTAAGCAAAATGGTATTTTGAGTAATTCCGTTTATATCAGATATCCCTTGAAAATGAGGTTTAAGCTCAAATATGAAGCTGGAAAATGATTTATTACTAAGAGGATCATATCATTAACTCTTTTACGTCATTATCAACAAGAAAAAATGGCAAACTTAGATCATATAGAGAATTCATTCATTCCCTAAAAAACAAAAAAAAAAAAAGAGAGAGAGAATTCATTCACTATTCTTCCTCTACACATTGATTTTTTTAGAGAGAATTGCATTTTTGGTACACAGCTATAGGTCAATTCCCACTTTTGGTACACAGCTTTATGTGTCCAACACATTTGTTACACCTCTTTAACAAAGTTCGACACATTTGGTACAACCGTTAAATAAATTGCAAAATCACCGTTAATCCGTTAGTTCGACACATTTGGTACACCTCTTTTACAAAATTGGCATGCGCAGGGCACATGGCTACCCAGAAAAAAAAATTTGAAACTTGATAAAATTTTTTATTATATTTTATTCTTCTTCCAATATTAGACTATAAATGACATTATAGTTTATTATATTTTACATGTCATATAAATAATAAAATTTTAATAAATATGATAAATTAAAGTAACTTGTTTATTATATTTTATTCTTCTTGCAATATTAAACTATAAATGACATTATATAGTTTATTATATTTTACATGTCATATAAATAATAAATACATATTTTTTAATAATTTTTATAAATAATAAACTATTTTTATAAATAATTTTTAAAAATTGAAACTTGATAAAAAAATTTATTATATTTTATTTTTCTTCCAATATTAAACTATAAATGACATTATATAGTTTATTATATTTTACATGTCATATAAATAATAAAGACATATTTTTTAATATTTTTTATAAATAATAAACTATTTTTATAAATAATTTTTTAAAATTGAAACTTGATAAACTTGTTTATTATATTTTATTCTTCTTCCAGTATTAAACTATAAATAACATTATATAGTTTATTATATTTTATATGTCATATAAATAATAAATTACATATTTTTTATCATTATATAAATATGATATGATAAATATAATAAATACATATGATAATTTTTATAAAAGTTTATCAAGTTTAATTTTTTTTTGGGGCAGCCATGTGCCGCGCACATGTCAATTTTGTAAAAGAGGTGTACCAAATGTGTCGAACTAACGGGATTAACGATGATTTTGCAATTTATTTAACGGTTGTACCAAATGTGTCGAACTTTGTTAAAGAGGTGTACCAAATATGTTGGACACATAAAGCTGTGTACCAAAAGTGGGAATTGGCCTATAGCTGTGTACCAAAAATGCAATTCTCTCATTTTTTTTATAAGTTCAATGACATGTCCCTAATCAAATTAATGCAGCAAATTGGTGAACCCCCAATCTACCATCAATACATTGACATTATTTCCCTCAAAAAAAGAGAAAAAATTCATTGACATTAGTTAATGTCTCAATTTGTTACGTTCATGTACAAGAAATACTTGAAAAAAAAGTAAGTATGTTTTTGGTTTTGTAGAATATTAATTAATTAAAACCTAGCGCGTGTTGAGAAATTGTTGACCTAGAAATTCATAATTCAAACATGGACTTGGTTTTTCCTAGATTAAGTTCAATTAATATTGGGACATCTAGCTTTCTTCTTCGTTTCTGACCTCTACGGACATTGATGTATACACTAGAAGCGGACCTAGACGATTTTTGTTGAGGGAGCCGGGGAGTCGGAGATTTATATATGTAACAGCAATAATTTTGATATTTTTTTAAATTTTGAAAAGATAACTTAAGATAAAGAAATAATATAATTGAATTACAAGTTTTTTGGTAGCAAACTCAATAGTTTTTTGATTTTTGATAAAATAATAAAAACTAACTTGAGATAACATGATATTATAATTTTATTCAACAAAAGATAAAAAAAAGTATACTAGCAATTTTTTTTGTTAAAGTTACATATACAAAGTTGATAATAAAACAACAAATATATATTGATTATTCAAGACATGAACAAACCCAATGTGCCACTAATATATTGAATATAAGGTAAATATATATTTTCTACTTCTATATAATATAATTATAATCTCATAAGCCAATATAAAATCATAGTTATCGTATGTTAAAAACTTAAAGCTTGCATAAATGCAAAAATAACAAACACTATCAAAAGAGTTAAAACTACTTCAAGGTAAAATGAAGAAAATAATTAGTGAACACAGGAGTTTATGTTAATTGGATTTCCATGATAAATAAAAATATCACTCCACTAGACCAAAATTGAGGAAAAAAAATTGAATAACCAATAAAAGATAATACCACAAAAAGATAAAAAGTATCATCCAACATTGAACCACCATTAAAAGATAATAAAATGATAAAAGGTACTCCATATTACAAATGGAAAAAAAAAAAAATGGTGAACCCAAGCTTTAGCTCACCAAATTCAAGAATTATTATCTCGAAAAGTACTTCGAGTGGGCTTTGTACCACGTGATGTAATATATCTTAGTATAGTATATTTGTAGTACGTATTGGTTTAAATGTAACCCTAAAAAGTAAGCTAGTGTTTGCCAATAATAATCCACCTATATAATAGGTACCTATAATAGTATAATGTAGTGTAAGGAATGAATAACAAATTAATTTTACGTGTTATTGTTAAAAGCAAATTTACCCTCATATGATGAATAAAAGCGTAAAACATATTTATAGGTATAATGTATTCTTTTCATTTATCGTCGGTGTACTACTTTGTTCTTTTTTATTATTATTATTATATTATATGAGCATTATAATACATTTATCATTGTTAAATGATATACATTAAATAATTATTCCTCTCTTTAATAGTTTAAGTTTTTAGACGGGTTGGTCATTCAATATGGTATCAGAACTCAAGTTTAAAGAGGTCATGTGTTCGAATTCTTCCGCCACCCACTTATAAATTTCACGTGTTAGGTTTGAGTAAATGAATACCCTTTACACGTGAGATGACGTATTAAATGATATATTAAATGATTTATTTTTTAATAGCTTAAGCTTTTATATGAGTTGGCCATTCAATAACTATCAATTCCCCCAATAATTTTTTTTTGACATAAATCAATGTCTCAATTTGTTACGTTCATGTACAAGAGATATTTGAAAAATAAGTAAGCATATTTTTGGTTTTGTAGAATATTTAATCATAACATAACGCCCGTTGAGAAATTGTTGACCTGAAAATTCATATTTCAAACATGGACTTGGTTTCCTAGATTACGTACATTCAATTAATTTTGGGACATCTAGCTTTTAGGGAAAATCGCACTTTGCCTCCCGTCCTTTAGACCTTTTTGCACTTTCCCACCTATCCTTTCAAAATTCGTAGTTACCCACCCCACCTTTTTAAGTAGTTGCAGATTCCCCTCTGAAGCAATTGGAGGTGGTATTTCTGCCCAGATTTTGTCATGTGCCGGTCACATGCAACTTTCCAAAGGGTAAAATCATCTTTTCAATTGCACATTTATTAACTTATCTCCTCCAATTTTTTCTACCCTGTTAGTTTACATATGATGAAAATAAACAACATTTTGGGGATCAAAATGAAACCAAATTACTCATTATTCAACTCGAGATTGTTTGAGCTCATTCCGTTACACATTTCAAATTATTTTTTGTTCGATAATTTTTTAAATTTGGTTCGACCTCGACGATAAATTACAAAAGTGACAAAAAAAAATGTAAATATATCAAGATACTCAAACTCAATTCATGTTCGACTCCATGAAGCCTCGTTTGAGCTATATTATTTTAATAATCAAATCAAACTCAAACAAAATTTCTACCACGCCTAGAAAAATAAAATCAAATTGACCAGCTAGCATTAGTGAATCTTTCAACTATTTTTAAAACTTCATTACTCAAAATCAAAGAACAACACTGGAATAGCTAGACCCAAATAAAGATTAAAGATACGTCACATATTTTTTACAAGCCAATACACTATTATCACAAGTTCACAACTCTTTTTAATACTCTAGAAGTGTAATTTTTCGCATTCAAATTTTGCAATTTATTCTAATAACTAAACTCATACCTCCTCTTGAGCATATGTTCAATAAAATAAATTGATCCTCAAGCAATTTCGGGCAGAGAGGATTGTCCGACTAAAACTGCATAATTTACCCAAAATTGAATATATTAAGTTTATCTCCTCCCTGCTAAAGTTCGATCCACGATTTTCTCTTTGTCAATCGATTTGCAGACATTTGAGCTTTGTCGTCAATTTGCTGTTTATTTTTCTCAGGTAGAAAAAATTGGAGATAAGTTAATAAATGTGCGATTGAAAAGATGATTTTACCCTTTGGAAAGTTGCATGTGACCGGCACATGACAAAATCTGGGCAGAAATACCACCTCCAATTGCTTCAGGGGGGAATCTGCAACTACTTAAAAAGGTGGGGTGGGTAACTGCGAATTTTGAAAGGATAGGTGGGAAAGTGCAAAAAGGTCTAAAGGACGGGGGCAAAGTGCGATTTTCCCTAGCTTTTATTACCATTCTTCTTCTTTTCTGGCCTCTACCGACATTGATGTATACACAATGAGCAGACCTAGATGATTTTTGTTGAGGGAGGTGGGGAGCCGGAGATTTCTGTGACATAAAATTTGATATTTTTTCAAATTTTGAAAAGATAATTTAAGATAAAATAATAATAAGATTGTAGCTAAGTTTTTCGGTAGCAAACTCAATAATTTTTCGATATTTAATAAAATAATGAAAATTAACTTGAGATAACATAATATTATAATTTTATTCTACCAAAGATGAAAAAAATATAATAACAATTCTTTTGTTAGAGTTACATATACAATTACAGGGGCGAACTTTAAGAATTGTTAGAGTTACATATACAATTACAGGGGCGAACCCAGAAATTTTAGTCGCGGGGGGCGAGATTAAAATGGAAAGTATATAATTAAATTATTTAAAAAATTATGATTATCAAAATTTATTTTAATATGCCGATAAGTCTTATGGTACTTGATATTGATAATATATCTAATCAAATAAGATAATAAAAAATATATAATATACAAAAACAATCAGTTCTAATAATTTTAGTGATGAAAAATCAAAAACTTTATAAATAAATTTAAATATTCATAAAAGTTTTTAAAAAAATACCTTTTGATAATGGCGTTGAGTGATTCAGCCGATTTGGGAAGAAAACCCCCTTTTTTGATATAACTTGGTGAAGAAAAGTTGAAGAAAAGTTAATTTGAGAAGAAATTGGAATTCAAAATTCAACGTTGTTTTGTTTTTCCTTATTAAAAGAGAATTATATTAAGTGTTAAAGAATATTTTCCTTATCAAATTCTACTTAAACTAGGCAACTCTATTAGTGAGACTCCATTCTCTAAGATCAAACCACACATTTAATTAAGTAGACAAAGATTTTTGATTCAAAAGATTCTTTCCTTTAGGAATTTAAAGGTACTAATAAGAATACATAAAGTACTACTATAATAATAATAATAGATATGCCCTACTACTAATTTTTTTTTTGCTGGGGGTGCGAGCGCCCCCACCCGCACCCCCTATAGGTCCGCCCTAATACAAAGTTGAACATAAAATAAAAAATACTGCATATGCAAGACATGAAAAAGCCCAATGTGCCACTAACATATTGAAAATAAAGGTTAAAATATGACTTCTACTTTATTTATCATGATCTCATAATTCAAGGCAGTGTTTCTAAAACCGGACCGCTCATTGAACCGAAAGTCTTACCGATTACTGGTTCGATCGATTAGATCAGGTTGACCACTGGTTCGATCGGTATAACCGGTGTGACTTTATTATTATTATTATTATTATTATTATTATTATTATTATTATTATTATTATCTAAAATATAATTATAATTCAAAAAATTATTATTCTTTATCAATATAAATTATTATTGTTCATCCAAATAATCAGAATGTCATAAAAAATTAAGATCAATGACAATTTAAATCTCAAGTATCTCTAAAAGATACATACATTCAAAACAAGACAACAAAATTAAAAGTTCATCTCATTTTCAAAGTTTTGGCTTGTTCATTGGATATTGTTGTAATTTGATGTTTATACAGTAAAATTGATTTGCATAATTTCATACACAAAATAATATTATTCACAATGATGACAAAATGGTTATGTACTTCTTTATGTAAAAAAAAATGTAATATTCATTGATTTTTTTCTTCTAAAAATTATGCAATTTAGTACTTATGAAACTTAACTTTATCTATTTCAATAAGTATATATATATATATATATATATATATATATATATATATATATATATTATTTTACTTATTTCAATATGCATAAATATATAGATTTATATTTTTTACATTCGTATTCATGTCGTATCGTATCCAGTATATTTTTAAAAATCCGCGTCATCGTATCCGTGTCGTGTCGTATTCGTATCGACGTATCCGCATTCGTGCAACATAAGTTATTGTCAATCTTTTAAGTTTACGGGGATTTATTTAGAGTTTTTAAAAACGAACAAGATTATTTTCGCTTTTTATTTCACAATAAGGTCACATTTAGAAGTATATTTGTCACTTGATATGCGAATCAAGAATACTCATATTTAACGCGAGGAAAACACAATACAACATTGGAGGAGTGAATAAGTCTATGAAATGAATCTTTTTGCTAATTAAAATAACATATAAATTTTTTCTCTCAATTAAAAATATCATAAGGGGTGTTTCTGCATTTTAAAGAAATTGAGTTTAATTAACCCCATTTTGGATTGGAAACGACGGGCGGTTCTGTTTAAATTTAAAGGATTTTTTTTAAAATTAAATTTAAAAGATTTGGTAACTATCACTTTAATGTTTAAACGGCCCATGTTCTAGCATCCGAGTAATTTCTTCCGTCTTCTCAAAAGGAAATTAATCCATATCTAAAATTGTTTCTAAAATCTTAAATGGAAATATATTAAGTAGTACAAACAAGGAAATATCAGAAATTTATGGGGTTTAATTATAGGTTAAATGAGATTGTATTTTAGTGGTAATCACTGAGAAAATAATGTCCCAAGCATGGATCAAAGTTTTGTTTTCGATATATGTTTCGGTCAGCTTAATATAATAAACTTTACGAAAAGTTTTCGGAAACATTTCGAAAAAAGTAGGAAAAATTATGAAAAAAGTTACTAAATTAAGAAAAAAAGGAAAGTTTCATGACAAATATTGAGTTTCGAAAATACATCTTATTTTCGTTTCGATTGATTCAAAAATAGAAATTTTTCGATGTTTTCGACGGAAAAGATGGAAATTTTGATCCATGATCCCAAGATCAAGAGGTCATGAGTTCAACTCTCATAAATATGAGTTTTTCAATAATTTAATACTAGTGTTTGACAATGGCTTATTATTTATAATTCTTTATATTTGAACAGTTATTAAAATAATTTCTAATTTAATGATTGATAATTAGGTGGAAGTTCAAGCGAGGTAATATATATATATATATATATACTAGGTCAATTGCTCCACGCTCCCGCGCGGAGGATATTGCCCAGTGCTAATGTATTAAACTAAGGACAATTAAGTGTACAAATTATGTGTTATCTCGATCATATTAATAAAACACATGAACATAATGAAATTAGGTCGCTCTTCACTAAGTTTTATTCGAAGGTATTCTTGTAGCACAATTCAACAGTCGAATACGAAAATCTATATTAATATTATATTACATATTATATGCATAGAATAATCTACACAAAGTAATTGAGGTAAAGTTAAAAAAAAAAAACAAGGTAACAATTACTCTGTTCAAGAATTTAGAATTACTTATCAAAAAGATGAGTTTACTCAATTCGTCATTCAACATAATCCAACAATAAAGAGGCGCAAAAATATTAATAAGCGCTTGTCAATGCAGAGAGACCCAACACCCATGGTCATAACATTAACTGAGATGGTGTGTCTTCTCGAGCAAGCTACTGGCATAAAAGGAAGGAGGTTCCCCTGGCCTTCGCTAAGACCATCGAGGGTCTCAAGGCCCGTACCCACAATGCGTCGGTCAGTGAGAGATAAAGCTGATTTAGCTTTATCTCTCATTGATCGGTGCATTGAGGAAGACGTGCTCTGGTGTCGTCAGAGGTCTTCATCAAACTGATATCGGAGGACTATGGTTGTCGAATTTGTAGGAATCTATCAGAGAGCTCGTCTTCGATCAGATAGTACAAAAAAACGATAAAGTTATTTGGTCTGCAGTTGTAATACAACAGATTATTTTGGTCCGATTAAAGATCAAGCAAAATCAACAAGAAAATAGCAAGATTGAAAGGAAAATAATAAATCAAAGAAACAACGTACCGAATATTGGAAATAGGTTAGCAAGAAGAGTACAAAGCAAAATCATATTGGAAGAACAGAGCATACAAAAAAATTTATAAGAAAACTTAGCAATAAACCTCCAATATTTATATATTTGTAAAAATATTATTTATTATTTACAAAAAAAAAATTATCTCATTTTGTGCTCTAATGATTTTAATAGATTAATTATATGATCTTAGTAACAATATATTTTCTAGACAAATTTGTGGGTTAAATGTAAGATATTCTCCTTTGTTAATCTGCATGAAGCTACCCGGTAAATTTTTTATTCTGCTAAACATCCTTATATTTTAAAAAACCATGCAATAAACACCCAATTTGTAAAAGACAGATCGTTTTGGGACAATTTTCAAGAAATAGTTTAAAAATATATATTTGCTTCGTAATTTAATCATAGACTGGAATATTATTTTGCAAAAAATAATATTTATTTAACTCTATGCATATTTAAAATATCCAAGGTCTATTAATAAGTGGGGGGTACCCACCATTATTCACACAAAAAATAGCTAAACATGTTTTATGTAATATGTTATCCGACAGAATTTGCCCAAAATAACCTCTCCATTCAACTATCGTAGGTGCTTTCTTTATCTTTGCACCTCTTCATTCCTCCCGATCTCTGATCGAGGAAGCGATTACTTTTATTTTCGATAAGGTGGTATCGGTAAAGGGGGTTCCCCAATGGGTCAGCCTCGTCGTTCGAATGGGTGGGATCGGTAAGGAAGACAAGGTCGGCATCGTCAGTTCCTCTATGTGTCGGTGCTTGGATACTCTTCGTCTTGTATTTGAGTATCGATGTCACGAAGCATCGACGTACTTGATGAGCCAGGAGTGAGGTAGAAGGTAAGAGCAGCCGATCAGATGTTAACTGAGATGGTGTGTCTTCTCGAGCTAGCTACTGCCATAAAAGGAAGGAGATTCCCCTTGCCTTCGCTAAGACCATCGAGGGTCTCAAGGCCCGTACCCACAATGCGTCGGTCAGTGAGAGATAAAGCTGATTTAGCTTTATCTCTCATTGATCGGTGCATTGAGGAAGACGTGCTCTGGTGTCGTCAGAGGTCTTCATCAAACTGATATCGGAGGACTATGGTTGTCGAATTTGTAGGAATCTATCAGAGAGCTCGTCTTCAATCAGATAGTACAAAAAAATGATAAAGTTATTTGGTCTGCAGTTGTAATAGATTGTAATAGATTTTCAGTATTTAGTAAATATGTCGATTGTAATATATTCGAATCTTATACCTGTTAAATTGATTTTACTCAAATCGAAAGTAAATTATGTTGTACTGTTTGTTGACCGCTTCGGATCAGGAAATTGCAAAACAGGTTACCTTCAAAGTAAAAAGTGAAACCTTCCAAATAAATTATAAAAGGAAAACGGCGACGTTTTATGATGATACTGTTTTTAAAAAAAGGGCAAAAGTATACAGAGCCGACCAATAATAGAACGCACTAGAAAACAAAATAAAATCAACGACGCTGGTCGGGAAGGTAGGACGAATGTAATTTATCTACAAGAAGGTATAAAAAAAACGGTGAAATAAAACCAATAGCAATTAATTACGTGATGTCGTTTGTTGATTGGCGATTTCATCCCGCTGCCTCTGCGGCTGCCGATCTTACCGTTAATCTGAGTTTAATGAGGTAGAATTGGTCGCGAAGATAACATGGAAATGGAATTGAAAAACTTCATGTAAGGGAATGCGATTTGTTAAGGAAAGAAGCCTGTCATTTGAATAGAGCTCTGCTCTTATCCAGGCTTGGTAATTTCAAGTTTGTGGAGAAGTTTCTGGTGAGTCAAAGGGAATGTGAAGAATTAAAGGAGAAAAATTCGAGGTTGGTTGAGGATCAAAAACTTCGGAATGATAATGAGAAAAAGGCAGAGGAGCGGTATGCGAAGGCTCTCAAGACTTGTATGTCGAAAATATTAAGTTTATCCTTATATTTTCCTATCATACGCTCATTGTTCAATTGTTTACTCTTCAACTCATTGATTTTGCTCACAAACCTTTGCATACCGCTCCTATGCTTTTTTCTCATTATTATTCAGAAGTTTTTGATCCTCAACCAAACTCAAAATTTTCTCCTCCAATTCCTCACATTCCCTTTGACTTCCCTGAAACTTCTCCACGAACTTGTAATTATAAAGTCTGTATAAGACCAGAGATCTATTAAAATGACGAACTTCTTTCCTTAACAAATCGCATTCCCTTACAACATAATTTACTTTCATATTGGAGGACTATGGTCTTCATCAAATTGATATTAGCCTTTGATACACAAAATAGTAGATAAATTAAAATAACAAAAAAAATAAAAATTTAGCAGCCGTTATTAAATGATCACACCCTTTCTCTTTTTAAAACTATTAGAACTGTCCATTAAATTTAAAAGAATGTGACTTTTCATATACTACGAAAACAAAATATTTAAACAAAAAATATGTGGCAGTTATTGAATATTGGTAATACGATTCAAATTCATTTAAAGGATTCGTAAAACGCACCGATAAAAAATAAGCAAATAACGTTTGTTTTATGACCGTTTGTTTCATTTTCCCCAAATATCGTAAAAAGTTCCAAATAATGTACTATTTTGTAAAACTTTCTGCTATATATATATAATTATAATTATAATTCTAAAGAACTTTGACTCAAAGGTAAATTGCTTTTATAAAATATTGAATAATGTAATTTATTGCAATCTTAATAATAATATTTGTTCTTTTTTTATAATTATCCTAGCAATGATATATGACCCGAAGAGGTCTAAAAACAGTACAACATAATTTACTTTATTTTTTTGTTAAATTGATTTAATCTATCTTTTTATTTAATGCTTTTTCCACCGTCTGTTTGCAACCTGTGCGCCCGGCAGGGGAATTTTGGTAGTGCGATGCGAGTGTGCTTTTGCAATTAATTTTTAAACAGCATAATCATGAAACAACACTGTTTATTGAATTTCTTTTTTTATGACCATAAGAAACATACAAAGCAATGGTCAAAATCTCAATTCTAAAAATCTAAATATCAATTATAATATGTATACTTCAACAATACATACAATTGTTCAGAATTAAAAGAATATATAAAAAAATCGACTATTATCTGTACATTGTAATGATACTGGAAGGATGAAATTTTTTTTTGGTGGTAGTAAAATTGGAAGAATAATACGATGTTAGGAAATATTTATAATTCCAGGGCTACTTAACATTCGTCATTTAATGCTGAAGAAGTTAGTCGAAGACCATATACTTGGCCTCCTCGGAGACATTAGGCCATAAGATTTGGTCGGAAAACAATATATCACAAAGTAAAATTACACAAAATATACATATTGGTCAAAATTCAAAGACAAGCGGATTTTCATACAAAACTACATCAGCATAAGATCAGAATGATTCTTTTAATTATGACGAGCAGTGTATTTAAAGTTGAATTTACTAATATAAATAAATTAATTTTTTAAACCAATAAATAAAAACTAATATTAAAAGTCGTCAAAACTACAAATATATATATAAAAGAGATATATCTAAACCAAACTCGATGAATGCTGCTGCTATTGAAAATATGGTATAGAAATTTTTTTTTCATTTGTTTCTCAGCTTATGTGCAACCTTTGTGAGCACATTGCAGACATATTATTTACTGCATGATGAGAAAATTATACACAAGCGACTTCATTTATCCATTAAGTTGTATACATATTGACAGTTCCGATGATCGATAGGATATTCCGAGGTGAATCGGCAATCATTAGAAGTTGAAGAAAAGTAAGAATTTGAGGCATTTTGATATGAACCACGAGTTCATCCCATTCGTTACTTTGGCTGAAAATATAGGTACTTAATTAAGCTCCCATCATCGTCATCTCCACGAAAATTTCGATATCCACAAATTAGTTAGAAATGTTAATCTGAGAACGGCTAATGGGAGTGTTTGGGTTTATACGTTTCCTCCTGCTTGGCTGTCCATTGTAACAAAGAAAAAATAAAAAACACTGGCTGGCACAAGTATATTTGAACCATGTCGAAAGTCCAACTTTGTACATGTATTTGTAATATTTTAAATGAGATGTAAGAATAAAATTTATCTTATATTATTAACACATATTAATATATTATCCTTGAAAGAAGATCCACAGAATCTGTGAGAAAGAACTAACGGATTTAAAAAATAGATACCTTATTTTGTGCAGCCTCGAATATAGCATCAACAATGGTACGATAATTGTCTTCTTCAATAAGAGCCAATCTGTCATCCTTCAAAGTTTTATCATATTTTTTGTACCAAAAATTTCCAATTCCACCCATACCAAAACTACTTTAGAAAAAAAATTTATAGCTATTAAGTTGAATAGCAAATATTGGATTATAATATACTTCAAATTCCATGCTCGCAAACTCATCTGTCGAATATAAATAATATTCTAACTAAATCAACAACACAACTTTAATTTATATAGAAAAATATAATTGATGTGAGACAATTTATAGTGGTCATTTTAGATCTTACAGCCATAATATTATAAGATAAACGGTGTAGATTGTTTAACGGGAAACATTCCCACCTTTTCAACTACTCATAGTTATAGCCTTATAGGGCAAGTTTAAAATTATATATAAATAGTAATTTTGCTTAAATGCTTTAACCTAATTGGACCTGCATATATGTAAAACGTACCGACAATAAATAACCAAATAATTGAATAACTTTGTTATGTGACTATTTGTTTAATTTTCTCAAAATATTGTAAAAAATTCTACAAAATGTGCTGTTTTGTAAAACTTACTGCAATGTACCATGTTGCTATTTTATTGTAAATAGTTACAGGTTAATACTATTTTGCAATAACATAAAATATATTTAACTACATGCATATACAAAACATTTTAATTTATCAGCAAATATATTAAATATGTTTTTATAGAATATTGCTGTTGGTATATGAATTAAATAGTAGTAAATAACAACTAAAAAAATAACGTATATTATATTATCTCTGCAAAAAAAAAGTTTATTCTCGACATTGAAACGACCCTTCCTTAACCGACACATCTATTCTAAAAAACCAAAATAAAAAAAGAGTCAACAGCCGTTATTAAATGCTCACACCCTTTATCGTTTGAAAACTGTTGGAAGTGTCCATTAAATTAAAAATAATATGACTTTTCATATACTACGAAAATAAAATATTTAAACAAAAAATATACGGCAGTTATTGAATAATAATTTGAATATTTATTTATTTAATATAGTAATATTATTCTGTACAACCATGGCATAATTTTGAAATCTAATTAAATCCATCAATATATTATTTTCCCTTCTTCCTTAATCTCTCGTGCAAAAAACCGTCATCGTCTTCCTTTTTTAGCAGAATTTTAATCTCTAAATTATGAATTTCACCCAGTTGTTCGCACACTGTTTTTGCCTTATGTTGGAATACCATCGTTTCTCTCTGTAATTAAAAACTCAGATGAATACAGTTTTAACCATCCTAAAAAACTGTAAAAGATAAGTTTATTCTCGACATTGAAACATACAAAGGAACGGTGAAAATTATATGTGTAAATTTATATATCAATTATAATATGTACACTGCAATAACACATGAACTTGCTCGAAATGAAAAATACCGATCTAAACAACGACTATTATCTGCACAATGTAATGATCATGGAGAAAATTTTTATTATATTTTATATATTTGAATTTGCGTTATTACTTTATCTTTAATAGTTTGATTAGTAATAATGACCATAATTTACATATATCAAATCATAAAAATTTAGCTAGTATTAGATGTCGAACAGAGCAAATTAATCTGAACCTGAATTTGCATGTTTAATGGGACAGATTAATCAGAACCTGAATTGGAATCAAAGAATGTTTTACATATCTATATACAATAATAATTTGAATATTTATTTATTTAATATAGTATTATTATTCTTTATTACCATGGCGTAATTTTGAAATCTCATTAAATCCATCAATATATTCTTTTTCCTTCTTCCTCAATCTTTCGTGCAAAAAACCGTCATCGTCTTCCTTTTTTAGCAGAATTTCAATTTTTCTAAATTATGAATTTCACCCAGTTGTTCGCACACTGTTTTTGCCTTATGTTGGAATACCCTCGTTTCTCTCTGTAATTAAAAACTCAGATGAATACAATTTTAACCATCCTAAAAAATTATATTGATATTCCAACAAATACAAAAATACCTTCTGTTTTTCTTCCAACTCCAAGAGTTTTTTCTCGCAATTTCCGAATACCTCGATAGCAGCTTTTAGTGCATTGGATTTCTGCACGCATTATAAATTTAAAAAAATTTGTATAATTTTAACAAGGCTTATTTAAAAAAAAAAATTAGTACCACCTTTTCTTTATGCTGGCCTTCAGGATGAAACTCGAGCTCTTTTTTCTTTGTTTCTATGAGTAATTTAACATCTTCCATTCTTCTTATCTTGCATAGAATACAAACATGTTCATAAGAATTATAATTATTATCATTATATGAAAAAAAAAAAAGATAAAAAATTTATATAGATTTTGTTTACCTGGTGAAAATGAAACAATTGTTTTCGAGCAATATTAGATATGGAAATGTAATGATCGTGTAAGTCGAATGTATATATATATATATATATATAAATTCAACCTTTTTGAAAATACGAAAAGCTCTTTCAGAAAGATGAATAAATATGACGTTTGAAGCTTTTATCGAAAGATGTATTGTTATGGTTTGAATTGTTGGGAATAGTAATCGTCGTTAAGTTAATGTTTTCAAAATTCTTATATATCCTGCAGATTTTGAAAGTTTTATTACATCATATCATCATTCTTATCCGAACTAATTAAATAATAATAATACGATTATAAATTAAAATAAAAAAATTATATTCTGTAGAGATCGTTCCGAGCCTTGATAGAGGAGATTGCCCGATCTTAATGAACGGTGCCTCCTTCTATACACTTCAAACAACGTCAATTTTGCTTCATCTTAACTATCTACGCTTATTTCGATTTGCTATTTCAGAATTCCGAATTAATTTAGGGTAATGGGTTAGTGGATTTGTTGTGGCCCCGTAGTTGGCGGCCGTATTTCTTCTTTGGTTGAAATCGGATATAGAAAAAAGAAACAAACATAACAAAAAAATATTTGGTAAGCTCAGATCGAAAAGCAAGATCAAAATTAAAAAGTAAAAGAAAACATAACTAACGTAGAAAATAAATAAAAAAATTACCCGGACTGAGAAATAAATGTGGATCGAGTTAAACAATGAACATAAAATAATTGTTCAACTATAAAATACAGAAAAATAAACCACACAGTTATTAACAATGGAACGCACAATTAAAACAATATAATAGCTTGAAACAAATTACAAAATATAAAATATGGGATTATTAATTAATCTTAAGAAATTCAAAATAAAATAAATTAATATTAGAGCACAGTCCATTACATATATAAGAACATATAATATTCTTTAGGCAAAGGAGGATAACAAGTATAATAGTTAAATAAAAATATTTTGTTTATGTAGCAAATTATATTATGTAATAAACATATCCAAATTAAAGTAAAATTACAGGGCATAAACTTCAGAGCAATAAACTGGGTAATAACAATCAAACCAGTACATTATTTTCATTATAGTCCTCATTTTCATTTTCATATCATTTTCGAAATACTTCTATATTCCATATTCAGCCAATTTTTTCGAAGATGTGCTTGCCTTTCCAATTTTTTTTTTCCCGCATAATTCTGAAACTACGTCGTTATGATGGTAGACGTGCTTAGTGTTATAGTACCTCGTGCATTGCTGATTTTCTTTTCCTTTTCATATAATGGTTTAATTGGCCGTCATTTTGCAAGCGGTGAGCCCAAAGTGATCTTTTTTTTTATCTCATTCTTCTCAATTTCCCGTTTACCTTAACAAATCGACCAACTCTTCTTCCAAACCTCAGTGTCTCCAGCACCGCTGTTTTAAATGAACAAGATGAAACAGAAGAGGAAGATAGGCTGAGTGATTTGCCAGATTGTCTTCTCCTACACATTTTGGCTCCAATCACTTGCCTAATAAACTCGATTAACCACATATACCAAGCCAAATTGATTAGAAATTATGAAATATTTCAAATTGGATAGCATATCTTGGATGAGGAAAAAATATTTCCAATTCCACCCATACTAACTCATAATTTTTACGAAAATTAAGCATCATCAATTTTATAATCCTTAGATTCCTAGACCAAAAAATTAATTTACATTTAGTCCACAATATTAGTTCACAAATATAATCAAAGTAAGCCAATTTATAGTAGCTATGGTAAAGATCCAACGGCCAAGAAATTAGGAAAATCTAACGGTCAGTAAATTAATAAATCAACTGCGTTTTATTTCCAAATATTTAAACAGATCTGAACTCGCGTGTCTTGTAAAACGTGCTATATAAATTTGTTTTGTTTTGACCGTTGATCTTTAAACTTTAATTATATGGACTGTCCGAGTATCACCATAAATATAGGTAGTTGATTACGCGGAACGCGTCCTGTTCTAAAATTTACACCATCTATCTTGAAATTCCTTGGCCGTTGGATTACGATTGCTTCTATAGATTCGGTCACTTTGACTTAAATATATAAGAATTAATTATTAATTAATAAATAATGTTGTGTAACCAACACATGTGACTCACTATATTCTAGAAAGTACTACGTCAGAAAATAGGCCCGACTAATATGTTTAACAAGCTACAAGACACGAAAGTTAATAAAATTCGAGAAAGACTGATTTAATGAAAAAGATGAGTTTAATTTTATTAACGAAGATGATTTCGAGATTTATGGGAATGAATCATAGATAATTTTTTTGGAAGATTTTATTTTAAATGTTTCCGATGAAATTACGTTAAACGAAGATACTATAATATGATTCTGTTGTGCGATTGGTCAGGTTCATCTTAGTCCTAAAGTGATTAATCCAATTATTTACTCATCTTGATACTTATAAGTGCCAACAATTGCCAATAACCCGTTCACGATTTTCATTTTGATTTAAATTTAGCCCCTTTCATAGGAAAACAACGTCGTTTTGTCCTCCGTCGACCTTTGTTTCTTTTAAATTTGGCTTGTTTTTACATATGTTTTCGTTTACTTTTGTCGGTTATATGCTTTATTTCTGTGTTAAATATTTTATATAGGTCGATACAGAGCTAAAGCAGTAGAAAAAGATGGAAGTAGAAGAAATATATAAGAACAAAGATCGGGGAAATAAGATCGAAAACCAACGATCGGAATATATTTCTAAGCATTTTCCAACCTTGCAGCCTTGTTTTAAGGATGTTAAATCTATCCCATATCAGTACTTTAATTTTATCCCCATTAACAACGTGTAAACTCTAAAACCTGGCGCGCATTAGTATTGTCGACAAGATCTTTCAAGGATTAGTTGGAACAAGATAATACATCAATTGTAATAAAAAACACGAATCTGATTAAATAATTTACTTAATCTTATCTTCAAAACATGACATATAGACTATGTTTGATTTTAAGTATTTCAGTGATGAAAGCGGTATGGAAAATTATTTGTTTTGAAAACAAATCAGTATAAATATAAGTAAAACGCATGTAAAAAAAAATTATTTAAGATTTATATTTTGTTAAAGTAAAAACAAGAAAATGGTAAATTATTTTGAGTTGGAACGTTTTATAAAGAATCAATTGGGTTCTTTAGATCTTGATATAATAGATGTCGATGAACTTATCTATGCAGCGGAGGTAAATCTTCAATGTAATATTTATATCGAGAAATCATTCATAGAAGATGTAATTCGAAGTTATAAGTTAGAACAGAGAGCTGCAGGGGAACCAAAATATGGAATCATTAGTAACGAAAGCCAGAATAACTTGCCGGTAAGAGAAAGAGGAGTATTTTTCATGCTAACTTACAATCCATTAGAAGAAATTCAGGTATTATGTAAATATCCTAAATAAAGGTCTAATGAAAGTATAACTTCAACATTTTTTATAACATATGTTAACAATGTTGTAGAAAGTTCCAGTTGGAATGCAAAAAATATTGGGATGTCACAAGTAAAAGAGATCTATATACGGAATGGGAACATATTTTGGAGAATCAAAGTTGCTCATCTTCTTTTGGGAGTAGCATGGAATGGAGTAATGATTGAAAATTCAGTAGAATATGCAGACATAATAATGTTATATCAGTCAGCTGTTAACACATTCGAATTTAGCCTTTTCAGTGGTTACTCATCTCGAAAGTTTCAAACATTTAATGAATATGGAGGGATTGATGATATTAATACTGAATATGAAGGGCAAAAAGAAGTTTCAAATCTTACAACTCCATTTGTATTGAAATCTTGCTATAGTTTTTCAATAATGTCTGCTTTCTTGGTGACAATGCATGGAGCAAATCAACGATTGGTAATATTTTTCATATTTATTTTCATGTTGCTTAAAAAGTGCTTTAACAAATTTATGTATAATAAAAGAAATTTTTTTTTTTAGAGAATACCGGCGCAGTTTATTCAATCAGCTGCCATGCTAAGTACTCGACGCGTAAATTTGAAATCTGGAATACGAAAATGGTTAGTTACAATGACCGACGAAGGTTTTGGAGATGGTTGGGATATTTTCTATCGAGACCATAACCTGAGTACAGAAATTGTGGTTTTCTTAGTGCAATAACATATCGTCCAGTTATATTTAAGTAGAGTAGAGTACAGATGTTATATAGTTGGTATATTAAAATATCTATAAATTGTGCTTAAAGTATTATGACTGCATTAAAACAAGCAATTATTTCCGTTTGGATCAAAATTTCCAATCCACACCAACTATTGCAATGGTTAATAACTAATTACCGAGCGGTCATTTTTTATTGTTATCGACCGTGCACTTTAACCTTCACAACACGGTGTTAATTGGCTAATAGAATAGCGAGATATTTGTGACCGTCCGTCACACCATCCTTCTTGTCCAAATTAATTAAATAACAATAATACGAATTATAAATTAAAATAAAAAAATTATAGCAGTAAACGAAGATGAGGAAAATACATAAATATCTAATTTTTTTTGCATAAAATCAAAACCGGATATCTAGATCGTAAATAAAAAATAACAAAACAACAAAAGAAAAACAATATTTAGTGTTAAAATGATTGTTAGAATAATTTCATTCAGTATTTAGTAAAGGAATCTTCGAAAAGAACGTCGATTTTTAGGATATCAAAAGAATATTTGAAATCGTTACAATATCGTAGAAGTTAGTCTAATTTATGACTGCTTATCTGCTTAAGTTGGAAAATTATAAAAAATAAATATTAAAAAATTAGTTTCATGTATTTCGAAGACTAAGGTACGTGGTATATATCTCATATATATTAGCAGCACATCTTACGTACTTATATAACTTTAACATAATTACATCCTCATATGTAAAGTTGTAAACCACAGATTCTAAAACTTTTTCGCAATGTTCACCATCCTTGCCATGAAGCACAATTGTCCTCCAAAATAAATATTTTGACCTTCACAATGAAAATGTCAATCATGGTTTTGTCGAAGCATAATAAGAAAGTCTCCCACTTCTTGTCGAGAGTAAAATTAATTGGCAGTATCGCAATTAATTGGAGCAATTCTTCTTGTATAGGAATCCAGGAACAAAATAAAAACAAAAATTGTATTGGAAAATGGAAAACAAAATCATGAACGAGTAAATTGATTCTCTAGATATTTTAAAATAAACCAAGAAAAATATCTCGAAATTAAATACTATAACTATGTAGCAATAAATAAAAAGCCTTCTGAGAAGAAATTACCTGGAAGAAGATAGGTTGGTTCGATAAAGTGTAGAAGTAAAAGAGAGTTAAAAGTTAGAAATAAATCTAATTTGATTTGCACGACTTTGTAAGAGAATAAGGATGGAGAGAACATGAGATAATTAAATATTTCCAATTTAACCTATACCAATACATCCTTTGTACGTACATTCTCCATTATTGATTTGATTATCTTTACTTTTCTTGAACAAAAATTTGACTTAAATATATTTCATGTTCATAGTCGGAATATATAATCAAAGTAGGCCAATTTATAGTAGCTACGGTAAAGATCCAATAGCCAAGAAATTCAGAGATCAAGTGTGTAGATTGAACAACTATAGAGAAGATAACTTTCCACCTCGTCGTATTCATGAGGACAGTTTTAAAAAAATTAAAAGCTTCATCATTACATAGAATCATCATCATTATCTGACATTGCGCGTCATATAAAACTTGCTGGAATTATTAGTTCTTATCGTATATATACTCTCCTTTATTAAATAATTTAGTCGACGTCTATCACAAACTCACGTGAACATGCAACACTCAATTAACTTAACTTATCCAAAGATATCCTAGACTATATTGAATTAATCTACTTGACAATCATCAGATAACGTCGAAAATGTCCCGACTATACTGTATGCACATTGATTAAGTTCTCTTAGACCAATATACTATCATCCACTACAAAGATGAGTAACTACTGTTTATTAAAATATTGTTCGATGAATAAGTATTAATATATAAACTAATTTAAATAAGTGTAAAATATAAACATAAAATAATTTATTTAATCCATATAATGCACTGAATATAACCCAAAATTTAAAATTTATTTTGTATTTTAAACTATCATCATAAACATGAATAGTTCATAAGGTGTGTAAGTTTTTATTTGTTTAATCCAGACTGTTTATTTTATACTTTCCAAACCGTTGGATATTTCATGTTAATATTAGATAATGATTCGCTGGATATTCAAGTTTTTTCACTACGTAAAATTAAAAAATGAATATTTATATTTTTCAAAATGGAGAAGAATCACCAAACTCCATATATATTATACTCTCTAATAAAAGTATGCCTACAAGAGATATTATGTAAATAATAAGCAACATAAGTTAAAGTCTACATAAATGTTACTCCAAATTTTACAAATAATATATACCGGTATAACACAGACCGGATAACGACAGTGCGACCCACGTTAGTTGCCGGTTGAGTCACCATGATTTACCTCCTCTCACAATCCCGTCGGACAGGAAAGTGAGGGTCGTCCGGGGTGAGCGATTTCACCTTTTGGAACAAAATTATCACATTCTTTCTCAACTAAGTTATTACAACTTTTCTGACATTTGAAGATATTGTGAATTCTTCGATCACAAAATATGTACCAACATATGACATAACTCTTATTGGGAGGATTAGCAGAATCCATCTATCGACTCCCAATAATAGGTTGTAAGGAGCACTATCGAGTAACATTTGCAACCATAATCCTACTCCTCGAGACAACGTAACTCCATGAAATACCCACACCAAGCTAACTTGATTATAAATTATGATATATTTCAAGTTGGCTAGCATATATTGGATTATAAATATTTCCAATTCCACCCATACTAACTTATCCTTTGCATATATTTTATTCATTATCGAATTTATCCTAACTTTTCTACAACAAAACATTAATTTAAAAATATTTCTTATTACCAGTTGAGAAATACGCTCAAGGTAAGCGAATTTATAGTATCTATGATAAAGATCCAACGGCCAAGAGAATATAAGATCAACTTCTGCATTGTACTACTGTAAACGTGCCAACTTTCCAAGCAGTCATATTTATGAGGACAGTTTAAATAAATTACTTACAAGATTCATCATTATCCGACGTTGCGTGTATTGCTAGCATCCTCTGTAAAATAATTGATTCGACATCTATCACCAATATGACGTCAATATGCCACGCTAAATTAACTTGTTCGAAAAGGTGTAATCGATCACTCCGATCGACCCTCACTTTGCTCTTCGTTGAATTTGTTTTCTCTTTTTGTTCTACGATGTAGATCAATATATTACAGTAATAGTTCAGTGGGCATGCATCGACCAAGTGTGTATTAACCAATATACAAACATTCGATGTTAATTAAAGATTTAAACACGATTGAACTATTTTTTTATCTATAATATTTTGAAATATTACAAAATAAAAAAGAATATCTTAATTTCGTAAAAAATATGGCAAGGGTTTTTTTTTGTTATTGAAACTATGAATACGGTAAAGTATCTTTATTATATAACATTACATTTTAGTGCAAGTAACGGTAAATTTTACCATACTATTTAAATCAATATTTAAATAATAAAAAATAAATAATAATTTAGTTAATAAAACGTTTAACTAATATAAAAGTAAAATCATTATAAAAAGAAAAAAAAAACGAAAATAATGTTCATAGTTAACAAATTTCAGAGTCTACATATATTTCACGCACTATTAGCAAAACAAACACATTTCACATATTATCTTACTTACATAACTTAGGAATATTTTTTTTTTATTAGCATAATATACAAACTATTACAATACAAAAATATACACACATATATATACAAAAAAATACTTCATAGAGACGTTATGATCTTCTAAAAAGCATTTTCAGACATCCACAAATCCAGCCCTTCACTTTAACATTCCAGGATTCGACCGCAGTTATTAGCATTGATCGTGCTTTATTGTGAATTTGTGATCATTTTCATAATATACGATTTTAGTAACTATAATCTGTAAAAGAATAAATTATTTTAGAAGTATTATATAATAATAAGAAAGGAAATTTGTTCAATTACTAAAGGCGCATGTAAATATATGATAGACAATTAATAAATTAAGCACTAATATATGAGAAATATTACAAAGTCAGAAAATATTTTTTAAATTATGTAGAGAGTAAAGTTATGATGAAGTATAAGAGGTTTCAATAAAATTATATAGAGAATAAAGTTACGATGGAGTATAAAAATAATTACCAAGCCATATATATTTTGAACAATCAGCATATGGAAAGATTTTGATTTAGCGATGCTATCCACCGTTTCAGGATTAAAGGAAATGAAGATGGTCAAATTTGTATTGGCTGGAGGACTTTTGGCAACCATTTTCACATGCTACGGAAATATCTGCAATAATATTATTAAATATAAAATTTACAAAGATAATTTTTCTTAATTAAATAAATAACTAAGAAAATACTAATAATCTTTACCAGTAATGCAATAAACGCTTTGTCAGCATAAACAAAACAAAATATTCAGTAGTTGTTAACTACATTAGCGCGAAAGTAAATACAGTTTCACACATCTTCACTGGCAGCAAAGTTATAGAACGTTGTCTCCATACCATCCAAAACCCTGTACATGATCCATTAAGTTGAGCATATATCGATCCATCATACCCCTCGTCTCTAAATGTCTGGGATAAGAAGCTAAATTTTATTTCGGGATTGTACATTATAATCATTTGTGGTGATTGTTTGTCAGATATTTTCCGAAACATCATTTGAACAATATTTATACTGAGGCTTTTGATATTCCATGATAATATTGAACGTTGTTGATGCGAATTTGTAATCAAATTTTTTGGCAATGGATATTTCAGTGCGCGTTAAATCAGATATAATGCTCACTGGAAGACATATTTTTAAAAAACATGCCATTACATTCTGCCCTATGTAAGTAGTTTGAAAGAGCTCGTCGTTTGTACGAAAATAATAGTTTATTTTTTCGGACCGAAGAATGTTTACATCCATATTTCCAAGTACTGCCATTGCTTAGAGAATAATATATCTATATTAAATAAGTAAATACTCTAATTGATTCGTTTAGAATTAAAAAACGGTATATAAGCGAGAATAGTTGTTCCATATATGAAATTCATTATCATCCTAAACCAAATTCATTAAAATACGAATAAATCATATACAATCCGAACATACAAAATCTGCACAATTAATTATATTTATTAATAGATCTGATGATAGTGATGATAGAGCATACATGTTAGTAACTAACGTATTAACAACATAAATAGATCTCCAGAAAATTAATTTTCTACAACCACTTAAATCATGATGTTGCACATAAAGATATTTTACACGTAATCACTATTCACAATTGCGTGCATTTTAAGCCAGTCTACACTAACGCACGGTATATTATATTATATTATTTTATATTATAGTAATAAAGTAAACAAAATTCTTGAGAATCAGATAAATTAATATTAAAAGAAGAAAAAATTCACTTAAATTAATACTTAAATAAGCATGAATTACCTTCACATACTGTTCATCTACAATTTTATGTCTAGATTGTATTGTATGTGTTATATATAGGAGAGATAATATTAATTATAAAATAGTTTAAAAATATTGTTATATATAGGAGAGATAATATTAATTATAAAATAGTTTAAAAATATTGTTACAAATTAGCAATAGCTTCAATAAGATAAACAAATAAATAAAATTTATTTACGATACCATAGTATAAGAAAGAAATTATGCAAAAAAAAAAACAAAATGAAAATTCAGGTCAGCCATAAAAAACGATACAACCGCCGTATTGAATTAACGTATCTGGTAAAATTATGTTACCACTAATCAGTAGGCCACTTAACGTTAGTCAAATATAAAATGTATTTATTTGGAAAACTACATAAAATATCGATCAATAAATGATATTTATTTGTTATGCTTCCCAAGGATTACAGACCGTTTGGCAAAAGGAATCACGGTGTTCAGTTTATTTGTTTTCAGTTCAATGTAAAGGTAGACCAATCCCATTACTCAGGAAACATTGGCTGAAAAATGAAACTTTATGTTAGAACATATAGTGGAGGTTTGTAAAATAATTTCGATTTGCGTAATGTTGTTTGTTTGGGTTTTGAGAGAGTGGTTTGAGAAATAAAGTATGTGTAGGTTTTTTTTTAAAGAGTTAGGTTGTAGGTGTAAGATGTGTAAGACTTTATGTCAAATCATGTTTGTTGTGAGATAAATTGTGTAAGAGATATGTTACTTTATGTCAAATCAGAGTAGAGTTTGTATAGGTTTTGTTTAGAGATAAGAAAATTGTTGTTTGTTTGGGTTTTGAGAGAGTAGTTTGAGAAAATTAATAGATGAAAAATTTATTTCAGAAAATAGAAAACATGTTTGTTTGGCATTTCCCAAACACGAAATTTTTTTGGGAAACGCCAAACAAAAATATAATATGTTACTGAAACTCGATCAAATTCCACATACTCGGTAAGATAAATAATGAAGGATTAGACTGACAAATCCGAGCACATAATGATCAAATATTGAAGAACAAAGCCGAGATATCCTCGGTAAGTTATATACAATTCTTTCGATAACAGTTGTTTCAAAGAATAAAAAACCAAAAACATTCAAATCGCTTTTGACATACCAAGTTATGCATGCACATTATAGTCGAACACAAACTCCAAGAACAATATAATTGCTGATTCATCAATTGTGCAACAGAACAAGTCAAAATACATAAAAAGAGAAAAAGTTTGGAAGTGCTAATAATTCATCAAAGTAGCCATTAATTTTTATAAACCAACCGGAAGATAAATGGCCGGTATCTCAAATCGGCTCTAATTCAAATTTACGAACGCCCATTTTCTCAAACTCGAACTCATCGCCATCACTAATTATCCAATGCCGTACTTTCCAACCGTATACAAGCAATTACCACCATATTGCCTACGAAAACTTGATTCCATTCAGCAGTCGTATAAATCTTTCTACGATTCTTGACAGTTTTAGATTATAAAATTAAATAGCAGTGACGGGAGCGGTGCTTCTCATAAATATATCTTTAAAAAGATGCTTCAATGAACATTGCCTGAAAAAAAGATTATAAATTAAGTATTGATTATCATCATAATTTTGATTTTAAGGTTACATTATAAGTAACGGAGAATAATCGGATCATTTTTTCAAATATATTGTTTCCTTTCATAAGATACAAATCGCTCCTAACAATCGCGACCTGCAGCACTCCTTTTAAATAAAACAAATAATTTATTTTTGTAGAAACATATTAAAGCATCAAAGTAACGATCAATTTTTACATGCTTACCCGAAGATGATTGCTTGATATTTCGAATCGGTACTCGTTAAATTTTTCAAAATCTCATTTTCTCAAACCCAAACTCATCACCATCACTAATTATACTGTTATTGAAGCCTCTCCAATGCCGTACTGTCCAACCGTATACAAACAATTACTATTTTAGTAATTTCCCAAGCAAGTGGAGATACCCTACAAAAATATTGGGATCATGGCTTCGTAAAATGCATTCTATACAGCACTGAACCTGTAAAAAAGCTGTGATAGACAATGCAAAAGAATTTTCCAATTCCTCCCATATCAAAAAAAATTGATTTAAAATTACAATTATTTCGAGATAAATAAAATATCTTGAATAATAATATATTCATATTTCGCCCACACTAACTCATACATTATATATAGATTAGTCTTGATTTTATAATCACAAATTTTCGACAACATATAATTATTTATTACTAATTAATAATTAATTTATATATATTTCATATTATTTTGAATTATTATATTAAGTAAAAGTAAGTCAATTTATAGCAGCAATCGTAAAAATCCAACGAACAGGAGATTTTAAGATAGACGGTGTAGATTTAACAATGGGAAACGTTCCACCTTTTCAACTACCCATATTTATGGGGCAGTCTATAAAATTACAAAGATCAACAGCAAGAAACAAAACGGATAGAGATATCTTTTTTTCTGCACGTTATACAACACACGCAACTTCAGATTTGCATAAATATTTGGTAATAAAGAAGATTCGCAGTCAAGATCAGTTGTCAATATATTAAATGATAACAAATTAGAGACCAGCACACGTGGCTCGCTAAAGACTAAAAAGTACTACCTACAATGTAGTTCCGAATAATTCGTTTAACAAGACACGCAAGTTCACCTTTTAAATAATTTAACATTATTGTGATTAATAATATAATTAGCCAAGTTATGTTTTATAACATTTACATAACAAATATTTTAACAACAAAATAATTATTTAAAATATTTTTTGGACGATTAATCACAACAGCCTAACTAAATTTTATAAAATATATATTGTCTAGATAAATAAATCACAACAATCTCATTCTATATCCGCCAGATAGAGTCGTATTCTGGGTGTGAGAAGTCATTACCAATAGGTCGATATACGGACCTGAAACACCAATTTGTCCTTTACCCAAAATATCCGACCCGTTCCCACATACTATTACCAGTTATCCGAAATACGGATTTACATATAGAAGACGTCCATCGACCAATAATTTTTTTTATTTGTGCGCCGTCTCTTTCCCAAATCATTTGATCTTGCTTGTTCACGTTTCTCTCTTTTTTTAATACTTTCCTTTATAATTGAATTCAAATTTTGCAATTTTATCTTACTTTACCGATATGTTCTTCAAAATCTGTTTACCTTTTCGACAATAAATTTTAAGTTGTAAGATTCCAAAGCAGTATACTTTTGTCATTTTTTAAAAACTGTAAAATTATAAAACAGCGATATCGTCTTCGTTCACTGCTTTAAGTAATTTTGAAATGCACCTGATCATAAAATATTATAAATATGAATAAGTTAAAGTTTGGAAGTTTTATCCCTTTATCTCTGATAAAAACCATTTAACTATACTCATTAAGTGTGTGGTACTTTCAGGTACTTTCTATAGTTGAAGTGTGTGGTAGTTGGTGATCCGGGATCCGAGTCGGTCTTGTCCTGTATTTTGATTTTTCTTGTTAGATTATTTTTTTGAGATTTCAAGTATGTTTGGATAGTATTTCTTTCGCGTTTTAATTTAACGGTTATGTAATTAAGTTTTGAATTTATCCGATAAATTGTTTAAGATGTTTAAATTAATTCAAGTTTTAAGTTATATGTTATCCGCTGCTAGTCTAGTTTAAATTACATGTTTAGTTAATTGGTTTGTTTTGGCGACCCGATTCCAGTCGAGGGCCGTCTTTGGCCCGAGGACATGGCTGGGAAAAAACGGGGCGTCACAGTTGGTATCAGAGCCTAGGCTGTTAAGCTTTAGGCTTTCGTCGGGTTTGGATCCTCGGATAGCGTCTGTCGTGTTGTCTTAAGTCACTAGTTGCATGACTTTGCTAGCAATACTTAGTTTATTATCGCATATCTACCTTACGTCTGAAACTTGTACCAATGAATTTTCGTTAATCAGATGGCAGGACGTGGTCGTGGGCGTGGTCGTGGACGTGGTAGGGCAGTACCTTCGGCCAGTTCCGTTACTCCTCCCGAGGTGATTCCAACTCCCCCTACCGTCACACCTGCTGCTGGCCCTAACCCTGATATTTCAGCTCAGATTTTGGCTGCGCTGGCTGACATTAATCGTACCTTGAGAGGGAATGTCCAACCAGTAGCCCCAGTTGCAGTACCGGCCCCAGAGCAGGTTTCGGGTCCAGGTCCTATTCATGTTGCAGTACCCACTCCGCCTCCCTTGGATCAGACCTTAGAACGCTTTCTGCGTTTCCAACCGCCAAGGTTTAATGGGGAACCCGATGATGAAAAGGCCGAGGCCTGGCTAGCTGATATAGAGAACATCTTTCGAACTCTGAACTACACAGATGCAATTAAGGTTTCCCTGGCTACTTTTTGACTAGAGGATACTGCTCGGACTTGGTGGATTTTCCGTGAACGAGTTTGGGAAGAGACCCACGTGGATAGGACTTGGGCTAACTTTGTTAGAGACTTTGGCGACAAGTTCGTACCTCCCATTGTTAGGGAGCGGCGAGAGGAGCAGTTCAATGCCCTTCAGCAAGGGTCGATGAAAGTGCCTCAGTTCGAGGCGTTGTTCTCCAGATTGGTTCGTTATGCTCCACATCTCTTAATGGACGAGCCCCGTTGGACCCGACGTTTTATTCGTTGCTTGAGGTGGGAGATTCAGCAGGCTTTACTACCACTCAACATTGTGTCATTCTCTGAAGCGGTGGATCGGGCCTCGAGAGTGGAACAGGGTTTACTTGAACGAGAGACTGTTTTGGTTGGCGAGAAGAGGTCTGGACCTTTACAACACAGTGGAACGTTCAAAGGGAACACCGGGAAATCGCAGAAGATAGGGTTATCGGGACCGACTCAGTCAGGAACTTCTCAGACTGCCAACAGGGTATGCATTTTTTGTAAGAAGACAGGTCACGATGTTTCAAGCTGTTGGAGGAAGGCCGGGAAATGTTTGTACTGTGGGGGCAAGGGTCATTTTGCCAGAGATTGTCCTAAGCCGGGAAGATAAGTCGCTCTATCTAGTGGAGCACCTACTGGCGTAGTTCCACCCAGACCTCGTATTCCGGGTCGAGCTTTTGCTATTGAGGGTGATTTGAGTGTCGAACCTAACAACAACGACATGGTCGAAGGTACTATTTTTATTTCTGGCTATGCATGTAGGGTTTTGTTTGATTTTGGCGCATCGCATTCGTTTGTGTCCCCTACTTTTGTCTCTCGACTGCAGGGGTGTGTAGCTTGTCTACCCTATGATCTAGAGGTTAGTATGCCTTTGGGTGCATCCTTTGTGACCGGCTCCGTTTATCGGGCCTGTGAAGTGTGTATTGGCGGGGAAGTTTCCCGTCGATCTTATCGTCCTACCGATTCAGACTTTTGATGTGATCTTGGGGATGGATTGGTTATCTAGTCATTCGGCTCGGTTAGATTGTCGTAAAAAAATAGTCACCTTATCTTCTCCGGGTCAGCCGGACGTGTCTTATCAGGGTATTGGGAAGTCGGTTGGGGCTCTTCTTTTATCTGCAGTTGAGGCTCGCCGTGAGTTGCGTTCTGGTAGTAAGGGCTTTGTTGCGTATCTTATTAACAAGCCTAAAGTGAAGGCCGAATTGTGTGAGGTACCAGTGGTGTCTGAGTTTGAGGATGTTTTCCCCGAAGAGTTAGTGTCCTTACCTCCGAATCGTGAGGTTGAATTTTCCATCGACCTTATTCCGGGAGCGACTCCGGTAGCTAAACAATCATACCGTATGGCCCCAGCAGAACTTAAGGAGCTCCAGGCTCAACTCGAGGAGTTACTGAATCAGGGATTCATCAGACCTAGTTCATCCCCGTGGGGAGCACCGATTCTATTTGTTAAGAAGAAAGACGGGTCTATGCGCATGTGTATCGACTATCGAGGCTTGAACAACCTCACAATTGAGAATAAATACCCACTTCCACGTATCGAAGAATTATTCGATCAACTTCAGGGATCTCGGGTTTTCTCTAAGTTGGATCTTCGTCAGGGTTATTACCAGTTGAGAATCCGAGATGAGGACATACCGAAGACGGCACTAAACTCGAGGTACAGCCATTTCGAGTTCGTAGTGATGCCATTCGGCTTGACAAATGCACATGCGGTGTTTATGGATCTGATGCATTGAGTGTTTCAACGGTTTTTAGATCGATTTGTCGTGGTTTTCATAGATGACATTCTTATCTACTCGAAGACTCGTGAGGAACATGCTGAGCATCTCCGCTTGGTTCTTCAAGTTCTAAGAGAGCATAAGTTATTTGCCAAATTTAGCAAGTGCGAGTTCTGGTTAGATCAAGTAGCATTCTTAGGGCATATTATTTCCGGGAAAGGGGTCGCTGTCGACCCGACCAAAGTATAAGATGTCTCAGAGTGGAGGAGACCGAAGACTGTGACTGAGATTCGCAGTTTCCTGGGATTAGCTGGGTACTATCGTCGTTTCATTCAAGGTTTCTCTAAGTTAGCCTCGCCTTTAACCAGGTTGACTCAGAAGAAGATCCCGTTCGAGTGGGATGGGAAATGTGAGGCAAGTTTCATGGAGTTGAAGAAGAAGTTGACTACGGCACCGATTCTTACACTTCCAGAAGGGTCCGAGGATTTAGTAGTATATACCGATGCTTCTAAGGAAGGCCTTGGTTGTGTACTAATGCAGCGAGGAAAAGTGATTGCATATGCATCTCGAAAGCTGAAGCCGCACGAGTTGAACTACCCGACACATGATCTGGAGTTGGCGGCAGTAGTGTTCGCCTTGGGGAAATGGAGGCACTACTTGTATGGAGTTTCTTTTGTAGTTTTCACTGACCACAAGAGTTTGAAGTATTTGTTCTCCCAGAAGGAGTTGAACATGAGACAACGGAGATGGATGGAGTTGTTGGACGATTACGATTGCTCAATTCAGTATCATCCCGGGAAAGCCAATGTAGTAGCGGATGCATTGAGCCGTCAGGTTAGCGTATCCCACCTTATGATTAAAGAGTGGGAACTATTAGAGAGTGTTAGCTCTTGGAAGCCAATCGAGGAGCGATTTGGGGTTCGTCTGTCCAGCCTGAGGATATCGCCGGACATTTTCCAACTTATCTCAGCCTCGCAGTCTCTTGATGAGAAATTTAAGGGAATTCGGGAATCTCTCACGGAGGCAGCAGATTCTCATTTTACAGTGGATTCATCGGGAGCATTGAGGTTTCGGGGAAGGTTGTGTGTGCCTTCTGATTCCAGCTTGATTGAGCGAATCTTGGATGAGGCTCATTGTTCTCGTTATAGCATTCATCCTGGGGGTACGAAGATGTACAGAGATCTGAGGCCACACTTCTGGTGGAAAGGAATGAAGAAGGATGTGGCTCGCTTCGTGGCTCGGTGCCTAGTTTGTCAGCGAATTAAGGCCGAACATCAGCGTCCGGCGGGACTACTGCAGCCTTTACCGGTACCCGAGTGGAAATGGGATTCCATCACCATGGATTTTGTCACTGGATTACCGAGGAGTCAACAGAAGCACGATGCAATTTGGGTAGTAGTCGATCGTTTAACTAAAGTAGCTCACTTTATTCCGATCGGAGTGAACTATACGGTGGAACGTTTGGCAGAGTTATATCGGGATCACATCGTACGATTGCATGGTGTTCCAAGGGATATTCCTTCTGATCGAGATCCAAGATTATGTCACGGTTATGGAAGCAAGTCCAAGAGGCTATTGGAACCCGTCTACTGTTCAGCACGACGGATCACACGCAGACCGATGGTCAATCAGAGAGGACCATTCAGATTTTGGAAGACATGCTTCGAGCCTGTGTCCTTGACTTTCAAGAGAAATGGGAGAAAAGTTTGCCGCTAGTGGATTTTGCTTACAATAACAGCTATCAGGCGTCGATAGAGATGGCTCCGTTTGAGGCATTGTACGGCAGGAAGTGTAGGTCCCCGATTCATTGGGATTTGGATGAGTTGGGGTCATCAACGTCGACGACATCACGGGGAGTGCCAGACCCTGTTCTGGAGGCTATTGACATGGTTCCGATTATTCGGAAGAGGATGTTGGCAGCCCAGAGCCGACAAAAGAGTTATGCAGATCGACGATGGAGACCGCTTGAGTTCGAGGTGGGAGACCGCGTATTTCTTAGGATAGCTCCACAGTCGGGGCGTATTCGGCGTGGAAAGGGTGGCAAGCTTAGTCCGAGGTACATCGGACCATTCTCAATCCTGGAGAGGATTGGGAACGTTGCTTATCGTTTGGAGTTACCATCATCGTTGGGAAGTATTCACGACGTGTTTCACGTATCCCTACTACGGAAGTATATTTTTGATTCGTCTCATGTAATCGAGCCTGAGCCACTGCAGCTTCGAAAGAACCTCGCCTTCGAGGAAAGGCCTATTCGCACTCTCGATCGAAAATTTCAGGAACTACGCAACCGTAGGATATCTTTGGTGAAGGTACTCTGGAAGAGTCAGAGTGTCGAAGGGGCTACCTGGGAACCAGAAGAAAAGATGAAGACCAAATATCCAGAGTTGTTCGAGGGTTAGAAAGGAATTTGGGGACCAAATTCTTTTAAGGGGGGTAGATTGTGATACCCCAAATTTTTATTTGGGGTCTATTATGTAATTTTCAAAATCTAGGTCTTGATGTTTAAGCATTTAAATTATGTGGACTAAAGTTTATTTAAATGTTAATTCTCATAATTAATTAGGTATTGTTATCGATTAATTTTTATGTTTTAAGTCCAATTATGTTAAATGTTTACAATTAATTTTAAGGCCCATTTATAGGGATTAATGAATTTATATTAAGCCTAAATTAAATAATTAAGTTAAACCTAATTAATAACTAATAGAAGGAAAAAGAAAAGAAAAGAGGGAGACAAGTCGTACACCACCGCCGCCCACTTGTTGTTGCCATCACCGCCACCGCAGGTAGTTTCATTTTTCCTTTACATGCTTTCGGGTTGAATTGGAGATGGTAGGAATATGAGATTTTGGAGTAGTTTCATTTTTTCCTTTTACATGCTTTCGGGTTGAGTTGGAGATGGTAGGAATATGAGACTTTGGAGTGTTGTTGGAATTGTAATCAAATGATTCGTGCTAGATGGGGGTTCGGGAAAGAGGGAAAATAGAAGCTTGAGGTGCGAGTTTAGGGTAGAGGCGAAGTGATTAAGGGAGATGGTGAGTGGTTATGGTGGAGCGGCCATGGCTGATCGGAGAAGATGGGGAGGGTCTGTTTCGGGATTGGGGACTTTGGCCTTGGGTTCTGGTTCGGGTTTTAGGGTAATGATGGCCTTCCGAAGCTTGACGGGGAAGACGAAGGCATGGCGAAGACTAGAAGTGTTGATGGAAATTGGTAGGTGAGTTAACGGCAGTAAAGGGTTGAAGAAGATGATGAACAGTAGCTATAATGTGAATTGGGCTGTTTGGTTGGGCTGGGAGATGGGCTGTAGGAATTGGAAATAGGTTTGGGCTGGACTAAGTAGAATTGGACCGAGTTTGGGTCAAAATTGGGCTATTTTTAAGTGCAAGATTGGGCCGGGTATTAGTTGGGTTTGGGACTGGACTTCGGGTTGATATTTCGGGCCAAGAGAACGGGCTGTGATTTGGGTTGAGTTTGGGCCGGGTTGGGTTCGGGCCGGGTCGGGCCCGGAAAATGTTTTTTTGGGCTGCCACTTATGCCAATTAATTTGGTACATGTATGTACATGAATATGGGTCGGGCCTAGTGGTTTTTGGTTGAATTAAGATCTTGGTGAATTGGTTTTATCAATTAATTAGAATCCAACTAATTTAGTGGAATTTAATTTAACTAAATCTTTGGGTTTAAATAAGTTTTGAATGTTAATTTGATAAAAGAATCTTTAGAATTTAATTGTTCAAATTACTAAGTTTATACCCGCGATTAATTACAGGTTTTTGAACCAGTAGTTGAGTCTTGTTATCCCAGGCATCTTGATTAATCAGGTGAGTGTTCTTGTACAAGTTTACGTGATTCTGCTTGCAGCGACTTATTGAATGATGTACGACTGTTGCGTGTATACTTTATTTGTCGTGTGAATTTTTGAAATGCGCCTGTGACTAGAAACTTGTGAATTATTGTTGTGCGAGTGGTAGTGCTATGGTTCTGTTTATCGTTTGCATCATTGGGTCTGATTACATTCATTCGAACCCACTATGCGGTTGGATGAGATGTCTTTGCATGAGTCTTTTTATCACATTCATTCGAGCACTCTATGTGGCTGGATGAGATGTCTTTTTATCACATTCATTCGAGCCCTCTATGCGGTTGAATGAGATGTCTTTTATCACATTCATTCGAGCCCACTACATTGCTGGATGAGATGTCTTTCTATCACATTCATTCGAGCCCTCTATGCGGTTGAATGAGATGTCTTTTATCACATTCACTTGAGCCCACTATGCGGTTGAATGAGATGTCTTTTATCACATTCATTCGAGCCCACTACGTTGCTGGATGAGATGTCTTTGCATGAGTCTGATCACATTCATTCAAGCCCTCTATGCGGTTGGATGAGATGTCTGTTGCATACATATGTGTGAAGCGCATAAGGTGTGCGTGTTTGAATTGATATTCGATTATGTTGCTTGCTTGCTGCTATCATGTACATTTGCACACGAGCTCACTAAGTTGGATGATCAACTTACCACTCTTTGTGGATTACTTTTTCAGGTACTTTCTATAGTTGAAGTGTGTGGTAGTTGGTGATCCGGGATCCGAGTCGGTCTTGTCCTGTATTTTGATTTTTCTTGTTAGATTATTTTTTTGAGATTTCAAGTATGTTTGGATAGTATTTCTTTCGCGTTTTAAGATGTTTAAATTAATTCAAGTTTTAAGTTATATGTTATCCGCTGCTAGTCTAGTTTAAATTACATGTTTAGTTAATTGGTTTGTTTTGGCGACCCGATTCCAGTCGAGGGTCGTCTTTGGCTGGGAAAAAACGGGGCGTCACACTTATGCTACGTAAATATATATAAATAGAGATATAAAGAATAACCGACATAACTTCGGAAAAGGTTTGTCGAAATTTGATAGTATACAACATGTTTTTACATAAACTCTAACTCGTTATCCGATGCAGCCAAACAACCTCTGCACACTTCTGTATTAGTTAAATTTTGTTTATCTTACCACAAATCAAAATCATTTACGTTAAATAATTTCATAGGCTTTCACCTCGACACATCTTCGCTCGTGAGCGCTTTTCTGAATTATAATAAAGAAACGGCGTTTATTTATTTTACTGAATTATTTGCTATTTGTTGAATTATTTTCTCTTTTCTTAATACTTTTCTAACAGTCTATTTTTGCTATAGCTTAGCAGAGTATGGATACTGTGGATAGCTCAATCGACATCGGTAAACAGTTTGTAGATAATCCTCCGATACCTGCCCAACAAATTATAAATATTTGGTCGGATAATCGAGGACAAAATGATTATTCAAATATTCACGATGTTACAACTATTCTCGATGATCATTCATTACTTGATGAACGTTCTTTTAAAATTCAAGTCGAAAAGATTGAGCAATCTAAAATTGAAAAAACAGTGGGCTTATCACACAGCGTTTTAAGCCCTGGTTCTACTGAGACAGACATGATATCTACTCATTTTGGTTTGGCTAATATATAGCCTTGCGAATTCGATAAGTTCATAAATCTTTCTCCTTTGCAGCTTGTTCAATCAAGTTTTAAACATATAGAACTGGTATTTTCTAAATCACTCTTTTAGGTTATCATTTTGTACTAATCATTATGATTTAAATGTTTAGATGTTTTACTTTTAATTTATCAGGCCAAGCATCAAATTGCACAGATCGGGATCCATAATGAAGATATTTTATTCAATCAGTTTATTATACAAACTCCACTCGATAACATTGATTTTGCTCATCAATCTTTGATGATAAAATTAGAATTACTCCGAGCAGAAAATGAACAACTTTTGAAACTAAATGGTAATATAGCTACACAGAGGAATAATATTCTTAAAGATCGATATGATCTTTGTCTGCTGAATAAAAATATGGAGGATGTCTTGCAGGCGCAGATCGATAAGGCTAAGATATATCATTTCGAGGCTGGTTATGCTCATGGATACAAGTACAGGACAGAGGAAATTCTTACTTACCTTCATCATCCTACCTCTCCTGATTTTAATTTTTAAATATTATATTTCAAGTTTTTTAGTTTTATATAATAATATGAATATTAATATATATTATATTATATATTATTACATCAGCAAAATTCCGTTTGCAATATTATTTACAAATAGTAAATTTATATTAATTAAAATATATAAATTAAAACGACCGATCGTGAAATTTATTATGTTTTAAAAAACTAATGCGATACATTAGATACAAAATTCTACATATCATTAAAGCAAAATATTTTGCTGTTCTGATCAGATGTATATAATATCTTTTATAACAGACGAGTACAACATTGGTAATACAATAAAATTTGCCAAGTTAATAATTTGTTTTTTAAAATTAAGTTAGCATGGAACACGTAGAATAGAATAATATGGGCTATTCAAATTGCCACAATAAATATGAGCAGTTTGAAAAGATGACGACGCATTAAATTGAGTATTATCTATACCGTTATCCAAACGTTTTTCTGGCCGTTGGATATTTACCATTAATAATATAAAAGAACTTACTAACAATTCTACTTTTTTTTACTGATAAACATATGAAAATGGAGATATATATGTTCAATAAGAATAAAGGACGATGTCCAAGCATGGAATATATCATAATTTCTAAGGAATTTATCATTGTGAGGGTGCAGTTTTTTTTCTTTAAAAATGGAGGACGACCACTCATCCAGTATTCTCTCATGAGCAATTATATGTTAGCCTATATCGCGTGCACAACTCAAAGGCTACAAAAGTACTTATTCGTTATGATTTTAAAGGAGAGGAGACTATAGATTGCTCAAAGAATATAGTTTTCCATGATATTTTTCCGTTGCCTGCAGTTTTTTGTAGATTTGTTTTTAATTTATTTTTTATAGATTTGTTTATTTTTCCATGTTCTTTAATTTCTTAAATGCTTAGTAAATCTTTGTAATGCCAACCTCTACATTTACATAGGAAATGCGGTAAGTACGATTATACAACCTACCAACTTTCCCAATTTATTTTGTATTTTGATAACGAAACACAGGAGCTTAAAATATATATATATATATATATATATATATTATTGCTCTTCGTGGAATTTAATTTATCTTTTCTTAAATAATTCCAATTATCGTCAAATTGTATAAGTTTTGCTCATCATCCGACTAATAATTCGAAATTTTATTATTCATATAATAAATAGTTTTTCTTTCATCTAGAAAAAAAAATTAGCTTTCTCATCAAGTTTATTTTTCCGAAATTATTACACGATAACAGAAATAATTCCGCAAAGAAACTGATATGTTTTATGATTATACCTTTTCAAAACAAGAAATGGAAAAGTATATTGCGTAAGAATATCACTACTTAAACTCATCTCGTTTTATTAAGATTATACAGTTATAAAAAGTATATTATTAAATACCATCACGAAACGGCGCCGTTTCGTGAAGTAATTAATTGCTATTGGTTTTATTTCACCGTTTTTGTTTATACCTTGATATGAATAAATGTTGTTATCTCAATTACCTGGGACGGACTAACGTAGTTGTTCGTCACAAAACTAAAATAGTTAAATATTTTATATAGGTCGAGACAAAACAAAGCAGTAGACGAAGATGACTTACTTTTACTTAATATAATAATTCAAAATAATATGAAATATATATAAAAACAGTATCATCATAAAACGAAGGAACAGTATTGATCAAATTCCTTTTCAATTATTTTGGGGCCAGATAATTATATAATGCCGTTGTTTTGATGTCATGTGTGCTCAGTGTTGTTGTACCTCGTGTTGATTTTTGCGAGTTCCCGATCCGAAGCGGTCAACAAACAGTACAACATACTTTACTTTCGATTTGTGTAAAATCGATTTAACAGGTATAATCATGAAATAGCGTCGTTTGGCTGACGAGTTTTTGTGTTTTTTTTAAACGTTTCTTTCCGGAATTAATTGCTCTTGCTTTTATTTCGTCGTTATCGTTTATACCTTCATTTTCAAAACTACTACCGACGCAAGTCCACAAAATACATTAATGTGCATTAATTTTATAATATAAATTAAGCAGTCAAGAGACCTTAACAATATTCAACGGATAATAACTAAATATAGTTTATAAAATTTGATAGAAATATATTATTATGCACACTCAGAGCAAATTAAGCATGGTCCAAATATTTGCTAATATACCAATCATACAACACCTCCTTACCATCATCGTTAAAAATTACAACATTGAATGTCGTCCGAACATCCAAAAAGAAAAACAAGTAATTATTGAATAGTAGATGATCTTCTGAAAATTGTTTCCAGCCATCACCAAATCCAAATCCATCTAGATCCACTGGCCAGGTTCTCCATCCATTTTTTAGCTTAGCTTTGGTTTTGTTGCACATACGTGCAGCATGGATGAATTGCGTTGGAATCAGCTAAAAAGAAATCCTTTGTTTTTAATCTATAATTTAAAAGAACGACGAATATAGATAACGAATGAACGACGCAATAATTACCAGATATTCTTCAGTTTCATTAACATGCGCCCAGAAACCATTTGAACTTGCGAAGTGATTCTCCGTTCTCGGTATAAAGGGAACTCTGAAGTTAGAAATCTTCAATTCACCATTCAAAAAAGTACTTATATTTTTAAAATGCTGATATTCATTAAACCATTGCCATTTTTTTAAACCAACTTTTGTGAAAAAAGTAATCTCAAAAATATTTGTGTACGATTGATACAAAAGTAGTTTTTCGCCATGTTTAACATCATTATCTTTGATTAATTTCTTCCACTGACTGCAAAAACAATTTTCTTTTATATGCAAAGTCCAAGAACATGTTCCGTTTCTTATAATAATTGTATCGATTGTAGACATTTCAGCAGCTTCTTTTACATGTTCTGGAAATTCCTGCAACATAATTATTGACAATTTCATATGCTTAGATAAAACATATAAATTAAATAACATAAAAATATATATATATATATATATATATATATATATATATTATTAGTCCTTACCTTTACTGCTTTCAAAACAGTATTTGGTAGCATAAAAAAGACTCCTTTAATTTGTTCTTGATTATTTAAACCAGAATTATCCATGCAAATAATTCTAGTCGCTGGCTCCTCTGATGAGATATTCAGATATTTATACTGGTCTACCAATTCAGATATAAATAATTATTTTTTTGTTAAGTTACATTGAAAATGCATTTCTAAAATATCTGATATAAAAGGTACTGTTATAATTGCCGGATCCAATGACCTCATCGTAAATTATAGTATCGCTAATCATATATATATATATTTAAATTTAGATATAGACTAAATATTTTAATAAAATTATGAACGTAGTGTGTATTCCGATATATAATAATCTACTTCGGAATTATAAAATCATATACAGCCGGTTTACTTATTTTTCTAAGTTCTATTTGCAATAATTATATAAGGACTTTTAAGAATATTTGGCTGTTGGTTTAATTCATTTAGAGTTCATTTTTTAACGTGGATTCCGATATGATTTCATTTCCAATATAAACAATGTTAGTCTTCATATTTATACATGTAAAGTCCATACATTGTCGATATGTTCCACTATTACTATATTAAACATATTAACTACTTCTCTGCGATGGACAAAAAATATATAATTTTTTTTCTATATGTTTATACGACTTTTTTTTCTTTATAAGATTTCTAATTCTGTGATATTGTGTTTTTCAAGTTTAGTTTTCGTTAAACTATTATCTCTGTAAAGAATTATACGAACAAAAATTGATTTATTAACAGTATGCATAAAACCCCCAACTCCAAAAGGTTAATACAAATATAATAGATGATATATACGCAAAATACTAAACGTAATATAAATTAAGCAGGGAAATTTTGGCAGTGCAAGTCTACTTTTGCCTTTATTTTTTTTAAACGGTATGATCTCCTAGTGTAATAGTTTGTATAGAACCAAATATAAATGTTTCCTGCTTTAGAAGTTTATTTAGTTGTATAATATATTTTAATATACACGCATCACGAGAAGATTCCCAATGCATATTAGTTTAATGCATAGAATAATTTTACGTATCAATTTTGCGTAATATCAATTTCATATATTTGTTTATAAAGCAATTAAAGGTAATAAATACATAACGGTATGCACTGTTAGGCAAACAGGACTCGCGGTTTACAAGCTACGTATAAACGAATGAATAGTAAACTACGATATTTCAAATTTCCAATTGCAATCGCATTCGTACACAGTCAAATCAACTTAGATATTTATACTTTATAATTATAAAAATTAAATTTTGTTTTTGTTTCTTTGTGGTTTCTACCATTTTACCTATCAAATTATATTCGACCAATGTTATGCATTTTACATCGGTGTTTACTTACCAATGTTAAGCAATGTATTGAATATTTATTAAATATTTAGATACTTCTAAGCATCATATCATTCTTGCCTGTCCGCTTAATTAAAATATTTTATTTATTGTTCCATGAAGGTGAAATTGCTCACCCCGGACACTATACTATATTCGTAAATATACTTATATAATATAATAATCATATAAAACGTTTTTTTTTAATTAAGAATATTATTCCAAACATAAATCATTAACATAAACGTAACTTCTACTAAATTGTTTCGATTTGTTCCAGTAAAAATAAATAAATAAATATATATATATATATATATATATATATATATATATATATATATATATATATATATATATATATATATATATATATATATTTATTATTAGGAAAAAATGTGTAACTTAATTTCACATATTTATTAAGAACCATTAATTTTGATCAAACACATGTCAACTTCATTTAAAATCAATCTCACCAAATCATTAATCAACATTGGACAGTAATAATTACAAGGAATTATGCATTGTCAGGTACATAAGCATAGCTGTAAAATTTCGACCAAATGAATCTATAACATTAATTGAGCTAATCTGATAAAAATACATATTTCGAAAAACTTAAGATAAGAGTTTGTAATATATTTTGGAATCTACTAAATTTCCTTTTTCTATTTATAAAAAATCCCTTTTATGTTCTATTTGTTTTATTAATTTTTCAAAAGACATAGTCAAAGAAAAACAATACTATATTTCACCTCTTTAGTCCAAACACACTAGCTTTATTTAGAATTGTAAGATTATATTTTCTATAAAATTTTAAATTTTCTCTCGTGGGTTGATAAAGATGGTCTGTTAATTTCTATAAAGGGTTACGATCTATATTACAGATCACCAACAAAAGCAAGCACATATTTAGAGACATGTTGTAGATTGTCTATACAATATAGAAAAAATAGTTAAATAGTAAGCTTTTCAACAGACGTCAAAACTGCGTATGTAAGAAATACTCCAGTCTTTGATTAAACTAAGAAGCAAATATATATTTTTAAACGATTTCTTGGAAATTGTCCCAAAACGATCTGGCTTTTACAGATTGGGTGTTTCTTGCATGATTTCTTAAAACACAAGGAAGTTTAGCAGAATAAAAAATTCACATGATAGCTTCATGCAGATTAACAAAGGGGAGTATCTTACATTTTACCCACAAATTTGTCTAGAAAATATATTATTACTAAGATCATACAATTAATCTATTAAAATCGTTAGAGCACAGAATGAGATATTTTTTTTTTTTTGTAAATAATAAATAATATTGTTACAAATATATAAATATTGGAGGTTTATTGCCAAGCTAATTTTTTAAAGTAGTCAAGCAGGTCATTGAAAACAAGATAATCTCATACGAGCGTAAAGAGTATCAGAACATTATGAACATAGGATAAAATAGACAGCTAAATAAATATCCTCCCGATGCTTTGCTGGAAGTTTAATATCATAATAATTGTTTAGCTCATTTAGTAGAAGAGTTTAATCTTTTTAGAACCATTGTCTATACCTTATCAAGATTTAAATCCAGAAGATATCGTCGAAGACAAGAAAGACTAAGGAAGCAAAAAGCAATCAATCAGAATGCCAGCACAAATAGCAAATTTTATAGAACTATTTTCGTATATAACGTAGCAACAATAAGTTAATATTACATTTATTATAACAAAACGTGTTCCATATAATATTTATACAAAATCATGCACACTCAATAGATATACTATTGTACCAGTCATATATCACCTCTTTCCCATTGAGGTCGAAAATAACAACACAAAATACCATGTCATCGACCAAATAAAAAAACAAATTATTAATCGATATTCCATGGTCTTCAGAAAAACAGTTCCAACCATTAGCAAAGCCGGTATTTGTCACTTCAACAATCCAGGATCTCGTTCCAGTTACCAGCTTTGCTAGCGCTTTGTTGTGCATATGTTCAGACCGAATAAATTCAGCTGGGATAATCTGTAAATACAATAAATATTTAGAGGCAAATATATATAGTTGTACTAAAATCCTAAAGATGGATGAAAATATATAAAGCACAAAAATACGAAATAACTTCTAAAAATTTATAACAATTAAATGATTGATAGAGTATAATAAATTCCAAAATTCGTAAAGAAAACTACCAAGCAGTCATTCTTTTGCACAACGATCACATGGAAAGCTCGAGTTTTACCAAAGTGATCCACTGTTTCCGGTATAAACGAAATATACAAGTTACAAATATGCAGTGTCCTATTATAAACGGTACTTAAATATTTGAAATAACAACTTTGATTAAAGCATTGATTTTTTTTTATTCCACGCACGTCAAAAACATTAATTTCAAAAAATTTCGTGTGCGATTGATAAAGGACTATCCTTTCGCCATGTTCAACAAAATTATCTGCTATTAACTGGTTCCAAAGCCTAAGAAAATCGTTTTCTTTTATTTGTAAAGGCCAATATTTAGTCCCGTTTCTTAAAATAATGGTATCATTAGGAGCCAATCCAGCAGCCTTCCTAACATGAACTGGAAAATCCTGAAAAGTAATCGTCCACGATTAAGCAAAATAATAAATTAAACAAATAAAATGGGAAAATATAGAAATCCCATCAACGTTTACCTCGACCGATTTCAAAATACCGCATGCTAGCATAAAGAAGACCCCCCTAATTTCTTGTGCACAATGCACTGCAGATTTACTAATACTACTAATTCTACTAAGAGATGGAAAATTATCATCTACATGTTGCTCAACTAATTTATATATGAAATACTTTTTTTCATCAAGGTTGGTACAAAAATGACTCTCTAAAATTGAAAACACGAAGAACGATGTAATCTTCTCAGGATTAATAGAGCTTTTTTTTTTTTTGGAATACATCACGAATAAGAATATTGGAAATCATCCTTGTTAAATTCAGAGTACTAATTTTATTTTACAAAGTACATAGAAATCTCATCACATATTACCTTACTTATGTAGAGGCAGAACAAATATATACAAATATATTTTATCCTATTACGTAGCATATCTAATTAGCAGTCATATCAAAGTACTACGAAAACATATATAAAACAGTACTCTCTATTTCCATTACAAACACAAATCGGCACCGTTACTCTAATAAGCGATCAAGAGCAACGTACGTTTACCATTTTCGATGATTTGCATTTCCTTTCTTTTTTAACTATTTTCAGGTCGACGAAATATTGGGACCGTATTGTTTTAAATTAATTTTAAACAATAGAAAATCCCCTTGCTTGAAATGCTAAATCCTAACTTTATCATATGCAACAACTACGAGCCTGATTTTAGATTGGTGGTTAATTTTTAATGGATTTCACTTGTTTTTTAATAATAGCAATTTCCTTTGTTAATTGTGGTCGTGCGAGTTTGCTTTTGCAATTAATTTTTAAACGGCATAACTACGAAACAGCACCGTTTACTGATTTTATATTTTTACGTTCAAACATTTTTTTCGATTAGAAACATTTATATTTTCGATGTTGACTTATTGCTTCCAATTTTATTTCGTTTTTTTAAAAAAACGGCATAATCACGAAACGTCGCCGTTTATTGAGTTTATATTTCTCTGTTCATACTTTCGTATCGATAAAAAACAACAATAACATTTCCGATGTATATTTTTTGCTTCCAATTTTATTTCCTTTTTTTTAAACAGTATGATCCAAACAGCACCGTTTATTAAGTTTATCTTTTGTAAAAACAAAATAAAAACTATATTTACTATACACGATTATTGCTTCCAATGATTTCACATTTTTTAGAACAACTGAATTGGAATATAATATAACTTTATAAACAAAATCATTAAAATAAAAAACATATGATTTAAGTTAAGATGTTGTTAAATAAGCATTTATTTTTAATTCACATTTCTTAGACGTCTGTTTAATAATAAATAAAACGTATCAAGGGTTGTTACTTGTTACTAAGCAAAATTCACAACATTTATACATAATTTGTTGATATATTTTTTATCATTATGACTAATAGATATGTAGAAAATTTATTTGCTAGAACAAAAATGATCACGTAATAAAATTTACGAAAGAAATACTTGTTTTGATAACAAATTAAAATATGTTTTAAAAAAACCACAAATTCTACGTCCTATTCTCTAATATTCGAGCAGACGTTTTGATTCCATGTGAGCTCTGTATTTTTGTAACTTATGCTCTGAAGATTTTCTATTTCCTTTCCATATAATAGTTGTATTTACCGTCCGTTTGCAAGTGGTAATAAGAGCCGAAGCGACCAAGAAAAAGTCCCAACACAATTTCCTTGAGAAGCATTTCTTCAAAAAGCTGAATTGAGCTCTTTAACATTTCCTCAACTTTCCAATACCAATATGTTATTCTCATTTTTTTCAATAACAAACCATATTAGTTAATATTTTTTTAAAAACCAGCGTCGTTTTCATACCATGCGGGCTCAATGTTATTGTGCCTCGTCTCCTTTTCATAGAACGGTTACCGTACTAAACAGTTATAGGTTAATATTATTTTGCAATAACATAATACTTATTTAACTCTATGCATATTTATAACATCCTAAATTATCAGCAAATATTTTTAAATATTTATTTATAGAATATCGATGTCGATATATGAATTAAATAGTAGTAAATAAATTAGTTTCTATAAATTTAAATATAAGTGCTTAAATATAATTTAATTATATTATTAAATTGTAAACAACTAAGCAATTAGCGTATATTTAATGAATTAATTTTCAATTAACAAAATTACTTTATTTTTATTTCATAAATTCACGAAATATAATTAGTTAAAATATTAAAATAATTTCCAAGTAGTGGGCCCATGTGGTATGTCTTTATATGTTCTCTAGCATCTTTTATCTAATCTTTTCATCTATCATGTAAATGTCGAAATTATTCACCTTCCAAACAGACGGTGAATTGAACCATTATATGAAAAGAAAAAATAAAATCAACGACACGAGGTACAACAACACTGAGCACACATGACATCAAAACAACGGCATTATATAATTATTTGGGCCCAAAATAATTGGAAAGGAATATGATCAATATTGTTCCTTGTCCGCTTGGCTTTTATCAACGCGTGTCGATCTCCTACTTAGAATCAATTACCCGATCTCATATTTTCCAATCGCGTGATCTATTAAGTCTCCCCAAATTTCCGATCTCAAATATTTTTTCCAATATTGTATATGTCTTTCCGATCTCCTACTATTGTTACAAAATATAGATGCAACATGACGATCCCTCGTATGTCGTCCATCCTGGTCGATTGGGTCATCAATACATCGTATTATAAGAATAATGAGAAGATCGTATTATGAAACAAGTAAGAGAGGAGAATAAATCGCCAGCAAACTTCTGACGAGCAATTAAGACTATAAGGGAAAACTATGCATGAAGGCGGTATGCGCCATATATCGCCAACAAACTTCTGAAGAGAAATTGAGATTGTTTAGAACTATAAGGCATAAACATGGAAAAGTAAGACATAAAATTTAGAGAAAATAAAAAATAAAAACTAAACGTTGGTTTAATTTGCCGAAACAGTCAAGAAATAGAGCACAATAATTAAACGGGTTGGAATGAATAATCTTTACGCAAGCGAGACCACCAATTTATAGCAAAAGTTATTTAGATCCGGCGGTCAAAATAAACACAGATGAACGGCGAAGATATACACATTAATTAGGAACAGCACTAATCAAAATCCTTTACAATTTTTTTGGGCCCAGATATTTATAAAACGACGTTGTTTTGATGTCGCGTTTGCTCGGTGTTATTGTACCTCGGACATTGCTGATTTTATTTTACTTTTTCATATAATGGTTTTATTCACCGTCTGTTTGCAAGTGCTGGGCGCAACTTGTATGACTACGTAATTTTTATCTAATTAAATTCACGTCGATCTCTAAAACAAATTCACGACCTCTTTTTATTAATCTCATTTAACCGATCTCTTATTTTGTCACTTAAATTTTATACGTTAAGTAATGAGGCCCAAGTGTTAAATTAGTCAAAAGGAAAATCTATTTTTAAAATATAAAAGATATGAATAAATATTGTTATCTCAATTACCTAGGACGGACTAAAGTAGTTGTTCGTAACAAAACTAAAATAGTTAAATATTTTATATAGGTCGAGACAAAACAAAGCAGTAGACGAAGATGTATTTTTTACCTTTAATTGCATTATAAACAAATACGTCAAATTGATCTTTACACAATGCATTGGGAATGTTCTCGTAATGCATGTATAATAAAATATATTATGCAAAGAAAAAAAAATTGTATATTCGGAACAGCTATATATTCCGAATAGTCCTTATATTATTTTTGCAAATAAAACATGGACAAAGAAGAAAATCGACTGTTTATGATCTAATAATACCGAAGTATTATCTTATCAGCGCGTCTCGATCTCCTCATTTTTTTCGATTACCCGATCTCCTATTTTTCACTTGATGGATCTATTAACCCCCCTAAAAGTTCCAATCTCATCAGATTTGTTTAATTATTCTCTCTGGATTTCCGATCCCCTAATATTGTTACAAAATACAGATGCAGCATGACAATCCCTCATAAGTCGTCCATCCTGGTCGATTTGGTCATCAATATATCGGACAAGCACATTAAAAAATCCAGGCTTGTCTCCAAGAATAATATAATAAAACTAATAGGATCGAATAAATGTTATTTTTCCGAGCCTATTTCATATTTTAACTTGCATCTTATCACTCGTGTATGTTCGCCGAATGCGTATGTTGTGTATCGACCAGAATTGTATTACTGTTTCCCCGTCTAGGACGAGTATTTGGTCGTTGATCAGCTAATTAAACAGTTATTAACTAATGTTACTGGCCCATTAAACAGTGTATTGGGGTCTGGACATTTCTAAGCGCCCGCATGTTTCAAATAAATATAAGTTTCAAAATATATTTTCAAATCAATTTAGTTCCACATTATAACATTATAATAAAGATTATTACAGATAATGAAACTAATATTTTTTTTTTCATTTTCACAAACTATTACACAGTAATCCAGTTACAAATAATGATTAATATAGAGTGTACAGTCAAATTACTACAAATTCTACATCCTATTCTAGGATATTCGAGCAAGCGTTTGAAGGGTAGGTCAAATTTCTTTTTGTACAACACTTGCCCATGCATACCTTTACACCATTGTCTGAGAAATACAAATATTTTCGGAATTTCACCTACTGCCTAGATCATATACCGTAGTCACTTGACGAAGATGTTTAAAACATCCTTTAAATAATAGTTCAGCAGAGCTTTCATAGATATTAGATTGTATATTGACATATAATTCTGGGTTTATTATGCCAAGCCAACAAATGCATGACTGCGTATAACATAGTCTTACTTTTCAACTTCCAAGTACGAAATAATTTTAGGCTTGATGTGTCATGCCTCATATTTGGTTTTTAATTTTTTCGTTCTTGAACATAATTTCGGGAACTAAAAAAACACCGGCGTTTCTCGATTAAATCGATTTTAAAAAAATCAAAAGTAAATTATAATGTACTGTTACTCGACCGCTTCGGCTCTTATAAGCTACCGAAGGGTTAAAGATGGAGTCATAAGAAAAAATAGTTCAAGAACGAAAAAATAAAAAAGCAAATACGAAGCATGACACGTAAAGCCTAAAATTATTTCATAGCTGAAAGTTGAAAAGTAAGACTATGTCATACGCAGTCGATGTTATAAGGGTAGCTTTTCAGAAAACCCAGAGAAAACCCTCATATATCGACCATTCTGGTCGACTGGGTTAGAAATACATCGTATTATAAGAATATATGGGTCTTAACAAAAATGCTATCATGGGGCGAAAGGAAATTATATTCCGAAGGGTTAAAGATGAGGTAGTAAGAGAAAATAGTTGGAGGAAAAATAAGAAAGCAAACGGGTTAGAACGAAGAGATATATAATCTGTACGCAAGCTGAGACCACCAATTTATAGCAAAAGATATTTAGATCCGACGGTTGAAAGCAAGACAGATGAACGGCCAATGCACATTAAAATTAGAACGTTCGTTTCAACGACTGATCGACGAATCGTATTACAAGAATATATGGGTCTTAACAAAAATGCTAGCATGGTGTGAAAGGAAATTAAATTCCGAAGGGTTAAAGATGGGGTAGAAAAAGAAAATAGTTGAAGGAGGAAAAATAAGAAAACAAACGGGTTAGAACGAAGAGATAGATAATCTGTACGCAAGCTGAGACCACCTATTTATAGCAAAAGATATTTAGATCCGACGGTTCAAAGTAAGACAGATGAACGGCCAATGCACATTAAAATTAGAACGTTCGTTTGAACAACTGATCGACAAAATAATAGAGCAATCAAAGTGTCTCGGAAAACCGAGAAACATGTTACCTGCAAAGTAAAAAGTAACACCTCCGAAGGAAATTATAAAATAAAACAGCGACGTTTTATCATTAAACTTTTTTTCCCGACCATTGCAAAGTTTTCTGACCCATATAGTTGGGAAAAAGGATGAACATCGAGGTAAAAGACAAAACAAAAAATACACAGTTCATTAAGTAGAATGTAATGGTAGCAAATACCGTTTAAAAAAAAAAAAAACTCGTCAGCCAAACAATGCCATTTCATGATTATACCTATTTAAAAAAAATTGCAAAAGTTAAATCCCCTGTCGGGCCCACATGTTGCAATTAAACAAAAACAGAACAGATCCGGAAATGGCATTTCTTTTCGATTAAATCGAGTTTACACAAATCAAAAGTAAATTATGTTTTACTGTTTGTTGACCGTTTCGGATCGAGAAATCGCAAAACAGGTAGTTTAAGGTTGTTTCACAAGGATTAAGAAATTATTTAATGATCTAGATTTTAGAAAAATTAAAGGATAATTTGACAAAATTGCCCTTGAAAAAGATGAGTAAATATTTTAGTACTCCACATAATTAAATAAGGGTAAAAATGTCAAATTGCATTTAAATCTATCTTGAAATTATAAAGTGACATGTAATGTGGAATTTTTTTCTCTAAAGTGACATGTAAAATAAAACGGAGGGATTATAAAAGGAAAACAGCGGCGTTTATGATGATACTGTTTTTTAAAAAGGGGCAAAAGTATACAGAGCCGACTAATAATAGAACGCACTAGAAAACAAAATAAATTCAACAACGCTGGTCGGGAAGGTGGGACGAATATAATTTATCTAGAAAAAGAGATAAACAAAAACGGTGAAATAAAAGCAGTAGCAATTAATTAGAGAATGAAACGGCACCGTTTTGTGATTATGCTGCTGAAAAATAAATTGCTAAAGCAAACTCGTCCTTAAATTATTTTTGCAAATAAAACTTGGAGAGAGAAGAAAATCGACTATTTATGATCCTATAATACCGAAGTATATAATTATATTTGTTCTTTGACCAGATGCTTAAACATTTAAAAGTAACAAAATTAATTTTAATATACAACTTTTGTTTTGTTTTTTCTAGCCTATCTTATCAACGAGTGTCGATCTCCTCATTATTGTCGATTATCCGATCTCATAGTTTTCACTTATTGGATCTATTACCCCCCCTAAATGTTCCGATCTCATAATATTTGTTTAATTATTATATCTGGATTTCCGATCCCCTAATATTGTTACAAAATACAGATGCAGCATGACAATCCCTCATAAGTCGTCCATAAAGGTCGATTGGGTCATCAATACATCGGAGAAGAACATTAAAAAGTCGAGGCTTGTCTCCCAGAATAGAATAATAAAAATAAGATCGAATAAATTATATTTTTTCTGAGCTTATTTCGTATTTTAACGTGCATTTTATTACTCGTGTATGTTCGCCGAATGCGTATGTTTTGTATTGGAGAGGCCAGGGAAGACGGATTGGATCGAGAGGCGATGCTTATGCCTCAACGTGGGTGGAAACCTTTTCCTTCCCCTTACTCAACGTGAGTAAAAACTATTTTTAATAATCACTCAGACAATAGTCCTTAGTTAAAACATGTCTTCTAATATAAGTTTCGCCATGCAGGTGATGCAGGTCCAGAGAGTAGAATAGATATTATGAAATATTCTAAATTTATCTTTTCGAGAAAAAAAGTTTTAATAATTTGTTAAACTATATTTACTAATAAATATCTATTATATTCATGATCGTATTCTGAATTATGACTTACTGAAAATTAAACATCGCGCAAGTTAAAATTTCACAATATCCATAATTAAATTAAAATACAATGTTAGTTTTTCTCCCAAAAAAATATAAGTTTCAAATATGTTTTCAAATCAATTTAGTTGCACATAATTACATTATAATAAAGATTATTACAGATGATGAAACTAACAAAGTTATTCATTTTCACGAACTATTACACAATAATCCAGTTACAAATAAAGATTAATATGTAGTCAAATTACTACAAATTCTACTTCCTATTCTAGGATCTTCGAGCAGGAGGTTGAAGGGTAAGACATATTTCTTTTTGTACAAAACTTGCCCCTGCATACCTCTACACCATTGTCCGAGAAAGAAGAATTTTTCAGGTTCTCACCTACTGCTTAGATCAAATACCATAGTCATTTGACGAAGATGTTTAAACGGGGGATTGCCACAACATCCCTGAATGAGTAGTTCAGCAGAGCCTTCATAGATTGTATATTCGTACTAAGGAAAAAAATATTCTTTCCATTTCTCCTTCTTCCTTGGTCAAGTAGGTTCTCCCTCAACAAGCATGGTTCACTATTGGCCAGCAATATATACAATTCTTAATTACCTGGAAGTTGAAAAGAAAGTTAACTGATGAACATATTGTATATCTTCTTCAGACACATTTATAGAACATTCATGCTCGTAATCCTTGCTATTTTTGCTTCTAACAGAAGGATACTGAAATGAGAATTTTATAGGAAAATCAAGAATGGTTTTGTCCATAGATGTTAGAACCAGTTCAATAGCATCAAAGGTCTTGCACAAGACTTCAACATCTGTAAAGATTTTCACACGCACAAAATCTTCAGACATGCATTCGGGGGTAGCTTTTCAGAAATCCCAGAAAAAACCCAAAAAATCGTCCATTATGGTCGATTGGGTCAGAAATACATCGTATTATAAGAATAACGAGAAGATCGGATAAGTGGTTTAACGTGTCATTCTTCATTTTTAAATCAATAGATTTGATATATATGGTATTTTGGGGTGAAATGAAAATTAATTCCGAAGGGTTAAAGATGGGGTATTAAGAGAAAATAGTTGGAGGAGGAAAAATAAGAAAGCAAGCGCGTTGGAACGAAGAGATAATCTGTATGCAAGCTGAGACCACCTATTTATAGCAAAAGATATTTAGATCCGACGGTTGAAAGTAAGACAGATGAACGGCCAATGCACATTTAAATCAGAACGTTCGTTTTTGGTTCACGAGATTTAATTATAACACCAATTTAAGTTCCCAAGAATGAACAACTGATCGAAAAAAATAGAGCAATCACAATATCTCGGAAAACAGGGAAACATGTTACCTGCAAAGTAAAAAGTAAAACCTCCAAAATAAATTATACTCCGTAAAAGGAAAACAGCGATTAAATTTTTTCCCAACCATTGCAATGTATTCTGACCCATATAGTTAGGAAAAAGGATGAACATCGAGGTAAAAGACAAAAAAAAATACAGAGTTAATTAAGTAGAATGTAATGGTAGCAATAAGACTGGTCAATAAATAAAGCTGAATATAATTTATGAAAATGAAGGTATAAACGATAACGACGAAATAAAAGCAAGAGCAATTCATTCCGGAAAGAAACGTTTAAAAAAAAAACTCGTCAGCCAAACGACGCCATTTCATGATTATACCTGTTAAATCGATTTTACACGAATCGAAAGTAAATTATGTAGTACTGTTTGTTGACCGCTTCGGATCGGGAAATCGCAAAACAGATTACCTTCAAAGTAAAAAGTGAAACCTTCCAAATAAATTATAAAAGCAAAACGGCGACGTTTTATGATGATACTGTTTTTAAGAAAAGGGCAAAAGTATACAGAGCCGACCAATAATAGAACGCACTAGAAAACAAAATAAAATCAACGACGCTGGTCGGAAAGGTAGGACGAATATAATTTATCTACAAGAAGGTATAAACAAAAACGGTGAAATAAAACCAATATCAATTAATTACGTCACGAAACGGCGCCGTTTCGTAATTATGCCGCTTAAAATTAAATTGCAAAACCAAACTCGCACGACCATAATTCCCCTGGCGGGGCCACATGTTGCAAACGGACGGCCAAGAAAGCATTAAATAAAAAGAGAAAAGAAATTCAACGAAGAGCAAATAATCCCGGGAAATAAAGAAACGGCGGCGTTTTTCGATTAAATCGATTTAACAAAAATCGAAAGTAAATTATGTTGTACTGTTTCTTGACCGCTTCGGCTCTTATAAGCTATAATATATATATATATATATATATATATATATATATATATATATATATATATAATATATATATATATAATATATATATATATATATATATATATATATATATATATATATATATATATATATATATATATATATATATATATATATATATTTGGTTTCTCAAGGGTTTAATCCCTTTCGAGGCGCGTCGGACACATAAAAGAGGGAACCTCTCCCAACAGGGATTTAAACCTGAGTTCGCTACTTTGTAATGATTAGTCTATTCCACTAGACCAATCACCTGTTGATAGATAAAATATATTCCATAAATAGGTAAGTAATTGAACTTTAGTGTAGAACCTTTCTTTCGAGAAAATTGTATTTTTTGTCCTACCATTTCTTTTCAAAATCCAACTGAAGTATAGGCGTTCAACAAGCTTAAACAATATTTAGATCCAATAAAAATAAATAGATACAATCCGGGTATAGGTTAAATTAAACCAATCCTAATTCGACTTCTTGACAACCATTTTCCCATTTACGGTGCTTATTTATTTGAAGAGCAAAATAAATTCACCTACCTAATATATTAGAGTGAATATTATTTTTTTACTTTTTCGGTGAAAAGTACATATTAAAGGATTCCACATAAAAAATCAAAATGTATATTTACTTCTTTTGTCGTTTTCAATGGCTCTATTAGTTTATTTAAACGGAAGTCTTTTTATTATTTTGGTTAAAGAAAAGGAAAGAAGTTACATATAATTTCAAATGTTGGTCCCAAGTGGTCATATGAGGTCTAGAGGGGGGGTGAATAGACCTCTGAAAATTTTTAGACTTAAAAACTTTTCAGTCTTCTGTCAGCAGACTAAGCTTATGAAGAACAGTAAGCTGACTATGCTGATCGTGAACAAATCTTGAACAGCAGAGTGACCACTCTTCTTACAGTTACTTAGCTGTTTTCAGTAGTTTTTCAAGAGTATACTTGCAGCGGATAATTTGAAAGTGTTTTTCACAAGTAGATTAAGTCTTTTTCAAGATTTTATCCCCAGTTTAAAAACTCCTTTAAAATCTTTAAAGCAATTCAAAGTGTTTACTTATGCAATTTTGAAATATGCAAGAAAACTTAAATGCAAGAATAACACAAAGAATTTTTATAGTGGTTATATGGATAAAAATCCTTTAGTCCACTCTTCTAGATCACTTAGATTCTGGGTTATACTATAAACACAAAGTTTACAATATTTCTCCATTTACACCTAGACAACAAATGAAAAGGTTGTAAGCTCGCAATAGGAAATCACTCAGAAAACCTATCTCTGAAGTTAAATCACTCACAAAGACGGATTTAAACTTGGCACAACACTCAGCTAATACAAATTCACTCAGAAGATGTTTTCTTTTTGCTTCAACTTGGCTTCTGTCAACAGATGACTTCACCAGACGAGTGAGTTGTTCGAGCTTCTTGAGACTTAGAAAAATTTTTGCTTCGAAAACAAAATCTCAGAATGTTGTTGTGTGTCTCGCTCTTTGAAATCAGCTCTATTTATACTTGGATTTGAAAATATGACCGTTGAAGGAAATCACAATTCAAATCCATAGCCTTAGCCCAAATTCAGAACGGCTCCCTGCTACAGTACTTTTTCTGCTGTACTTTCTTGTACCTGCATTAAATGCATCATGCTGATCCGAGAAAATTCTTCAATCATTTGCCATTACTACCCTTCTCTTGCAGCATTTATTACACCAAGTGCATTTATTACCGTTGAACTATCTCATGATCTCTTCTACTCTGCTAATCGAAGCAACCCTGCTGATAGATACTCTGCTGATCAAACACTGAACTAATCTGATTTGAGTCAGCTGATGGTCTACCCTTCTGATTGATGTTTCAGCGTGAGATCAGTAGTCTTCTGGGCTTTGAATTTTGAACCCTTCTGATGTCTTCTTTACTTGTTCAAAATTCTTATAAGGGACCTAAGCTTTACATACTTAGCTGATTTTGACGTTTTGGAATTCATCAAAACCTTCCCTTATCTTCTTATCTTCTTTGCACTTTATCTTCATCTTCATCCAACAATTTCCCCCTTTTTGATGATGACAAAACTTCAGCTAAGTACCTGTACCTAAACTAAAGTTTTGATCCTCAAAAATTTCTGAGATAGAAATAGTTTATTGGATTCAAACTTGAACTTTTATAGATTTTGAAAAGATTACATATTACAAGTTCAATCAGATGAGATATACAAAAAAAAATTTACAAGGATTTCAAGCATAAGTAACCTAGACTAGACTAGTCTTCTGTTTTGTCTTCTTGCTTGTCCTCTTTTACTTCTTCAGATTTAGAATTCTCAGCTTCTAATTCCTTGAAGAATTTTTGTCTTAACAGCTCCATCTTCTTTTGCTTAACATCATAATTAAGCTGTTCTTCAGCTGAGTCCTTAGCAGCAGCAATTTCTTTATCAGTCTTTGTTGTTCCCTTAGACTTTTCTTCAACTTCAGCTTCATCTTCTTCTTCTGCATTTAACTGATCTACTGGTCTGCTAGTGCCTTCATTATCTTCATCAGCATTTTCATCTTCAGCAGATTCCTCCAGTACTTCAGTGTCTTCAAAATCAGCAGTCTTTTCAAAAGATGTGCCTTCAGGTCTATCTTCTTTTTCACTAAGTACCCTATCTTCCCCCTTTTTGTCATCATCAGCAGGGTTGATTGGATATTGTGGTAAGACTAGTGTGATTTGAAGTGTCTCACACAGAAGTTTGATGTTTTCTTCCATAGCATCAAGTTGAGCTTGTTGTCTGAGTTGATTGGCCTCAAAAGCATTCATTCTGTTAAGGACAGCTTCTCCTTGGTCACCTAGCTGAATCTGAGTTGCTAGAATCATATCAGCAGATGCCTTGAAGTCCTTCATCAGATTCTCTAATGTTTCATCCTCAACTTGAATGGCCATTTCAACTGTTTCAGTAATCTGTCTCCAACCAGCAGCTGTACTTTGAGTTCTTGCTCTAATCACATCCATATCTTGTCTGATAGCTTCCACATTATGAGCAGTGTCTTCTATCAGCGAAGTAGGAACAGGAGCAGCTTTTTGGGTTGGTTGACTTAGAGCAGTCAACAGATTAGCAGTTATCTTCTCTTCTAATCCCTGATAGAAATAGTGTCCTGCAAGCCAGCTATATGGCTAGCATTAATTGTAATTAATGAGGAACTATTCAATTTAGATTAATAAATGCACTTTTATTAAATGGTCAACTTTATCTTATGTAATATTTGTCTACGCATAAGGATAGAAGTCCTTAGATCACAGGGCTATGGGACAACCCGTGGACTGATCTCTAAGGCCGTGATCTAGAACATATTCAAGAGTCGTAGAATCCAATCGAGATAGGACATCATTGGATTCGGTTAGACTCTCACTGTTGTGTATTCTCCGATGAACTGGAGGACGCTGGGGTCCACGAGCGTGACTGGGATAGTCGATACACATAAGTGGGTGGCTTGCTGGGATGGCAAGTGCACTGAATACCCCAATTAGGAAATAACTCACCATGGAAGCGGTAGTCGCATATCGGGGTTGAAGTTATTCCAATTTACAATAGTATACGAGGAACGATCCCTAACAACTTGAGATGATAGGGTTTATCTGGTGCGAGAACATCTATACTTTGATATGAGTTCCGACTGACTGGGGATAACCAGAAAGTCTCTGTGGACTCATGTTGGGTATAGAGGAACTCGTATGCAGATTCATATCATCAACAAAGGATCCATTGACCCGACTTGATAGGTTGGGAAATTCTCCTATGGATTTCTGTGAGAAATTAATTCTGGTAAAAATCCTTGGCCAAGGTAACTGACGACTTTATGTAAGTAGCTCATAAAGATTAAGTCAAAGAGAATTTATTTCAAGACCAGAGTACATAAGGTCAAGACAAAAGAAAAGGGAATCCGATAAAATACCATGCCCTTAAGTCTCGACTGGGAGATTGATCGATGGAGAGATTTTGTCGTATATGGAAATTGTAAATGATAAAAGGTTCACTGAATTAATTCACCAGTGATTGGGCTCCATGGGCTTGTGACTGGACATCGACCGTGGAGTGTGGGAGAATTCCCAAATTAGCAGGGGTGCTAATTTTGGAATGATTAATCGACAGAGTGTTCGATTAATTTAGAGTATTAATTGCTCGAGTAATTAAATAATATTTAATTACAACCCACGGCCAATTATGTGGTGAACCTACGGGGGCATACACAATACACAAGTAGCGAAAGCGAGGAAACAGGAACGAACCAGTCGACTGGGTCGACTGGGTCAAAATCGACTGGGTCGATTAAATGGGTGGGTCGACTGGGTCGACCCATATGGAACGAAAATGGATCCAATTGGAATTGGATCAAGATTATAAATTAAATTGGAATTTAATTTATGAGTAAATTAATTAATTAGGATTTAATTAATTAATGGAATAATTAATTTAAATAGACTTGGAGTTTAATTAATTAATTGGGAGATGATTTAATTAATTGGGCTATTTAATTGGAAGATTAAATAAAGCCCTGAAAGATTAATTAATATGGGCCATGAATTAATTAGAAGACTTAGTCTTCTAATTAAAGAAGGCCATGGCCCATGTAGGAGAGAGAAGACCTAGTCCTAATAGGACTAGGTTAGGGAGATAACTATAAGTAGCCTTCTTCTAGTTATTTTTCACACAACTCCTTAAGCAAAAATTGAGCAAAGAAAAATTCTCTCTCCCTCTCCCTACCAGATCGGCCGAACTGTTCTTCCCTGTGGAAGAATTTTTTCGTCTTCATTTTTGTTCCCAAATCGTTCCTAAAACCTAGATATTAATATAGCCTATGTTCTAGTCGATTAGGTATATTAATTTTCGTGATATTGTGGTGTATCAACTCGTAGAGGCGCAACACGTGGGGCGCTGCCAAAAGGCGTGGGTCGATCAACCGGGGTCAGAATTCAGAGCTCATATTGCTAGCCTAGGATTTGCAAGGAGACAGGTATAAACGAGAAAACTTATACTGTCATTAATTTATGTTCATATATATACAACTAGAGAATATCCTGGCAAGATTCTTTAAGAGGCCCTAGAAATTTTTATATTCCGCTGTGCCTAGGGCTGTTTTTCTTATCGAATCCCAACAGTGGTATCAGAGCCAACTCTAGGCTTTGTATATATATGAATTTGCAAATTCTGTGTTTATTAAATCATATGTTTGATTTATGTGGCTAGTTCTATTACTTTGCATGTTTTAGGACTTTATAATTAACTTGGAGTTAATGTTTAATTTAGGATTCGAAAATTTTATCATGTTGATGTTATTTTGAATTAAGGATTTAATTGACTGGGTTTGTTGAATTAAATCTGTGGGTAATCGAAGAAACAAAAAAAAAAATTTTTTTTATTAGATCCGACTCGCGGTGGCACGCGGCGGTGCGCGGCAGCGCACCGCGGCTGGGCGGCCACCGCAAGCCGCTGCCAACGGCAGCGTGCTGGCAGCACGCTGGCCGCACACGCCGCACGCAGCAGCAGCCTTCTGGCTGCTGTTTGCGCGCTGCTGTGCGCGGCTGCTCGCTGCCGCACGCAGCCGCGTGCAGCGGCTGCTACCGCAGGCAGCTCACGCGCCGCCTTGGTGGTCGCGCGTGGGCTGTCCTACGTGGCAGTCCGAGATTGGCCTCGTCTGGTTGATTTCTGGTTGGACTCTAATTCTGCCTATTTTGGATGTCCTGAAAATCTTGGAGAATTTTAGAAGATTAGGAAACTTGGAGTTTTTGGATAAGGTAGTTATTCTGTTAGAATTAAACACTACCTTAATTAAACTAATCTAATCAAAATAGGATTATCTTGAGAATCTTGGAGATTTAGGAATATTGGGAAACTTAGAGTTTTGGATAAGGTAAGAATCTTAGAGATTTAGATTACCTTAATTAACCAATCTTAATCAAGATAGGATTTGTAGATTACTTGGAGCTCAAGTAAGAGCTAATTAATCTTAGAGGTTAATTGTTAATTCAAAATTAATTGACTTGGATAAATTTTATGAATTAAAATTAATGGAGCCGGTAAATTTACATTTTTGCCCTTATGTGAATTTATGCATGTTCTTGAGTGAATATGTGGATTGGTCGATTTTGCCCTTAAGCCCTGTGTAGTTTTTGGTTTATTTAATTTTGGGTTGTAATTAAATGGGCCTGATTGGTGCCCTTGCTTGCGCAAACAAATGTAATAGAATAGGACCATTTAAATTATGTAAGCTAGGCTTAGATTAGGCTTGGAGCCAAGAAGACCTCATGAAGACTTGGAGATCCACATGGAGGCCCATTTACCTTGGAGGACATGGAGGCCCAATTCATTACATGGAGGCCCAATCAAGCTGGATATTACAAGAAGGCCCATGATGTATGGGTTTAAAAATTGTAATAGTTAGGACATTTAATTTTCACCCTAGACTGACCAATTGATTCATCACATGGCTTGTGATGGATCGCATAGGATGGGCAATCGACCAATCATATCTTGCTAGGTGATGAATGTTTACTTTTTCGCACATTATTCTTTGATGTATGAGATGCATGCTTAGGATAGAAAACGTAAACAAGATAAGCATAATCTGATGAGACCTCGCACACTTAGAAACCTCCAATTGAACTTAAAATTCAATTAGAATATTAAATCGAATAACGGGCGCATATGAATAGCGTCTATGGTCCGAGCCTATCCAATTACTAGGTCTTAGGCATATTGTACGAATATATCTCGATGTCTCACGAGTCGTGGGTCGAGCTATAGGAAGATAATATGTCTATTGCCTCGATGCACGAGTTTAGTGCCAAGGGAGGGGATAGCGAGGTTTTAGGCGCTGTCTCACGAGTCGTGGGGCGTCTAGGATTGAACTATTTCTCTTCACGAGTATTGGACATGATTTAACGCTAGTAAATATGGATGTCTCACGAGTCGTGGGTCCATATCGAAAAACGAGGCTAAATGAACTTAAGGGTTAGCTGCGATGGTTAACCGTTGACGTAGTCGACCACCAAGTGGATCAAATAGTATGGCCAACGAGTCGTGGGTACTAGGAGATTGCATTTGGGCCTTAAGCCCGCTAGGATATTTTAAATTCCCGAAACTTATGTGGGGGCATAAGATTTTGATTAAAATAGTGGGAGTAATTTACAAATAAAATCCATGTTTGTAAATTGTGCATTTTAAATTTATCTTTCGCGTATTTATTTCTTCTATCGTCGTTTTGTAGATATAATGTCTAAGAATCCGATTTCCATCATACTTGAACATAACAAATTAACTGGACCAAACTTCCATGACTGGGTCAGGAACCTTAAGATCATTCTCGCTTCTGAAAAGCGAGGTTTTGTCCTTGATGGGCCCCCTCCCGAACTTGTTAAGGATTCCGATGAAGCTGAGAAAGAAGCCTCGGATTTATGGCTTGACGATGACTTGCAGTCACGTTGTCTCATGTTGGCATCCATGTCGAATGAACTTCAAAAGCAGCACGAGCATATGAAGTCTTCTTTTGAAATCTACACGCACCTGAATGGATTACTTGGGGTGCAAAGTAGATATGAGCGGTATGAAACTGCCAAGACTTTGCAACAAACGAGGATGGCTGAAGGTGCTGATGTTCGATCTCACTGCATCAAGATGATTGGGCTTATTGAAAAGCTTGGTCATCTTGACGTAAAGATGGACAAGACCTACTGCCAGGATATAATCCTCCAATCGTTGCCAAGATCATTCGAACAATTCGTAGTGAACTACAACATGCACAAGATGAATGTTGAACTTCACGAGTTGGCTAATATGCTCGCCACTGCCGAGGCTTCCATGAAAAGAGAGAAGCCAGTGATGGTTGCTACCTCGACCCAATCCAAGTCCAAAAGGACAAAGAAAGGGAAGGGGAAAGGGAATGCTTCTTCAAGCAAAGGCAAAGCACCATCTGGGCCCATAGGGAAGGGAAAGAAGCGTAAAGCTTCGTCTGGTGAACAAAAATGTTTCTACTGCAAGAAACCTGGACACTGGAAGAGGAACTGCAAAGAGTTCTTGGAGAGCTCGAAAGGTATATTCCTTGTTGAAGTTAATTTATCAATTAACTGTGCATCATGGGTGCTAGACACTGCTTGTGGTTCTCATCTTTGTAATGATTTACAGGTGATGGGAGCAACAAGGCCACTTAGGCCAGGGGATTGGATCCTGAGATTTGGCAATGGAGCTAGAGCTGCTGCCGAGGCCATAGGCGAAGTGGAGTTAGATTTAGGTGGTAATAAATTAGTCCTTAGGAACGTTCTTTATGTACCTGGTTTAGTGAAAAACATTATTTCAATTCCTGTTTTGGATAATGAAGGTTTTAATTTTACTATTAATAAAGGTTCCTTTTCGTTATTCATGAATGATAATATGTTTTTCACTGGTACATTAAAAGATGGACTATATACCGTTGAACCACCTAAGTTAGTGATGCATGTACAACAAAACAAAAGGAAACAAGATAATGAAATATCTGCCCAATTATGGCACGCTAGACTTGGACATATATCTAAGTCAAGGATTCAAAAGTTAGCATCATCTGGCGCGATTGAAATCAATCGCATTGATGAAATGCCAACATGTGAACCATGCTTAAAGGGTAAAATGGCTAAGTTGCCGTTTAAAGGAAACCCTGAGCGAGCCAAGCAAACATTGGACTTAATACATACTGACGTGTGTGGACCACTAAGAAAAAGCGCCCGAGGGGGCTATGACTACTTCATCACTTTCACTGACGACTTTAGTCGTTATGGATATGTGTTCTTGTTGAAACACAAGTCTGAAGCCTTTGAGCGATTCAAAGAATTCAAGATGGAAGTAGAGAATCAACTTGGTCATACGATAAAGGCTCTTCGTTCTGACCGAGGTGGAGAATTTCTTAGTAACGAATTTCTGAATTATCTTGTAGAGCATGGAATATTATCGCAGTGGACTCCTCCTGCAACACCCCAATTAAATGGAGTAGCAGAGAGAAGGAATCGAACCTTGATGGACATGGTTCGATCCATGATGAGTGCCACTGACTTACCTCTTTCATTTTGGGGACATGCCCTCCTCACGGCAACGAAGATACTGAATATAGTACCTTCAAAATCCGTAGAAAAGACACCATACGAACTATGGTTTGGCAAGGCACCCTCATACGCATTCATGCGCATATGGGGATCTCCCGCTTACGTTAAAAAGCTAGTGGGAGATAAATTGGAGACTAAATCCACTTTGTGCAAATTCGTGGGGTATCCGGAAAACTCAATAGGATACGAGTTCTACGATCCTACAAGGCAAACAACGTTTGTCTCGAGGAACGCTCACTTCTTGGAGAAGGATTTCTTGGTGGACAAGAAAGAAAATAACGTAGAACTGGATGAGGTCACTGAAGCTGAAAAGGCCTTAGAGGTCGATCAAGCTGACCCGTCACCACAGGCAGTGGGAGAACAAGAGCATGAAAGTGCACCAGAACGTACACCGATACTTCGTAGGTCAGAAAGACAACGTAGAGAACCCGAAAGGTACTACGGTCTGCTGCATGAGACTGGACAGTCTCTAACCGACCCAAGGACTTACGAAGAGGCTATGCTAGACATAGACTCGGGAAAGTGGCGCGAAGCCATGGAATCCGAACTGGACTCCATGCACTCAAACAAGGTCTGGGCCTTGGTAGATCCACCAGTGGGAGTGGCTCCCGTGGGTTGCAAGTGGATCTATAAGCGAAAGCTTGGAGTGAACGGAGAGGTGATTACCTACAAGGCGCGACTAGTGGCAAAAGGATACACTCAAAGACCAGGTATCGACTTTGAGGAGACCTTCTCGCCCGTCGCAATGCCCAAATCCATTCGGATCTTGCTGGCCATAGCTGCGTGGTATAACTACGAGATATGGCAAATGGATGTAAAGACTGCCTTTCTCAATGGAGACATTGATAAGGAGATCTACATGGAGCAACCAAAAGGATATGCATCCAAAGGAGATGAACACAAGGTGTGCAAACTCCAGAGGTCCATTTATGGACTAAAGCAAGCTTCCCGAAGTTGGAACATTCGTTTTGATGAGACAATCCAAACTTTTGGGTTCATCAAGAACATGTTCGAACCTTGCGTGTACAAGAAGATCAGTGGGAGTACAGTTGAATTTTTGGTGCTTTACGTTGACGACATTCTTCTCATTGGAAACAATGTGAAGGCATTGTCTGAAACTAAAGCATGGTTGTCTACACAATTCTCGATGAAGGATATGGGAGAAGCATCCTTTGTACTAGGTATAAGGATCTACCGAGATAGATCAAAAGGACTGCTGGGCCTCTCCCAATCCCAGTACATAGACAAAATCCTGAAAAGATTTAGTATGGAAGAATCCAAGAGAGGATTGCTTCCAATGAGACATGGGATTGCACTCTCCAAGTCTATGGCCCCAAAGACGCCTGAAGAGAGAAGCAATATGTCTCGAGTACCATATGCATCCGCGATAGGAAGCATAATGTATGGTATGCTATGTACGAGACCAGACGTAGCGTACGCTCTTAGCGTTACAAGTCGCTACCAGTCTGATCCAGGTGAGCAGCACTGGATAGCCGTAAAGGCGATTCTGAAGTACCTGAGAAGGACTAAGAAATTGTTCTTGGTATACGGCGGAGGAGAGTTGAAATTGGAAGGCTATACAGACTCGAGCTTCCAATGTGATGTAGACGACTTCAAGTCGACATCAGGATACGTTTTCTGCCTCAATGGTGGTGCGGTTAGCTGGAAGAGCTCCAAGCAGGAAACAACCGCGGATTCAACCACTGAAGCAGAATACATTGCCGCGAGTGACGCAGCAAAGGAAGGTGTTTGGATGAGGAACTTCATCCAGGAATTGGATGTGATACCTAGCATTGCTGAGCCCATTACTATCTTCTGCGATAATAATGGGGCAATAGCGCAAGCAAAGGAGCCGAGATCTCATCAGAAATCCAAGCACGTACAGAGACGATACCACGTGATAAGAAATATCATTGGTAGAGGAGACATTAAGATGGAACGTGTCGACTCAGAAGATAATACGGCGGACCCGCTAACGAAGCCTCTGCCTCAAAAGGCATTTGAGAAACATCTGCATAAGATGGGACTCAAGAACATAAAAGACTGGCTTTAGGACAAGTGGGAGATTGATAGAAATAGTGTCCTGCAAGCCAGCTGTATGGCTAGCATTAATTGTAATTAATGAGGAACCATTCAATTTAGATTAATAAATGCACTTTTATTAAATGGTCAACTTTATCTTATGTAATATTTGTCTACGCATAAGGATAGAAGTCCTTAGATCACAGGGCTATGGGACAACCCGTGGACTGATCTCTAAGGCCGTGATCTAGAACATATTCAAGAGTCGTAGAATCCAATCGAGATAGGACATCATTGGATTCGGTTAGACTCTCACTGTTGTGTATTCTCCGATGAACTGGAGGACGCTGGGGTCCACGAGCGTGACTGGGATAGTCGATACACATAAGTGGGTGGCTTGCTGGGATGGCAAGTGCACTGAATACCCCAATTAGGAAATAACTCACCATGGAAGCGGTAGTCGCATATCGGGGTTGAAGTTATTCCAATTTACAATAGTATACGAGGAACGATCCCTAACAACTTGAGATGATAGGGTTTATCTGGTGCGAGAACATCTATACTTTGATATGAGTTCCGACTGACTGGGGATAACCAGAAAGTCTCTGTGGACTCATGTTGGGTATAGAGGAACTCGTATGCAGATTCATATCATCAACAAAGGATCCATTGACCCGACTTGATAGGTTGGGAAATTCTCCTATGGATTTCTGTGAGAAATTAATTCTGGTAAAAATCCTTGGCCAAGGTAACTGACGACTTTATGTAAGTAGCTCATAAAGATTAAGTCAAAGAGAATTTATTTCAAGACCAGAGTACATAAGGTCAAGACAAAAGAAAAGGGAATCCGATAAAATACCATGCCCTTAAGTCTCGACTGGGAGATTGATCGATGGAGAGATTTTGTCGTATATGGAAATTGTAAATGATAAAAGGTTCACTGAATTAATTCACCAGTGATTGGGCTCCATGGGCTTGTGACTGGACATCGACCGTGGAGTGTGGGAGAATTCCCAAATTAGCAGGGGTGCTAATTTTGGAATGATTAATCGACAGAGTGTTCGATTAATTTAGAGTATTAATTGCTCGAGTAATTAAATAATATTTAATTACAACCCACGGCCAATTATGTGGTGAACCTACGGGGGCATACACAATACACAAGTAGCGAAAGCGAGGAAACAGGAACGAACCAGTCGACTGGGTCGACTGGGTCAAAATCGACTGGGTCGATTAAATGGGTGGGTCGACTGGGTCGACCCATATGGAACGAAAATGGATCCAATTGGAATTGGATCAAGATTATAAATTAAATTGGAATTTAATTTATGAGTAAATTAATTAATTAGGATTTAATTAATTAATGGAATAATTAATTTAAATAGACTTGGAGTTTAATTAATTAATTGGGAGATGATTTAATTAATTGGGCTATTTAATTGGAAGATTAAATAAAGCCCTGAAAGATTAATTAATATGGGCCATGAATTAATTAGAAGACTTAGTCTTCTAATTAAAGAAGGCCATGGCCCATGTAGGAGAGAGAAGACCTAGTCCTAATAGGACTAGGTTAGGGAGATAACTATAAGTAGCCTTCTTCTAGTTATTTTTCACACAACTCCTTAAGCAAAAATTGAGCAAAGAAAAATTCTCTCTCCCTCTCCCTACCAGATCGGCCGAACTGTTCTTCCCTGTGGAAGAATTTTTTCGTCTTCATTTTTGTTCCCAAATCGTTCCTAAAACCTAGATATTAATATAGCCTATGTTCTAGTCGATTAGGTATATTAATTTTCGTGATATTGTGGTGTATCAACTCGTAGAGGCGCAACACGTGGGGCGCTGCCAAAAGGCGTGGGTCGATCAACCGGGGTCAGAATTCAGAGCTCATATTGCTAGCCTAGGATTTGCAAGGAGACAGGTATAAACGAGAAAACTAATACTGTCATTAATTTATGTTCATATATATACAACTAGAGAATATCCTGGCAAGATTCTTTAAGAGGCCCTAGAAATTTTTATATTCCGCTGTGCCTAGGGCTGTTTTTCTTATCGAATCCCAACAATCCCTTCATTGAATTTGAAATTATCTGTTGAATTGAGTCCAACAGATTTGGCTGTAAACATTGAGAAGAAGAAGTAACATCAGTTGGAATAGGAGGTAAGGCAAGAGTTGCCTCTTCAGTGATCTGATCTGTTGGACCAGGAGCAGTCACTTTTTCCTTGGTCTCATCAGCTTGACTGGGAGTGCTTTCCTTCTCCTTAGTCTGATCAGCTTGTTCCGAAGTATCCTCCTTTTCTTTGATCTGATCAGCTGGATTTGGAGTGCTTTCCTTCTCCTTTGCTTGATCAGCTGGTTCAGAATTATCTTCTTTTTCCTTTGTTTGATCAGCAGGATCAGAAGTGGCTTCTTTTTCCTTGATTTTATCAACAGGATCAGAAGTGCCTTCTTTTTCCTTAATCTGATCAACAGGTGGTGCTTGGACCTTCTTCACATTTGCAATAGTACGCATTATACCTGCATTATCCACAGTAGACCTATGAGTGATCCATGTTAAATCATCAATTGGAACAAATGGGGAGATTGGATCCTCAGGTAGCTCTTCATATGGTCTAATGTTAGATCCATAAACAATCTGTTTCAGACTTGGAAGAGGGATCATAGAGCTTGGCTGTCCCTTCATCTTCCTAGTCCTTTTGGCCCAAGTTTCCATTGTTTGGGAAACTGCCAGCTTGATTGAACGTTCCTTAAGATCTTCATTTTCAGCATATTCCTCTGGAACGGAATCATATAATTTCTTTGCTTCAGCTTTCACAACATGACTGATCCTCAGTCTCAATTTATCCAAGAAGAATTCTGAGTCCAATGCTTGTGTCATAGAACCTGTCTCAAGCCATTTCATAACCTAGGCTTCTTCATCAGCAAAAGCCTTCCAGCTTGCAATTTGATCCTTACTCTTTGTAAGACGATAATCCCTCCATCTGTTATATCGAACTTTTTCTTTGTTGAACATCATCAGACGAGTAATCTTGTTGTTTTTAGCATCCAACCGTGCAATAAACTCATCAAAAGCAGCAGGGTCATCTCTGACAATCTCCAGTGCCAGTTTTACCTCTGCTCTTCTCTTAGGTTGTATTGCTGGGGTAGGCATGACTGGCTTAGGCTTGGTGGGATCTCTTTGTTCACCAATCACAATGCCTCCAGCTTGCCTTGGACCATGAGAGTCCTTAGCACTTGCTTCAATGGCAGCAGCCAACTCTGCGGCTCCAACAGCATCTTTTTGTGCTTGAGTCATTTTACTGGCTTCTTCTTCCAGCCTTTTGAGCTCAAGGGCCTTTAGGCGATCTTCTTCAGCCTTTTCTGCGGCCTTCCTTTGTCTCTTAGCCTCATCTAATTTCTTCTTTTCAGCAGCAGTGAGGTAAGGAATCACAATTTTACCAGTCCTTCGCAGCTTTGCTTCAGGACTTTCCACAGTCTATAGTGGAGTGGCAGCAACAGGAGTAGGATGCAAAAGGAGTGCATCTCCTTCACTTGTTGTGCCAGTCTGTTGTTCTTCTCTAACATCAGCAGACAGTGCAGTAGATGAGTCTCCAGCAGGCTCAGCAGCAGGTTCTTCAATGATAACCGGTCTCTCAGCTGATGATGTTATCTCCCTTACTTTTTCAGGTGACTCTTCTGAGAAGGTTACCTTTCTTTTTGCTCTTGGCTTAGTAATTTTTCTTGAAGGTTTAGATTGAGGAGTTCCCTTTGCAGAACTTCTAGTCCTCATCCTCTTTGTAACTTGAGCAACAGTTTCATCTGATTATGTTCTCTCAGGAGATGATCCAGTCTCCATCTTCTCAAGTTCTTCAGTGAAATCATCAATTACTTTGTCAGGAATGATAATTTCAGGCTGAGCTGATCCAGCTTCAACAGTAGTGCTTACTGTTTGATCAGCAGACTTGCTGGTCTGATCAGCCTTCTTGCTCTTTTTGACAGGTGCCTTAGTATTCTTGGCAGGAGCCTTTCTTTTAGAAGTACCCACACTTCTAACTGGCTCATATAGTTTGAATTCCTTGCCACCATGGATAGCCTTTCTATTTCCCAATGGACATCCCAAACTTAAAAACAGATGACTTAGCAAAATCCCATAGTTTGTCTTCTTGTCACTCAGCAGATCATATACATGAGCTGCCCAGTTAACTTTCAATCCATAGTGTATGCAAATCATAGTGTAATACCTTCTTCTAGGCAAACCATCCAATGAACTTGTACTGCAGTCCAGTACTTTCGCAATTATATCAACAAATCTCTGATACTCATCTTTCAGTTGAGTTTTCATCAGAGACCCAGTTAATTCCTCTCCCTCCTTGGCGCAAACTAGCCAAAATTCTTTCTCTTTTTCAGACCCTAGGTCTGTTACATCTCCTCCTTCATTTGTTAGCCCGTACACTTCACTTAAAACGGCAGCCGATATGCAAATCTTCATTCCCTCAATAGTAGCAGTCATGATTGTCTTTTCAACATTGAATTCTCTGGTTTTGTAGAAGTGTTCAACATCGTCCAGATATACTCGATCCTCATGAGCTTCTAAGATGGGTACCAGTGATGCTTCCTTAATTTTCTTCAAAATTTCCCTCATCAGATCAGTACCGGTAGCGAAGAATTTGTCATAGCTAAGATATCTACCTTCAGCAATAGCCATCTTTGAGATTAAGTGATGTAAACCTGTGAGATTTTGAGAGCTAAAGAAACAGAGAGCTTAGAGAGTTAGAGAATTTTGGAAATTTTGTGTGCGTAAGTCGACTAATCTGTTCAGATCGGATTTTATACGTTTCCTTAGGTTTTGGTTATCGTGATTAATGTGAACCGTAAGATTGATCTGACAGTTTTAAATCGTGCGGGTGAGATTTGCGGACTTCAAAATTATTATTTTAATGTCAGATGGGCGAGAAACTCAATCGGCACTTATCTGTTACTTATAAAAGCGTGTTTCAAAAGATACGATTTATGACCATGCTTATATAATGTATCAGATGAGTAGAGTTTAACTTATCTGACAGACGAGTGATCTGTTATCTGATATTACTAGAGAAAGCTAATAGCTAGTAATCTTCCTCTGTTGTTTGTCAATCCAGCAAGATAAATTAATCTTCAATCTTCAAGAATTAAGAACACATCTTCTAATAACATAACTTCAACTAACTGCCATTAACCAATTTCATCTTTAGAACAGAAGTACCGCTAGTCTTACACGTTCCCCCTGTCTTTAAGAATTCATAAGTTATCTAGTTTGTTGAGAGTTAATTCTTGAACATAATAATGGATGACTGTGCTGATGAACTTCAGTCTTCTGATAAGTTCCCCCTCAGCTCATGCATCTAAATTCAGTAGTCCTAGTTCAGCTCTTAGAGTTGAAAACCTTACTTCACTTAGAGGCTTGGTGAAAATATCAGCTATCTGATTGTCTGTATGAACATACTCAATCATAACATTCCTTTTTTCAACATGATCTCTAATGAAGTGATGCTTGATCTCAATATGCTTAGTCCTTGAATGACTTGTAGTATTCTGAGTAAGAGATATTGCACTTGTATTGTCACAGTAGATTGGAATTCCACTGATCTTGATATTGTAGTCTTCTAGTTGATGCTTCAACCATAGTATATGTGCACAGCATGCTCCAGCAGCTATATATTCAGCTTCAGCAGTAGATATGGATATTGAAGTCTGATTCTTACTCATCCATGAGATCAGACGACTGCCCAAAAATTGACAAGCACATGTTGTGCTTTTCCTATCAATTTTGCAGCCAGCAAGGTCTGAATCTGAATATCCAATAAGCTCAAATCCAGATTCTCTAGGATACCACAATCCCAATTCTTGAGTGCCCTTAATATATTTCAGAATTCTCTTGGCAGCTAAGAGATGAGATTCCTTAGGATTTGATTGAAATCTCGCACAAACCCCAACTAAGTACATGATATCAGGTCTGCTTGCTGTTAGATATAACAGTGACCGAATAATGCCTCTGTACTTGGTTATGTCCACTGATTTGCCATCTTCATCTTTATCCAAACGAAGACTAGTAGATATAGGAACAGTAGCAGTAGAGCTAGTTTTCATATCAAATTTCTTGAACAGATCTCTTGTGTATTTTGCTTGGTTGATGAATATTCCATCAGGCAACTGTCTAACTTGCAAACCAAGAAAATAATTGAGTTCACCCATCATGCTCATTTCAAACTTATATTCTGCATCAGCTTGGAGAACTTGTCACACATCTGTTGGTTAGTTGAACCAAAAATAATATCGTCTACATATATTTGCACAAGTAATATATGATTTTCCCATTCAATTGTGAACAAGGTTTTGTCTACCTTACCTTTACGAAATCCTTTAATTAAAAAAAAATCAGATAGGGTATCATACCATGCTCTTGGAGGCTGCTTCAGTCCATAGAGGGCTTTCTTCAGACGATATACCTTGTCTTCTTGTTGATAAGCTTCAAATCCAGGAGGTTGTTCAACATACACTTCTTCTTGCAGTTCTCCATTGAGAAATGCTGACTTCACATCCATGTGATAGACAGTGAAGTTCTTGTAAGCAGCATAGGCTAGAAACAGTCTGATTGCTTCAAGTCTTGCTACTGGTGCAAATGTCTCATCAAAGTCAATTCCTTCTTCTTGACAATAACCCTTGGCCACTAATCTTGCTTTATTTCTGGTAACAATACCATCTTCATTCATCTTATTTCTGAAAACCCATTTAGTGCCAATTACCCTTTGATGACTTGGTCTTGGAACTAAGTACCATACTTCGTTCCTTTCAGATTGATTCAACTCTTCTTGCATAGCTTCAATCCAGAAGGAATCACTGAGAGCTTCTTCAATTTGTTTAGGCTCTATTTGAGAAAGAAAACTGAAAAACATAGCATCTTGTGCAGCAGCCCTTCTTGTCTTTACTCTATCCAAAGGATCACCAATCACTAACTCTGGTGGGTGATTCTTGAGCCATCTAAGATCAGGTTGCAAATCTGAATGTTGTCCTCTGTTTTGATCTTGCAACACTACTGTTGGAGATTCAGTAGTAGTCTGTTGAACAGTACTTGTCTGTTGAACATTCTCTGGTCTGTCAGCTGTTTGCAACTCGTCTGTTAGACAATCAGGACTGTGATTTTGAACAGCACTTGAGTTATCAGCTGGGTTGAGATCAGGTAGTATGATGGGAACATATTCTTCATTCTTTCCAACATTCAACTTCTGTAAATCAGTAGACAGATCTTGATCAATACTTTGATTCTTTTCAGAAGATTGATTTGGTTAATCAAATACTACAAGAATTGACTCTTCTTCTAGTAATGTTCTTTTGTTAAAAACTCTATAAGCTTTACTGACAGTAGAGTATCCTACAAAAACAGCTTCATCAGCCTTTGACAACCCAAGATGTTGATGTCTTAGGCTTCTTAGGCTTCTGAGTTTTAACAGGAGCATGAACAGTTTTATCATTATCATATTCAGCAGATAAGTCAGGTTGATGATCAGTATGATAAGGAAAATGTTCATAAGCAGGGTAAGGTGCATGATAAGCAGGGTATGCATGCATTTGATGAGCAGGATATGGTGCATAGTAAGTTGAAAATTGAGGTGCATGATACATAGGAGGATATGCAGCAGGTTGCACATAATAAGACTCATTTCCATACCAAGCATTTTGATTTTTCTTATTCTTATGCTTCTTTGGTTTACTAGATGCTTGCTCAGATGACTTAGTTTTACCACTAGTCTGATTCAATTTAGCTTTATCAGCAGACTTCTTAGGACTCTGATGTTTGGTCTTACTAATCTGTTTACCTACACTAGGCTCTTTGCTCTTTTTAATGTCTCCTTTAACGTTTTCTCAGGTGAAGCAAGTTTAGCAGTTTGAACATACAGAATGACCTTACTATTGTCAGCAGATATAAATTTTTCAGTATGATTCAATTTTAACTTATCCTGTTCTAAAGGCATCTTCTGTTTACTAGACATATGAGTGGATGCAACAGATGATTTCTCATGAGACTCGATAATTTTCTCAAGCTCAATGATTTTACCCATATAAACTTCACATTCAGCTTTCAGAGATTCATGTTCTTGCTCAAGCTGTTTATATTCAACTCTCTTGGCTTTTTAGCTGTGAGTTTCAGCGAACTATTTTGCTCTTTTAGCAATATCATCTCTTCCTTAAGCTTTTTATATGCTTCAGCAACATCAGTATTGTTAAGCATCATTTGTTCAAATGAATTAAATAATTCATTATCAAGAGGAGTTACCTCATCCTCAGAGTCATCAGATTCCTTGGCCATCAGACAGATGAGAGCAGGGTTCTCTTCATCAGAAGATTCTTCATCAGACGTGTCTGAGTCTGAATCAGATGAGTAGACAGCAGTCAGCTTCTCTGCTTCCGCCATCATTGCCTTGCCTTTCTGATGCTTTCTTTCTTTTCTGATTCTCTTCTCTTCTTTAGTGTATTTCTCTGCTTTTGATATGGACAGTCTCTGATGAAGTGTCCCAATTTCCTGCAGTTATAACACATTAGTTTGGCTTTATAATCATCCTTATCTTGAGAAGAAGAGTTAGATTTAGAAGTAGAAGCATTGTTATATTTGTTCTTCATTTTTCTTTTGTAGAACTTCTTGAAATTGTTCATCAGCAATGCTACATCTCCAGCTGTGTACTCCTTTTTGTTGAGTAATGTGGCTTCATCAGATGAGTCCACTTCTTTACTTCTCTATGCTGGTCTTCTTGGATTTTCAGCAGCAACTAGGGTAGCTGTGGGTCCTGAAGTTGAGGTTTCTTCAATTCCCATTCTAGGCAGTTTATACTCAAATGCCTTGAGTACGGAGAACAGCTCTGTAAGAGAGATCTTTCCCAAATCTCTTGATTCTTCCATCGCTGTCACCTTCATGTTGAACTTGGGAGGTAAAGCCTTTAGTACTCTGACTGTGATTTCTTTGTCAGTAAAGGTTTTTCCAAACTTTAGAACTTCATTGAGTGTTCTGGTGAACCTAGTATCCATCTGATCAATAGTCTCTCCAGATTTCATCTTGAAGTTATACAGTTTCTCCAAAGCAACAGTAAGCCGATGCTCTTTTATGGCATCATTGCCTTCGTTCATATCATGAACTTTGTCCCACATCTCTTTTGCAGTTTTGCAATGTTTGACTTTATCAAACCGATCATTATCCAGGGCTTTAGTCATGATAAATCTTCCGACTTTATCCAGATTGAAAAGCTTTATTTCATCTGGTGTCATCTCATGAAGATCTTTCTCCACCACGGTATCAACTTCATTTATCTTTATCGTCTTGGTGAATCTGAATGGACCTTTGATGATACATGTGTACATGTTATCATTATAAGCAGCTAGAAAAATCTCCATCCTAATTTTCCAGTCTTCAAACGACATACCAGCAATGTGGGGAACATAGCTGATACAATCCATTTTTCAAAAAGTTTTTGTTTTTCAAAAAGATGCTCTTTTGAAAAGTTTTGAAAACCTTTGAAAAACATTTGGATCAAGCTCGTTGATCAGGCAGCTGATTCTAATGAACCACCTGCTCTGATACCACTTGTTGGTCCCAAGTGGTCAGATGAGGTCTAGAGGGGGGGTGAATAGACCTCTGAAAATTTTTAGACTTAAAAACTTTTCAGTCTTCTGTCAGCAGACTAAGCTTATGAAGAACAGTAAGCTGACTATGCTGATCGTGAACAAATCTTGAACAGCAGAGTGACCACTCTTCTTACAGTTACTTAACTGTTTTCAGCAAAACAATTTTTCAAGAGTATACTTGCAGCGGATAATTTGAAAGTGTTTTTCACAAGTAGACTAAGTCTTTTTAAAGATTTTATCCCCATTTTAAAAACTCCTTTAAAATCTTTAAAGCAATTCAAAGTGTTTACTTATGCAATTTTGAAATATGCAAGAAAACTTAAATGCAAGAATAACACAAAGAATTTTTATAGTGGTTATATGGATAAAAATCCTTTAGTCCACTATTCCAGATCACTTAGATTCTGGGTTATACTACAAACACAAAGTTTACAATATTTCTCCACTTACACCTAGACAACAAATGAAAAGGCTGTAAGCTCGCAATAGGTCACTCAGAAAACCTATCATCTAAAGTTAAATCACTCACAAAGACGGATTTAAACTTCGCACAACACTCAGCTAATACAAATTCACTCAGAAGATGTTTTCATTTTGCTTCAACTTGGCTTCTGTCAACAGATGACTTCACCAGACGAGTGAGCTGTTCGAGCTTCTTGAGACTTAGAAAAATTTCTGCTTCGAAAACAAAATCTCAGAATGTTGTTATGTGTCTCGCTCTTTGAAATCAGCTCTATTTATACTTGGATTTGAAAATATGACCGTTGAAGAAATCACAATTCAAATCCATAGCCTTATCCCAAATTCAGAACGGCTCCCTGCTACAGTACTTTTTCTGCTGTACTTTCCTGTAGCTGCATTAAATGCACCATGCTGATCCGAGAATATTCTTCAATCATTTGCCATTACTACCCTTCTCTTGCAGCATTTATTACACCAAGTGCATTTATTACCGTTGAACTATCTCATGATCTCTTCTACTCTGCTGATCGAAGCAACCCTGCTGATAGATACTCTGTTGATCAAACACTGAACTAATCTGATTTGAGTCAGCTGATGGTCTACCCTTCTGATTGTTGTTTCAGCGTGAGATCAGTAGTCTTCTGGGCTTTGAATTTTGAACCCTTCTGATGTCTTCTTTACTTGTTCAAAATTCTTCTAAGGGACCTATGCTTTCCATACTTAGCTGATTTTGGCGTTTTGGAATTCATCAAAACCTTCCCTTATCTTCTTATCTTCTTTGCACTTTATCTTCGTCTTCATCCAACATCGAACTTCGATTGGATCGAAATCTTGTTTTAAGTAAAGTTCACTATCACAATATCACTTAATTTCTTCTGCATCTGATCTAGTTATTGTCATTGTCCCACTTGCTTTTATATACATGCCTCACATAAAATTCCTCCAATTGAAAACGAAAACTATACGCATACACATTAGTTAGTAAAAAAAAAAAAATTCAGTTTTTTTTCAAAGAAAATATTCACAAAAAATTATAACAATTGTGGGAGAATTAATTTATCGTCAAGAAAATATTTCACTAATTGTTATAAGGACAGCTTAAATTAGCTAACATTTATATCACTAATAATTATTAAAGACAACTTGATAAACATTATTGTCACTAATGCACTTGCCATAATAATTATTGGAGTTAATGCCAAATTACACAGCTATAAAATGCATAAATGTTCAATTTACTTCCCTATGAATTGAAAAAATAGCTCTTTACTCTCTAGTAAAAATGTACCTCCTTCAGCCAGATAGTGTAACTCGCTTGCCGAAATTGAGAATGGTTATGAAAAGTGTTTTGTAACATATGGGGTAAATTGTCACATATTATAACACGGGAGGGGAGGGGGGAGGAGGGAGTGTGTAGGGTTGTAATCGAGCCGAGTAGTGTCAAACGAGCTTTTAAATGTTATCGAGTGAAAAATGATGTTCAAGCTTGTTTGATTTGTGTGACGAAGCGAGCTCAAACGATCTTTTATTGAACGAGAATCACACGGAGGTAAATTGAACGTTATGAAAATTGCAGGGGCTAATTTGCAATTAACTCATAGTTATTGTCCCTAGTCATGTACTGAGATTACGTACTGCTTGAAAATGCTTCAATTTATTCCTGTTTCGAACTTGCAGATGACGATTATTGCCATTAAGCAAAATGGTATTTTGAGTAATTCCGTTTATATTAGATATCCCTTGAAAATGAGGTATAAGCTGAAATATGAAGCTGGAAAATGATTCATTACTAAGAGGATCATATCATTAACTCTTTTACGTCATTATCAACAAAAAAAATTGGCAAACTTAGATCATATAGAGAATTCATTCATTATTCTTCCTCTATCAAAATGCATTTTTTTATAAGTTTAATGACATGTCCCTAATTAAATTAATGCAGCAAATTGGTGAACCCCCAATCTACCATCAATTCATTGACATAATTTCCCTAAAAAAAAAAAAAAGGAAAAGAAGAAATCCATTGACATTAGTTAATGTCTCAATTTATTACGTTCATGTACAAGAAATACTTGAAAAAAAAGTAAGAAGAAATCTTCGTATTTCAGCTTCTGGAAGCAAGAATTAGCTTCGGATTGCTTCAATTGGCGATTATTTGGCCAATTTTGAAGTTCTTAGTTCGGTTTTTGAAGCTCAAGCGAACAGGTCACGATCCCCAATTATGTCCAGCTGATTTCTGGAGGTTTGTGGACAATTGTTGCTCGTTTCCTCTTCTCTAGGGTCTGGGTAGAGTGTTTCTGAAGTTAATTTCGCATTACATACACTAATTGAGCTGGAATTTAATTCGGGGCCGTGAGATTCCTGTTCGATATTGATTGGTAAACATTCTTGGAGTGTTTAATTGTTGTTTGTCGTGTTCATTTAAGTGATTCAGAGGTTCGGGCCCTCAAGAACTTAAACGGGCCGTGAATTCCATTCAAAATTGGTTCGGATTTCTTGAGGAATCTTCTTCTTTTTGTTCGGAGGTTCGATTACAGCCTATTTCCTACGTAATTAACATCAGCTCTTGTTGAATTTTGCAAATTGAGCTTCAAATCAGATTTCGGATTCTTCGATTCTAGCGGTTTTTTGAGTGTTTTTGTTCTTGATTCTTGTTCTACATTGCTTGTTTTGGTTCGTAGTGTTTAATTTCAGGTGTTGTTTGCTTAAATTTGATGATTGATTAATTGGCAGACCACGTTTTTCTTCCTCTGTTTTAAGTGTTGTTCACGACCCAAAACAGGGATGTACAGAAGAAGAAGAAGGGAAGAAGAAGGGCATTAAAGTCTTTTATCAAGTTCTACTAGTATATTAATTTGTCCGGTTTCAAGTCACTTGATTACCACATGGCAACAAGTGAGTGGTGAATTACCGGTAATTTAGCCAAGGCCGTTAGCAAGCCCGATATATTTTTGGCTTTGTAGAATATTAATTAATTAAAACCTAGCGCGCGTTGAGAAATTGTTGACCTAGAATTTCATATTTCAAACATGGACTTGGTTTCCTAAATTAAGTTCAATTAATTTTGGGACATTTAGCTTTCTTCTTCTTTCTGGCCTCTACCGACATTGATGTATACACTAGGAGCGGACCTAGACGATTTTTGTTGAGGGAGCCGGCGAGCCCGAAGATTTATGTAACAGCAAATAATTTTGATAATTTTTTAAATTTTCAAAAGGTAACTAAAGATAAAGAAATAATATAATTGAATTACAAGTTTTTTGGTAGCAAACTCAATAGTTTTTTGATTTTTGATAAAATAATAAAAACTAACTTGAGATAACATGATACTATAATTTTATTCAACAAAAGATAAAAAAAAATATACTAGCAATTTTTTTTTTTTAAAGTTACATATAAGTTGATAATAAAACAACAAATATTGCTTATTCAAGACATGAACAAATTCAATGTGCCACTAATATATTGAATATAAAGGTAAAAATATAATTTCTACTTCTATATAATAATAATTATGATCTCATAATTCAATATTTTTTTTTTGAGATGGTGAATACATTGTTACATCAAATACCATATCGAATCGAAATTATTTCAATGATAACAAAGGAACTAGTTATTAGTATTAAACTAGAGAAAGACTAGTATGAAACTAGAGAAAATGCAAAAATAAAATACAATATCAAAAGAGTTAAAACTACTTCAAGGTAAAATGAAGAAAATAATTAGTGAATACAAGAGTTCATGTTAATTGGATTTCCATGATAAAATAAAAATATCACTCCACTAGACCAAAATTGAGGGAAAAAAATTGAATAACCAATAAAAGATAATACCACAAAAAAGATAAAAAGTATCATCCTATATCTAGGTTAAAATGGAGAAAAAATTGAACCACCATTAAAAAATAATAAAATGATAAAAGGTACTCCATATTACAAAATGGAAAAAAAAATTGGTGAACCCCAAGCTTTAGCTCACCAAATTCAAGAATTATTATCTCGAAAAGTACTTCGAGTGGGCTTTGTACCACGTGATGTTATATATCTTAGTATAGTATATTTGTAGTTACTAGTTACGTATTGGTTTAAATGTAGGGAAATTCTTACTCAGACCGGGTTTGGCCGAATCCAAAGCAACTACATGGCAAGTGTAATACACTTGCTTTGGGATTGGATGTAACTCCCAGGAGAGTGATCAATCACAAAGCAAGTGCAATACACTAGCTTGGTGGGTGGATGGGTTTGCCCAAGCCAGGCTTGGACAAAAATTTTCCTTAAATGTAACCCTAAAAAGTAAGCTAGTGTTTGCCAATAATAATCCACCTATATAATACGTACCTATAATGTAGTGTAAGGAATGAATAACAAATTAATTTTACGTGTTATTGTTAAAAGCAAATTTACCCTCCTATGATGAATAAAAGGGTAAAACATATTTATAGGTATACTGTATTCTTTTCATTTATCGTTGGTGTACTACTTTGTTCTTTTTATTATTATTATTATTATTATTATTATTATTATTATTATTATTATTATTATTATTATTATTATTATTATTATATGAGCATTATAATATATTTATCATTGTTAAATGATATATATTAAATAATTATTCTTCTTTTTAATAGCTTAAGTTTTTAGACGGGTTGATCATTTAATATGGTATCAGAGCTCAGGTCTAAAGAGGTCATGTGTTCGAAATCTTCCTCCACCCATTTTTAAATTCCACGTGTTAGACTTGAGTAAATAAATACCCTCTACACGTGAGAAGACGTGTTAAATTATATATATATTCAATGATTCATCTTTTTAATAGCTTAAGTTTTCATTCAATAACTATCAATTCATTGACATTAATTCTCTAAAAAAAATCATTGACATAAATTAATGTCTCAATTTCACTACTAGGAAAAGTTCAAATTTCGATAGAATATTTTCGACAGAAAAAAAATCCATTGAAAAATTGATTAAATTTTCGACGTAACAAATTTCAGTCGAAATATTTCGACCGAATAAATATCCGTCGAAATTAATTTCGACTGATTTAATTTCGATCGAAATAATATGTCGAAAATACATTAATTAAAAAAAAAAAAAATTCGATGGATTTCAAATTCCGTCGAAACATCGAAATGTAATAATTTTGTAAAAAAATTAATTAAAAAAGAAAAAATAAAATAAATTTCGACGGAAGACAATTTCCGTCGAAATTTTTATAATTTCGACGGATTCATTTCCGTCCAAATTGGATAATTTCGCAAAAAAAATTAATAAAAGAAAAAAGAAATAAATTTCGACGGAAACCAATTTCCGTCAAAATTTTTATAATTTCGACGGAAAGAAATCCGTTGAAATGTCTTAAATTTCTACAGAAACAAGTTTCCGTCTAAATGTGAGTAATATGAAAAATTGCCCAGGATATTAACTTCTCTACCTCTTCCTTTAATTTCTTTCAAATCTGAAAAATCACTCCTCCGGATATCAAATGTGTATTAAGAGTAAGTTGCAAGAGGTAATTATCATTTTCACCTTCAGAAAGTTATTACAATTTTTGAAGGTATAATTTGACCAACTAAATCATTTTTGGTTTGTTGTTACATATGATACTTTTTTCCCCAATCCATTATTACTATACCTCCATATTTTTTGGCAGCCTGATTGCTGTCAATAGTCTTTGGAGCAGTACCATAATTTCTCGGCTTAGGATTTTTGTTTTCCGAGTCCCTGGTTCTGCCGAAGATCTCATCAATCAAAGAGAAGCCTTCTCGGGCAATCTTGATTAACTTTTCTTTATTTTCCATTGTCAAAAGGACTGAACTTAGGAGTATTGACAACAAAGTACGTAGAAGAATATTTGCTAGTGGTTTTGTGTTGAGCTTTGAGTGTTGTTGATAGTGCAAGAAAGAGGTTGTTGTCCCCAGGGGCATTAGCGGAGTGGTAAGGATTGGGATGATGTGGGGAACCTTTTCTCCGACAACGTAGGTTCGAACCTCGTGTGGCACAATTCTCCACTGAAATATTGTGGGGGTTGTGTTGGGGTTGGTATCCTGTTGGCTCTCTCCCTTAGGACCTTGTAATTCGTGCACATCCCTCGATTTAAATCCTTCCTGGTCAAGGGACCTCTAATACAGGAGGGGATTTCTCGGGACAAACCTTTTAAAGAAAAAGGATGTTTATATAGGATTTGAGAAAGCTTATTGACCTTCCAATCCACTTTAAGTATTAGATATATCATTTAATTTCTTTTTTAAATTTTATCAAAGGATAACTACAACGTATATCTCCTAATTAATTATTAAGGTTTGGTTAAATTATAAACATGTACATTCCCTCATGTTTCAATAATTATAAAATCTTCTAAACATATTTATATTATTGTGGTGAGGGGCCATCATTTATTATTAACCTCAAAAGAATTAAAAAGAGAACTATATATGTAGCTCGTAAGCGAAGCTATCTATACAATATTCAATAATTAAAACTAACCTTTATTTTATTAATTATATTACATATATATATTCAGTCTATTTTATTTATTTGATCCAGTGAAGAACTATACAGTATTCAAGAATTAAAGCTCTTATTTATTTCTCATTTCATAATTTTTCTTTAATAGTAATGTTAAAAATAAGAAAAGGGTAAAAATGAAATGTGTTCAGAAAGTTATTACAGTTATTCAAAGAGAGAACCATTGCCATTAGATAAACCGCCGCCGCAGCTCCTCCCGCGCGCCTCCACCTCCGAGCGCCTCCAATCGACCCAGCCCGCGCCGCTCCACCTCCGCGCTACTCCAATCGACCCTGCCCGCGCCGCTCCACTGCCAGACCTCGTGAGGCCATCCCTAGCCGCACCTCCGCCTACGCCGGCTCAGATCCAGCTCCGATCCGATCCTACACCACCACCACCACAAGTTCTTCCTGAATACTAAGGTATAATTTCACTTTAGTGTCACGATCAATTCACTGGATTCTGAAAATTGGGAAGAAATGTTGAAGGAAGAAGATAAAGGAAATGGGTCACTGGATTCTGAAAATTGGGAAGAAACGTTGAAGGAAGAAGATAAGGGAAATGGGCTAGTAGAAATTGGGCTGAAGGATGCTGTTGGGCCAGCAAAGGGAAAAGAATGAATGCTGCTATGATAGGCCCAATCATAAATTAAAATCTAAGTAAATTATTATTTACTAATTAGTCAGGCAGTTTACTAATTAGATAGTATTGCAAGTATTATATGTAATAGTACGAATGTAAGGAATGGCAGTTTTTGAATGGATCAAATTCTCTCTAAGTTTCTATTCTCTTCTCTGTATCTATTCTTCTCATCCTAACTCCCTCTGTTTACAGTTTCTTGTACAAACATACCAAAATTATATCTAAAATCTAACATTTGGCTACCAGAGCAAGGTTTGATTATCTGGGCTTTTTCTTGTTTTTTTTTTTCTTCTGATGGCAGAAGGTACTAGACTCAAAGATCTTCACGATGCAAATAAACATCTGGAATTGAAGTTGCAGGAAGAACTGGATAGAAGAGAAGCGATTGAGTTAAACCTGCAAGATCAAATCAATTCAGTGGCAGTAAGAGTAGATGAAAAACAGGACAAGGTGCAGGAAACATTGGGAACATTACAGTTGCAATTAATTAAAATAGCAGAGAGGATGGATTTATATAATAAGGATAAATCTATCATGGGTAATACTTCACAACCTGGTAATGTATCTCAACCTATTAATTCCACACCGGAGAATGTTAATACGCCTGTTCATGAATCCAGAACACAGAAATTTGTTGAAGATAATAATTATGTTTCATCATTTTCTATGGGTTACAATCACAATCCTAAAATTGATTTCCCTAGATTTGATGGGTTTAATCCCAGAGCATGGTTATTGAAGTGTGATAGTTATTTTCAATTGGTCCCTAACATTCCAGAAACTTACAAAGTAACTTTGGCATCCTTACATCTGGAAGGAAAAGCAGCCTTGTGGTTTAATCAGGTTACTCAGAGGAAGAAGGATTTGACATGGGAACAATTTGTAGGGTTAATTTCAGCCAGATTTGAGGAGTTGAGAGAAGGGAAAATTCTGGGCGAATTTAACAAGTTGAGGGTTACAGGTTCTCTGGAGGAGTACATTGACAGATTTGAGGAGCTGATGTCTTATATGCTGATGATAAATAGCAGAAACTATGATGAATACTATTTTATTGCAAGTTTTGTCAGTGGATTACCTGAAGAGAGTCAATCTTTCATTTCTATGTTTGACCCACAGACTCTACAGCAAGCCATTGATTTAGCCAGAAAACAAGAAGCCACATTAGATGCCATTGCTAAGAGAACTAAGGGGATTTCCAAACCCATGATTAACACTAACAATGGGTTTAGAAAGCCAAATATGTCACCACCTACAGTTATTACTTCCAAAACTAGCAACTACACACCACCTACCTTGTTACCACCTAGAAAATTCCTTACTAATGCTGAGATGAATGCTAGAAAAGAAAAGGGATTGTGCTATAACTGTGACGAAAAGTTCTTCTTGGGCCATAGATGCAAGAAACAACAGGTGTATGTACTGTTATCGGAAGAAGATGAAGCATCATATCTTCAATCCATGTCTGATGAGGAGCAAGTAGAAGGGGGAATTGTTGATGAAGACGTACAAGTTTCAATAAATGCTATAGCTGGTAGTGTTAGTAATAACATTATCAAAGTTATAGGAGAAGTGGGAAAGAGTACAATCAACATTCTTATTGACACGGGTAGTACTCATAGTTTCATCAATGAGGAACTAGCCTATGAGTTGAAGGGCAACATTATGGATACTAATCCTATGATCATTAGTGTGGCTGATGGGGGAAAAATTTTCAGCACTAAAAAGATACCAGAACTCACTTGGCACATGCAGGGACATGCTTTCTCTTACCCAGTCAGGTTGATCAAGTTGGGAGGATGTCACATGGTGTTGGGGTGTGATTGGATGACTCACGTGGGGCTAGACTTTGATTTCAAAAATAGAAGCATGGGTATACAAATTGATGGGAAAAGAGTTGAGTTTAACACCATTAATACTGCAGGGGATTGTAAGTTGATTTCTGCTCATTCATTGTATAAAATGATTCAAATGGGTGAACATGGTGAGGTTGGCTGTTTGTTTTCTATACAGGGAATAAAGGTCCAGCCTATGAGCAACTCGGATGTGGAGAACTTACTCATGAAGTATGGTGATGTGTTTGAAGAGCCTAAAGGACTCCCACCTAATAGGGGAGTAGAACATCATATCATTCTTAAACAGAATGCCTTACCCAAACAAATGTACCCTTATAGGTATTCACATGCCTATAAAAATGAAATAGAGCAGATTGTAAAAGAGCTGCTGGCCAATGGTACAATCAGGCATAGTCAGAGTCCTTTTGCCTCCCCAGTGCTTTTAGTGAGGAAAAAAGATTCCACGTGGAGGATGTGTGTGGATTATAGATACCTCAACACATTGACAATCAAACATGACTATCCTATCCCAGTTATTGATGAATTATTAGATGAGCTACATGGTGCTAGGTGGTTTACTAAGATGGATCTTAGATCTGGCTATTTTCAAATCAGAATGAAGGAGGCTGACATCTATAAAACTGCATTCAAGACTCATCATGGCCACTTTGAGTTCATGGTCATGCCTTTTGGTCTCTGTAACGCACCAGCTACTTTTCAATCCCTCATGAACCAGGTTTTTGCACCCTATCTACGACAATTCATTCTTGTATTTTTTGATGATATACTGGTTTACAGCAAATGTTTTGAAGACCACTTATCTCATTTGGATACTACTTTAGCCATTCTAAGGAAGCACCAGTTGTATGCAAAAAGGTCCAAATGTCAATTTGGCCAGAATCAGATTGAATACTTGGGCCACATTATTAGTGAGCAGGGGGTATCAACTGATCCTGAAAAGGTGAAGTGTATGATGCAGTGGCCTAAACCTTCTACTGTGAAGGGACTGAGAGGCTTTTTGGGCTTAACGGGATACTACAGAAAGTTTATTAAAGGGTATGGGATGATCAGTAAGCCACTTACTGATATGCTAAAGAAGGATGGGTTTATGTGGAGTTCTGAGTCTGAGGCTGCTTTTGAAAAACTAAAGCAGGCCGTGACTTCTTCACCAGTTTTAGCTTTACCTGATTTTTCAAAAACCTTCGTAGTGGACACTGATGCAAGCTCAAGGGGACTAGGGGCAGTTCTAATGCAGGACTCTAGACCTATTGCTTTCCTGAGTAAAGCTTTAAGTCTAAAGAGCCAGTCCTTATCGATCTATGAAAGGGAATTCATGGCAGTGCTTATGGCCATACAAAAATGGAAGCATTATTTACAAGGACACCATTTTATCATACGAACAGATCAACAGAGCATCAAGTACATTATGGAGCAGAAATTCACTACTGCTCTACAACAAAGGTGGATCTCTAAACTGGTGGGATTAGACTATGAAGTACAATATAAGCAGGGGTCTGAAAATAAAGTGGCAGATGCTTTATCTAGAAGAGACATGGACACAGGGGAAATATGTGCTATCACCACTGTACAACCTAGGTGGATGGTAGAAGTTTTGGAGAGTTATGTAGGTGATCCTATATTACAAAAGATATTAGCTGCCAAAGCCATTGACGATCAGTCCTTTAATGACTACATCATCACACAGGGCATCTTGAGGTATAAAGGTAGAATTTGTGTGGGATTGGGATCTACTCTGAGGGAGAAGTTAATCCAGAGTTTACATGATTCAGCTATAGGAGGGCATTCTGGTATGACAGCTACATATCAGAGAGCAAAATCCATATTTTACTGGCCAGGGCTGAAGACTGATATCTTGAAGTATGTACAAGGTTGTGATGTTTGCAAAATGGCAAAACATGAAAACAGCCCTTATCCGGGTCTTTTGGTACCTTTGGATATTCCTAAGGAGGCTTGGTCACACATTTGCATGGATTTTGTGGAAGGCTTGCCTAGATCAGATGGTAAGAATGTGATATTGGTAGTCATTGATAGATTTACCAAGTATGCACATTTTTTAGCTATTTCTCATCCCTATACTGCTGCTACTATTGCTAATGTGTTCTTGGATAACATTTTCAAGCTACATGGCCAACCAGTGAGTATAGTGACTGATAGGGACAAGATTTTTACAAGCTCTTTTTGGAGTGAACTGTTCAAATCCTTGGGTACTAAACTGCACATGAGTACTTCCTATCACCCTCAAAGTGATGGACAGACCGAGAGATTGAATCAATGTTTGGAGAACTACTTGCGGTGTTTCACAAGTCAGCACCCTCACAAATGGCTCAAGTGGTTGACACTTGCTGAATACTGGTACAATACCAGTTACCATTCCAGTTTAAAGATGTCTCCTTTCAAGGCATTGTATGGTTATGATCCCCCCCACTTATCCCTGGGTCCTTATTTGGATTTTTCTAATGGTGATGTGGCTGACTTAATACATGACCGAACTAAGATGGTGGAGATCATTAAGGAAAATTTACAGAAAGCACAGGAACGCATGAAACACTTTGCTGATAAGAACAGAAGTGAACGTACCTTTGAAGTTGGTGATGAGGTGTATCTAAAGCTTCAACCTTTCAGACAAAATTCTGTTGCTCTCAGGCGAAACCTCAAACTTTCGAACAGGTACTATGGTCCCTACAAGATAATAGAGAAGGTGGGTAAGGTTGCTTACAAATTGCAACTGCCACCTACTTCTCAAGTGCATAATGTCTTCCATGTTTCTTTACTCAAGAAAAAAATCAGTTCAAAACACATTCCTAGCCCAGATTTACCATTCACTACTACTGATGGAAGTTTCAAGACTTACCCTCTTAAGGTCTTGGACAAACGTTTGGTGAAGAGGCACAACTCGGCCGTGACTCAAATTCTGGTGCAGTGGGAGAATTTGGGTCCGTTGCAAGCTACGTGGGAGGACTACCATCAAATCGTAGCTCAATTCCCTAGTTTTGATCCTTGGGGACAAGGATTTGTTTCACAGGGGGGTAATGTCACGATCAATTCACTGGATTCTGAAAATTGGGAAGAAATGTTGAAGGAAGAAGATAAAGGAAATGGGTCACTGGATTCTGAAAATTGGGAAGAAACGTTGAAGGAAGAAGATAAGGGAAATGGGCTAGTAGAAATTGGGCTGAAGGATGCTGTTGGGCCAGCAAAGGGAAAAGAATGAATGCTGCTATGATAGGCCCAATCATAAATTAAAATCTAAGTAAATTATTATTTACTAATTAGTCAGGCAGTTTACTAATTAGATAGTATTGCAAGTATTATATGTAATAGTACGAATGTAAGGAATGGCAGTTTTTGAATGGATCAAATTCTCTCTAAGTTTCTATTCTCTTCTCTGTATCTATTCTTCTCATCCTAACTCCCTCTGTTTACAGTTTCTTGTACAAACATACCAAAATTATATCTAAAATCTAACATTTAGTTCCTCAATTTTGCTTTTTTAATTGGTAATGTGATATTTTGAAAATTAGGGTTTGAATTAATGATGTATAAAGTGAATACCTAGGGTTTTTAACGATTAATATTTTGGTATTTCCCCTAGTATGGTTAATTTTGGGTATCATTGATTTGATGTGATTCATTTAAATATGTTTGAATTCATGTTGTCTTTTATGATCATTCGCACAAATTTTAAAGTTGGTTTGATTTGTCAATCTTCCTGAAGCTTTAACAATCCAATGGCATTGTGGTAGTGTATTGTAATTGAGATGTCTTGTGACTAACTTGAGTAGAACGTATTGTTTGTTTGTTTGATTATAATCTAATTGTGTAAATAGGTTCCTCATTCCTGAACGATTTCTTGTGATCAAATTAGGATTTGTGTGTCCATGTGTGTAGTAAATATGTATTGTATTGTGATTTTTGAAACCAAAATGTACTTCTGGCTTGAACAATGATTTGAGTAGTGAAAATACTATGCCTTGTATACAAAGACTGGTCACAGTGAAAACAACTAGGGCAAGAAATTAGCCTAAAAGTTGAATAAAAAGGACAAATACATATTTGATTTGGCAATTAGGCTTTGTGGTTATCGTACCTTGGGGGATATGCTTGCTGTTCATTCTGGCTAAAGCCAATTAATGGAAGAAGCTAAAAGAAGGGATAAAAACAAGCAGATTTCAAAGACATTTTGAATTAATGAATGTATAAAGTGAATCCTAGTGTTGATATTTCCTGCTGTATTGAAAGTGAATTTGCTGCTAACTGTTATTGACCATTTAATATGTACTATAGTAAAGTATGAATCCAATTAGGCAGTTCTAGACCTATGTATGTGCTCTCTCTAAGTAGTTTTTTTTTATACTTAGAAGTCTTAATGTTTAATCAAACTATATCATAACTAATACTACTTGAGTAAAAGTTAATGATAAATAAAACTTTTAGCATGTCAACTTGATGTGTTGCTTTAGTTTATTGATGTCAACTAGCATATTTTTTGGCAGCCTGATTGCTGTCAATAGTCTTTGGAGCAGTACCATAATTTCTCGGCTTAGGATTTTTGTTTTCCGAGTCCCTGGTTCTGTCGTAGATCTCATCAAATTAGGCAGTTCTAGACCTGTATATGTGCTTTCTCTAAGTAGTATTTTTTTTATACAAACAGTGTATGTTAGTTTAGTAAGTATATAGTAAGTATGTGACTAAGGTTTGGAATCATTATACTGTTGCATTATTATTTGTATCCATATTCATAATTCACGTTAACTCCTTTCTTTCTACAAATACAACTTTAATTCACGTTAACTCCTTTCTTTCTACAAATACAACTTTATTTCAATCACTAGCATATACATTTGGTATGAGTATGGTATGACTGGGAATTTAACATGAATTACTTTTTTTTTTCGTATATGTATTTTTATTTATCATAATTTTGAATACATCTATTTGTTCATTTATGTGACTTTACTTCTCATTACATATCCTAACATATTTTTTCATAAATGTAGATGTCATCCATGGATGGAGGTAGAGGTATACGTAGAGGTAGGGGTATCACAAGGACCTCCAGTCCGAGCATTGATGTACAGAGGGAGACGGCGAACATTCCTCCGCCCAACATTCCTATATCAGCTCCAAGTGTTGGCACTAGTTCTCACCCTCAATCTGAGGAAGCAAGGCATAGTGTACCTGATACAGAGGCACCATTTGACAGGAGGATATGCATATGTCCTACCGTTGACCAAGAGTGAGTCATTTGAATTTGTGTTAGTTTATTCCCATTACGGAGTTGATGTATAATAGTTTGTTCTTGTATGCAGTTTTGGTCCAGTGGACCATAATCGAGAAGCTGTCAAGAAAATAGGAGAAATTATTAGTGGAAAATATACTGGAGCTTCCTCGACCTATACCGAGCTCGAGGAGAATTTTAAGGAGATGTGGTTTGGCGAATTCAAGGTATGATTTTAATTAATTTATTATACGTGTTTATCCCTATCTTATGTTCGAATAACATAAACTTGCAGAGATGTTTTCGTTGGAATGTTGAAGATGAAGTAAAAATTAAGGGGATATTTAGTACACGAATCAGAAGAGCATTTTCTCAAAAAATGTATAATGTTCGAAAGAAAGCAAAGAAGCCAAATTATATGAATGACGATTTGAAAGATTGGTGGTCGTCAGATGAATTCCAAGAAAAAAGCCGAAAAGCCATGCAAAATCGAGCGGCAGATACTAGTGGAAGTATAAGTCATTTCAGTGGGGCTAAAAATCGTATGAGACGTGAAGATGACTTGGTAAGTTGGATGTATTTTCTTTTTTTTAATATCACTTGTACACATTAAATATTTAATCATATTTTGACTATCCAACGGAAAGAATTACGTCGTGCACCTCGATAAGATGAAATTTTCTTCGCTCAATATGCAAAAAAGAATGAAAATGGGGAAGTACAATAATGGGCGAATCGAAAGGCAGAGAATGCTTACGTAAGTTGCATAATATAAATAATTTTTCTTTCATCTACATACTTTGAGTCATTTTTAAACAAACTTCTTTAATTATTGTAGACTGGATATATGGAGAGTATAAGTAGTCAAGCATCGAATTCAGAAGAAGGAAATGAACCATTTTGGCCGCCACTTGAAGGTATAATTAAATAATACATCTCCGATGTAACTTGTCTTTTTATATTGTATGTTTGTTAATATTTGAATAGTATTATTTTTAAACTTTCAGATATGGGCGGAGACAAAAGGTGTGTCTAAGAAGGGAACTGTTTACGGATTTTCACGCCAGGCTTCCCAAGTACGCCCCACACGATCTGCACGTACTTCGAATACTCCCGCAGCTGATTATGAGCAACTTTCAGAGATATTAACTGAGTTGGCTTCTGTCAAGGATTCAGTGGAGACGCTTAAGGAAAACCTTAAAGCCGAGCTTGAAATGCAAAGGGAAACGTACCTAAAAGAGATGGAAATGCAAAGCACAAGGCAAAGGGAAACGTACTTAAAAGAGATGGAAATGCAAAGCATAAGGCAAAGGGAAACGTATACCAAATCATTCTTTGCATTTCCATCTCTTTTATACTTAAAAGAGATGGAAATGCAAAGAATGATTTGGTATACGTTTCCCTTTGCCTTGTGCTTTGCATTTCCATCTCTTTTAGGTACGTTTCCCTTTGCATTTCAAGCTCGGCTTTATGGTTTTCCTTAAGCGTCCCCACTGAATCTTTGACAGAAGCCAACTCAGTTGATATCTCTGAAAGTTGCCCATAATCAGCTGCGGGAGTATTCGAAGTACGTGCAGAACGTGTGGGGCGTACTTGGGAAGCCTGGCGTGAATGTCCGTAAACAGTTCCCTTCTTAGACACACCTTGTGTCTCCGCCCATATCTGAAAGTTTAAAAACAATATTATTCAAGTATTAACAAACATACAATATAAAAAGACAAATTAAATCGGAGATGTATTATTTAATTATACCTTCAAGTGGCGGCCAAGATGGTTCATTTCCTTCTTCTGAATTCGATGCTTGACTACTTATACACTCCATATATCCAGTCTACAATAATTAAAAAAGTTTGTTTAAAAATAACTGAAAGTATGTAGATGAAAGAAAAATTATTTATATTATGCAATTTACGTAAGCATTCTCTGCCTTTCGATTCGCCCATTGTTGTACTTCCCCATTTTCATTCTATTTTGCATATTGAGCGAAGAAAATTTCGTCTTGTCGAGGTGCACGACGTAATTCTTTCCGCTGGAAAGTCAAAATATGATCAAATATTTAATGTGTACAAGTGATATTAAAAAAAAGAAAATACTTCCAACTTACCAAGTCATCTTCACGTCTCATACGATTTTTAGCCCCACTGAAATGACTTATACTTCCAACAGTATATGCTGCTCGATTTTGCTTGGCTTTTCGGCTTTTTTCTTGGAATTCATCTGACGACCACCAATCTTTCAAATCGTCATTCATATAATTTGGCTTCTTTGCTTTCTTTCGAATATTATACATTTTTTGAGAAAATGCTCTTCCGATTCGTGTACTAAATATCCCCTTAATTTTTACTTCATCTTCAACATTCCAACGAAAACATCTCTGCAAGTTTATGTTATTCGAACATAAGATAGGGATAAACTCGTATAATAAATTAATTAAAATCATACCTTGAATTCGCCAAACCACATCTCCTTAACATTCTCCTCGAGCTCGGTATAGGTCGAGGCAGCTCCAGTATATTTTCTACTAATAATTTCTTCTATTTTCTTGACAGCTGCTCGATTATGGTCCACTGGACCAAAACTGCATACGAGAACAAACTATTATACATTAACTCCGTAATGGGAATAAATTAACACAAATTCAAATGACTCACTTTTTGTCAACGGTAGGACATATGCATATCCTCCTGTCAAATGGTGCCTCTGTATCAGGTACACTATGCCCTGCTTCCTCAGATTGAGGGTGAGAAGAACTAGAATCATGTCCGCATGGTCGGCTGATAGAACATGAATTAGTGCCAACACCTGGAGCTGATATAGGAATGTTGAGCGGAGGAATGTGCGCAGTCTTTCTCTGTACATCAATGCTCGGACTGGAGGTCCTTGTGATACCCCTACCTCTACGTATACCTCTACCTCCATCCATAGATGACATCTACATTTATGAAAAAATATGTTAGGATATGTAATGAGAAGTAAAGTCACATAAATGAACAAATAGATGTATTCAAAATTATGATAAATAAAAGTACATATATGAAAAAAAAAAAAGTAATTCAAGTTAAATTCCCAGTCATACCATACTCATACCAAATGTATATACTAGTGATTGAAATAAAGTTGTATTTGTAGAAAGAAAGGAGTTAACGTGAATTATGAATATGGATACAAATAATAATGCAACAGTATAATGATTCCAAACCTTAGTCACATGCTATATACTTAGTAAACTAACATACACTGTTTGTATAAAAATACTACTTAGAGAGAGCACATATATAGGTCTAGAACTGCCTTAATTGATGAGATCTACGGCAGAACCAGGGACTCGGGAAACAAAAATCCTAAGCCGAGAAATTATGGTACTGCTCCAAAGACTATTGACAGCAATCAGGCTGCCAAAAAATATGGAGGTATAGTAATAATGGACTGGGGAAAAAAGTATCATATGTAACAACAAACCAAAAATGATTTAGTTGGTCAAATTATACCTTCAAAAACTGTAATAACTTTCTGAAGGTAAAAATGATAATTACCTCTGGTAATTTACCCTAAATACACATTTGATATCCGGAGGAGAGATTTTTCAGATTTGGAAAGAAATTAAAGGAAGAGGTAGAGAAGTTAATATTCTGGGCAATTTTTCATATTACTCACATTTAGACGGAAACTTGTTTCCGTAGAAATTTAAGACATTTCAACGGATTTCTTTCCGATTCCGTCGAAATTTATTTTATTTTTTCTTTTTTTATTAGTTTTTTTCGCAAAATTATCCAATTTCGACGGAAACGAATCCGTCGAAATTATAAAAATTTCGAAGGAAATTGGTTTTCGTCGAAATTTATTTTATTTTTTCTTTTTTAATTAATTTTTTTACAAAATTATTACATTTCGACGGAAATAAATCTGTCGAAATTTTTATAATTTCGACGGAATTTGAAATCCGTCGAAATTTATTTTTCTTTTTTTTAATTAATGTATTTTCTACATATTATTTCGACCGAAATTAAATCAGTCGAAAGTAATTTCGACGGATATTTATTCGGTTGAAATATTTCGACAGAAATTTGTTTCGTCGAAAATTTAATCAATATTTCAACGGATTTTTTTTCGTCGAAAATATTCTGTCGAAATTTGAACTTTTCCTAGTAGTGTGTGTAAAAGGCTAAGGGTGAGTTTGGCCTAGCGATACGATAAGCAATTATAGGAGAATTAATTTTACTACAATTGATTTTTGTAATAATTGATTATAATAAAAATTAATTATATTATTATTGCTTTTGTATAATAGCTTTTGCAAAAGTAACACTTTAGTAGCTTCTAAAATATGTTGATTTTTTGCTTCTCGAGATCTCAAAAGTGATTATGATCTTGGGGGCCAAACACCATGAAAATCACGATTGAGCAGAAGTTATTTTTATAATCAGGGCCAAACACTTCAAAAATCACAATAGAAATTTATAAGTGATTTTAAGAGCTCCAACGGCTGGGCCAAACTCACCCTAAGAGTAAGAGAACAAGGTTTTTATTCTTATTTTCTTATATATAAAAGATAGGTCGAGAGAATTTGAATTTGTAAAGAAGATGTTTTCTTCTTTTTTTTTTCTTATATATATATAAAAAATTCATGTGCAGATTGAATTATTAGTGTTCAAGATGGAATAAAGTATAGTTTACTTAATTAAGTGTTTGTCTTAATTTAATTAGAACTTTTTTTCCTTTAAGTTATGGATTTGTCAAATTCAAATCATGCACCAACATGTGATTCATCTAGTGGAAGGGATTAGTTACTACAAAGTAGCGGACTCAAGTTCGAATCTTTATTGGGAGATATACCCACTTGATGTGTCCTCCCCGTTTCGAAAGGGATTAAACTCTTGAAAAACAAAAAAATTCAAATCATGCTATATATTTTAAGAATTTAAAATCTCATGTGTTAATATTTTATTTGCAAAAACCTTGGCGTGTTATCATTTTATTAGCTCACTGTAACATTTAAAAATTAAGAGATGATCAACGAGGGACATTACTAATATGTAATGGAGGTTATTGTCAATTTTCAAAGTTTACAAGATGTAATTGCCCTTTTTTAAAGTGAGAAATAGTATTTTGCATTTTATTCCCTGAAAAAGAAATAGTTACATTTAAAAGTATATTTTTCACTTTACAGAGTATGTAGAACACTCGCACTTAAAGAAAGTAAAATATAAACTATAAAAAAAAAAAAAATTGTTGGATAAAGATGAAGATAGAGTGTGCTGAGGTTAGAAAAGTTAAGGGAGGTTTTGATGATTTCTAAAGCATATCAAGATCAGTTAAGTATGGAAAACTTAGTTTAAAACCCTTAGAAAAATTTTGACCAAGTAAGAAGACAAATCAGAAGGGTCAAATATTCAAGGTCCAGAAGAGTACTGATCTGCTGAAGAAAAAAATCGGACTGGTGGAGCTCAGCCGACTCAAATCAGATTTGTTCAAGTTTGGGATCAGCTCTGTTCAGTCATCAGACTTGTGTTCTCATCAGCCAAGTGGAAATGATCAGGAAGTCGTCCCAAAGGTAATAAATGCCCTGGAGTAATAAATGCTGAAGTCCGATGATATTAATGACAAATGATTGAAGAAGAACCTCGTATCAGCTCGGTGCATTAAATGCTGCCTGACAGAAAGTACAATCTGCAGTACTGTCACTGTGCAGAGAGCCGTTCGCGGAAATTAAGGACCAGAAACCAAGAAATTCAAATTGTGTCTCTTTTCAACGAACACTTTTTGAATCTGTGAGTATAAATAGCTAAAGAGACGAAGAGAAAGCTACACACAACAACTGAGAGATTGATTTCGAAGCAAAATATTTTCTAAGTCTCAGAAAGCTAAAGAACAGCTCACTCATCAGCTTCGTCATTTGTTGACTTAAGCAGAAGTTCAAGATCAAAGATATACACATTTTTCTGAGTGAAAAACTGTTAAAGTGTTGTGAGGAGTGTTTATCCATCTTTGTGAAGTGATAAAACTCTGTAGAATAGGTTTTCTTTGTGATTTCCTATTGCGAACTTGTGGCCATTTCATTTGTTGTTTGGCGCAAGCAGTGTATACTGATTACTTTGTGTTTTTAGTATAACCCAAGATATGTGTGACTTGGAAGAGTGGACTAAAGGATTTACATCCATATAACCACTATAAAAATCCTTGTGTTTTTACCTTGCATTTTACCTGCATATTTTCAGTTTGCATAAAAACACTTGATAAAATGTTTGAAAAAGGATTAAAGAAGTTTTATAAAGCTGGGGATAAAATCTTTCAAACTACTAAGTTTACTTGTGAAAAACACTTAAAAATCCGCTGCAAGTATTCTGGTATTAAAACTGATTTTGACTAAATCAGCTAAGTGACTATCAGATTAGTGGTCAACAAAGTTATTCAAAGATTTGTTCGCGATCAGCTTCGTCAGTTTACTGTTATGTAACAGCTTAGTCTGCTTACAGTTGAACAAAAAGTTTTAAAGTTAAAATTTGATTAAAATTTTCAGAGGTCTATTCATCCCCCCCCTCTAGACCTCATCTGACCACTTGGGACATAAAAAAAAAAAAAAAAAAAAAAAAAAAAAAAAAAAAAAAAAAGGTAAAACATACTACGACCTTGAAGAGGGTAATGATTTTTATCTTGTTCACACAATTTTCTTTTAAAACAAAAAATATGCAGATAGTTTTCTCTTGATAAGAAATAACATACGGTTTTTTCTGCATTTCACTCTTAAAATGATTTTTGTCACTAAAGAAAACCTCTCAATTCTAAATTTCAATACTCTCAAGGGCTTGTTTGTTTGACATCTCCCAAAAAAATTTCATATTTGAAAAAAATGAGAAAAATTTATTTTTATTTTCTGAAATAAATTTATTATCTTTCAATTTTTCCAAAATACTCTCCCCTCCCAAAAACCAAATAAACAATATTTTTTTTATTTATAAAATAACCCTATATAAATTTTACTTTGATTTGACATGAAATAGTATACCTATTACAAAATATATCTCACACAAAAAACCTGATTTGACATAAAGTTGTACACTTCTTATAATTACAACCTAAACTCTTCTAAAAAAACTATATTCACCTTATTATTCCAACCACTTTCTCAAAATACAAACAAACAACATTATGCAAATAAAAATTATTTCACAAACCCCACCACTTTCACAAACTACCCTCCCAAATGCCAAACCAACAGGCCATTTTTTGTCACTAAAGAAAAAGTCTCAATTTCTAAATTTAGTACTCTTAAATATTTGGTTTTTGTCACTAGCTATAGAAAAACTCATACTAAATATTTAAGAAAGGCCAAAATTGCATATTTGATACCATGTAATAGGGCATTTTGTCGTCTGAATATGTAAATGCACATTTAATATCATAATTTAAAGTTTAGTTGCAATGTTCATGCCACTGTCAAATAATTGGACGAATATGGACGGAATAAACACGTACACTGCGCATGGCCGTTATCTCGTCTTTTGGAGGAAAAATAATCACGTTCCTCTCACTTTTGGAGAGAAAATTATCACATTATTTCATCTTTTGGAGGTAAAATTATAACGTTTTCTTTACATTTTTACGTGATCACGTGATGATTTTCACTCCGAAAGATGATATAGCAGTAATAGTCATAGTCACGTGCGGTGCACGTGCCCGATTTCATCCATTTCGGTCCAATTATTTGACGGTTGTATGAACATTGCAATCAATATTTAAATTATGGTACTTAATGTGTATTTGTATATCAAATGATATTAATATTGCAAATTACTCTATTATATGGTACTCAATTTGCAATTTTCCCTTTTTTTTTTTTTTTTTTTTTTTTGAGAGAAAACCATGAAAGATATATTAATCATGGAAGTCAGAAAAAACAATATTAGAGATAAAACTAGGTAGAACAGATCCGTTATAAGAAGACTTAATTCCTAACTTGGCTAAGGCATGAGCTGCTTGATTTCCTTCGCGGTAAACATGTTGAGCACGAAAAGACACAAAATGCGAAGAAAGGAAGCGGATTTCGTCCAGAATTGGTCCAATGGAGTTGTTCGTCGGATAGCTAGCTTCAATACCATCAATGACCGTTTTGCAATCACCTTCAAGTATGATGTCACTCCAAGCTTTTTCTATACCAAAATTAAGTGCAATCTTGGCTGCATAGGCTTCCGCGGCCTCAGGTTCAAGTGGCAAAGTGATCCGGCAAACCTTCCAACCAAGGCAAAGTCCAGTAGAGTTCCGAGCTAATAATCCGACACCAAAAGAGTTGTTAATTCTGTCGATGGCAGCATCAAAATTAATTTTGATGATGGGTCCTCCAGGAGCAGTCCATGTCGTGGCATTTCTGGGATTAGGAGCATGATTCAAGCTTTGATTGGCAATACGGAAACGTTGGCAGAAGTCGCTAGCAAAGATATAAACCTCATGAGGCTTCCTATCACTCTCTTCCCATCTTCTCTTATTACGGAAGAACCACAAAAACTAACAAAAAGTTGCAGCAAGACATAGGTCTTCCTCCTCCAGGACTTCTGAAAGGCGCATAAACCAACAAGTAAAATTCTCACCATTTGAATTGTAAGCCGAAAAGGGGAGACTAGAGGCTGCCCAGGCTTGTCGAGCAAAAGTGCATGTGGTTAGAACATGCATGATTGATTCTGTTTCGTTGCCTGAACAAGTTTCACAAGTATCACAATCCGTCGCCCTTTTCCTGTATAAAAGTTGTTTAACAAGAATAGAGTCAGAACAACATTTCCAAATAAAAAGTTTCACCTTGGGGGCTGTTTTTAAGCTCCAAATTCTGCTCCACAATTTCGTAGGGCCTGGGCTTGCTCCTCCTGTTTGTTGTTGTCCTTCTTGCCCTTTTAAGGATTCGTATAAGTGGTAGGCCGATTTAACTGTAAATATGCCGCTCTTTTCGTAATGCCAGATCAGTTTATCCTCTCCTCCAAACCTGCTGATCGGAATAGATAGAATGGAATTCGCCTCTTCTGGCCAAAAGATTCCTTCAATAAGATCTTTATTCCGGCTCCCAGTTGTGGTATCTATAAGCGCGCTGACTTTGCTGTTTGGAGGAAGAAGAATCGGTGGAGAATTGATCCGAAAAGTGCTAGGTCTCGGTATCCAGCGATCTTTCCAAATGTTTATCGAATTCCCATTACCTACCCTCCATCTAAGTCCAGCCTTCAGTATACAAGTTGCACCCCGAATGCTTCTCCAAGTAAGTGATGGGGAGTTTCCCCAAGTAGCTTCAAGAAAACCACAGTTCGGAAAGTACTTTGCCTTGAAGATCCTACCAAGTAAGCTGTTAGGATTTGTCAAAATACGCCACGATTGTTTCGCAAGGAGTGCTATATTGAACGATTCCAGCTTTCGAAAGCCAACACCCCCATCTCTTTTGCTTTTACATAATGAACTCCATCGAACCCAGTGAATCTTTTTTGTTTCATTAGAGTTCCACCAAAAATTGGATATCATAGATTCAATTTCACGAATAAAGTAAGATGGTAACTTAAAGCATCCCATAATATATGAAGGAATCGATTGAGCCACAGCTTTAATGAGGATTTCCTTACCCGCTTGTGAAAGAGCCTTTTCTGTCCAGCCTTGAAGAATTCTCCAAATTCTCTCCCGAATAAAATCGAAAACCTCCTTCTTCGACCTGCCGATAGATAATGGCATACCCAAGTACTTGTCATGTTTGTCTTCCCGTCTAACTGGGAGTTCAGCTTGAACTGCTGCCATATCCATTTCTTTAGTGCTTCTGCTGAAGACAATGCTGGATTTGTCATCATTGATTTCCTGTCCGGAAGCTTTGCCATATAGCTCCAAAATTCGTTTGATGTGCCTTGCAGAATTTGCCTCGGCTCGAGAAAGTATGAGGGTATCATCAACGAAGAGAAGGTGGGAAACTCGAGGTGCTCCTTGACAAATTTGGACACCTGAGAAATGGCCTGCCCTTTCTGCTTGGCTAAGAAGAGAGCTAAGAGATTCTGCACAGAGTAGAAAGAGATATGGGGAAAGGGGGTCACCTTGTCGGATTCCCCTTTCCGGCCTCACAAAACCAATTTGATTACCATTATAGATAAAAGAGTAAGTAACAGTAGTAATACAAATCATGATTTTTTCCACAAAACGAGAATCAAAACCTAATCTAAGCATAACGTTTCTAAGGAAATCCCACTCTAGTTTATCATAGGCTTTGCTCATGTCTAATTTAATGGCCATCGTTCCAACTTTACCCTTAGTATGTCTCTTCATAAAATGGGTGATCTCGTAAGCAACAAGAACATTATCCGTGATATTTCTATTGGGGACGAAAGCTGATTGATATTCGGATATTACATATGGCATAATGGGTTTGAGATGGTTTGTGAGGGTTTTGGAGGCTAGCTTATATATAACGTTGCATAGGCTTATTGGTCGGTATTGGGATATGGCTTCTGGTTTCTCACATTTGGGAATCAAGACTACATGAGTAAAGTTGCTGTCTACATTAAAAGTTCCATGATTCAGAAAATTCAGCACACAATGAATAACATCACGATTGATAACATGCCAAAACTTCTGAAAAAATAAAGCAGGTAGACCATCAGGGCCGGGGGATTTGAGGGGGTGCATTGAGTTAAGGGCTTTAGTTACCTCATGTGCAGTGTAAGGCTGAAGGAGATGCATGTTGTCTTCGGGTCTCACTTTGGGTATCATCGAATTCAAAGCTATTTCCATATCATCTCTAGAAGGCGACGTGGAAGTGAAGATAGTACGAAAATATCCCACTATAGTGTCCTCCCTCTCCTTTTCGTTGCTGCACCAATCCCCTCTGGAATTACAGAGACCGCTGATTTTGTTATTCTTTCGTCTACCCGAAGCCCTCTTATGGAAGAAATTAGTGTTTCTATCCCCCTCTTTCATCCAGTTGGATTTTGCTCTCTGTTGCCACATTCGATTTTCCTTATCTAACAGTTCCTCAAGTTCTAGAGTGAGATATCTCTCTCTTTGCCTAGTACTCTCAGTAATTTTTGCCTGTTTAATACGTTCTAATTCTACCCGCAACTTCTTGATGCTTTTGTTAACCGAACCAAACGAAACTCTACCCCATTCATCCAAACTCATACGGCAATTATCTAACTTTTCCCAAACATCAGCAGCCAAGTTATTGCCCTGCCAACTCCTTTTAATAATATTAGAGCATTCATTGTGGTTGAGCCACATTGATTCGAAACGAAAACGCTTTTGAGATTGAATTATGTGTTCATCAGGTTGTTTACTGATTTTGATGAGTATAGGGAGATGATCGGAGTTTCTAGAATCAAGATGGATGACACGAGATGAAGGAAAGTAGTCAGTCCATTTAGAGTTAGCACATCCTCTATCCAAACGTTCCCGAATAGTATGGGGAAATAATATGCGGTCACACCAAGTATAAGGAAACCCCTCATAACCAAGGTCCATCAAACCTGAATCACGGAGACAGTCTCTAAAATCTTTTAGTTGCCAGTTTGGAATCATATTTCCCCCTTCCTTCTCCAACTGAGTTAACATAGCAGTAAAATCCCCGCAACATAGCCATGGAAAGTTGTTCCTACAAGCAAGAGTACGTAGCAGATCCCAAGAAAGTTTCCGTTTTGATCCATCCGGTTCACCATAGAATCCAGTGAATCTCCAACCAGCTGGAAGATCATCCTCAAAAATAATAGCATCAATGTGATTACTAGACATACTTTGAATATCAACATGAAGGTTTTTATTCCAAAGAAGGGCTAAACCTCCAGAATTACCCCTGGCATCAATGTGAACACCAAATAAATTGAATCTTCTTTTAATAAACTCAATCTTCCTCCCTTTAGATTTAGTTTCAGAGAGGAAGATTAAATGGGGGCTATGAACTCGGATATGATCTCCGAGCGTATCAACTGTTCGAGGGCCCCCCAACCCCCGACAGTTCCAACTTAGGCAATTCATAATGAGCGGTGGGGCTGCTCCGCAGCCTCCGCCTGATCTGCTAGGTGAATTCTCTTGCTTGATCTTATGTGATCAACCGAAACGTCATCAACCTGCTGGGTTACCTTTTCCTTACCCTTCGAGCTTACTTTTATAACAGTAGGCAATTTTCCCTTTAAGGAAGCAAACTGAGACTCTGCATTTATATCTATATTTGCATATTTTATCAAGAGGATTATGCCTACTGTATAAAGGTATAGGGACATTTTTGTTCAATAACTTAATTTATTACTCAGTATTAAGAGAAAGTGATGAATTATGGAGTTGTATTACAATTTACAATCAAAATTGAAGTAGGAAACTGAATTTTATCATAAATATATCATTATATACTGATAGGGGTGTAAACGAACCGAGTATTATCGAACAATACATTATTCAAGCTTGGTTTGAATCTTATAGAGATTCAAAATTTGTGTTTGAGCTTGAATTGATTTTTTAACGAACTGAGCTCAAATGAGCTTTTAATGAATGAGTTCAAGCCGAATATCGAATAGTTTTATATTTTAAATGTGTTTTTAAATTTTTATCTTATCGAGTCGAGCTTCAAAAGTTATCGAAAATCTTGTTCATTATTGTTTGATTTGTTTAACGAACCTAATTCTAATGAGTTTTAATCGAACGAACTCGAGCCAAATATCTAATAGTTTGATTTGATTTCCAACTTTAATTACAAAGAGAAAACTACCAGAACTTGTTGGATAGTATCATAACGAGTGAATAGCTAATAACATCCCTGTGTTATTTCTAATAAATAATTTACCCCCTCTGATAAATAAAAAGACAAAAAAAATTCATCTATTTTGTAAAAGATGCACATTTTACTTCGCTCTTGATCGTTGACATTTTTAGGGGTACTCTGCTCATTATTCAAAACTCACGAGAAGTAAAGTGTCCATTTACTCAAATCAGAAAGAGGCAAATTGTCCATTTACGTATAACACAGATGGTAAAGTAGAGTGACTTTGTTATTAAGATAGGATTAAATTGGCCCTTTTTTAAAAATCTCAATCAAATTATAGTGCATACGTGCAACACTTCTGCAAACAAGGATGTAAATTACTAGATTGCTAATTACTTCCTGTCCCATTTATTTTGCCACATTTATTACAGTACTTTATCAAACTTTTCAATTTCCTAAGTGACTTATCACGTTAAATTATTCACTTTTTTATGTATTAAACCTTTAAATTAATATATACATAGTCATATGACATTATCAAGTTATTAGTGAAATTTATTAATAAAATTATTTATTATAGTTTTTATAAATTTAATCAAGTTGACTAATCAATAGGGGTGAATGCGATCGGGCTTGGACGGGTGTATATAAAAAAATTAACCCGACCCAATATATGCGGGTTGTCAAAATTTTAAACAGCACCCGCATTTTTATGTTTATAAACCGCTTGGTTTGGATGAGGTGAATGCGGGCAGGTCGGTCGGGTGAATTTACGGGTTGATAAAGTTTATGAGTAATTATATCCATACAAATGTAAAATCAAATATATATTGTTGCCTTTATTAAACCAATTAAAGAAACCTGCACATTTTCAATATTACACTTAAAAAAGTTAAATATTAACTATTTATATTTGCAAGAATGTTTATTCTTTCCAACTTATATGTCTTCGAGATAAATTAAAATAAAAGAAAAAAGGATTATCAAATTATGTACAATTTTGTATATACCATGAATATTAATATAAACAACAAACTTGATAAAAATTTAGATTTTGTTCTTAGTCATTTGTTAATTTGTTAATAAATGTGATTTATTTCACTATATTAAACACATGAATAAGAAGTACATTAAAGATGATTTACGGGTTGCAGGTTAGTCGATTTTTTAACCATCAAAACAATCACCCTACCCATACCCGATTTATAAATTATCAATCTGCAATTGATTATTTTAAAAATTAAACCAATGGGTTACGGACGGGTTGGATCGAATTGAATGGATGGGTTAGGTGTAGCCCGTTACGGACGGATTGGATCGGATTGACAATGGGTTAGGTGTAGCGGGTTTATGAACACCCCAGTTAATCAAGTGTACAAAATAAGCAAAATAAATGTGATAGAGAAAGTATTTCTTATCACACTTGGTCAATTACATGTTTTCACATAACATGAAATAAATATCCATTTGTCATATCATTTACAATTAAATTACAAGAAACTTGCATACACGTGAAAAAACAGAGTAGAACAGAACAAAATGAAACTGATAAACTAAAACGGAAAACTTGCAAAATCCTCAATCAATATTCTATCTTCGTCAATTAATGAACAAAATTTATCTGAAATTCATTATAAACAGAAGTTAATTATCAATTTATTAGCTATGAATCGTACAAAATTAATCTTCTCGAACAGAGAGAACAAAAGTACTTGCGCTTAAATCTGAAGCAAATTGGGAGAAAGCAAAATCTCCACTGACTGCCGACGTCCACTGCTTGCACCTTTCCGCCGCAGTACGGACACAATCCCGGCGCCTGTTGCCGCCCTACCTCGATCTCGTCTTCGTCGCACCCCACAAAACACATACTTTCACCTCTCACTGTGTGCCTAATTATTTCGAAATTTCCCAATATTTATTAAAATGCAGATGCGGTAGGATATTTTGTTTCTAATTTAACGGCACCAGAAGTTGTTTAAATAGGCAGTAAGACGGAGGAATCTCTAGAAGATTCGGCGGGCGGGCCCCAATTGTTTTTATGGAGAAGCATCTGGGCTATTGTGCGCCTGGTGCGTAAGTTGTTAAAATAGGCGCCTTACGATCTTCAAATGGGACCGGAAGAAAGGATTGCGATGCGTACGTGTTCGCACTTCGCACACGTGGAATTTGTAGGAGAAATCATTTAATAGGTTTCGGGTCGGTCTCAAAGTTTTGTAGATTCAAATGAAGTATGTGTATAAATTCCGCAAATCTTAGGGCCTGTTTGTTTGGCGTTTATCAAACACTTTTTGTGTTTGGAAAATGTCAAACAAACATGTTTTTTATTTTCTGAAATAAATTTTTTATCTCTCAATTTTCTCAAACTACTCTCTCAAAACCCAAACAAACAACTATTTTTTTATCTTTAAACAAAACCTATACAAACTCTACTTTGATTTGACATAAAACAACATTAAACAATTTATCTCACAACAAACATGATTTGACATAAAGTCTTACACATCTTATACATCTTACACCTACTACAAAATTCTTCCAAAAAATCCTACAACTACTTTATTTCTCAAACAACTCTTTTAAAACTCAAACAAACAACATTACATTTCATAAACCTCCACTACTCTCCCAAACTACTTTCCCAAACACCAAACAAACAGGCCCTTATTATTTGAAAATGTTTTGATTCGGCTCGCGAAAATCGAGCCAAACTATTCCAAATAAAATATGGGTTGGCGTTTCAAGAAATCTAAATTTCAAATTATATATTTTAATCTAATAAACTTCAAACTTATGAAAAAAAGTCATTGATTTAAAATTTACTACATATTTTTATCCCTCAAATTCAAGATTCAAACCCAATTTGAATCATATCTCAATTTTCAAATGTTTATGTATAAATTTCGCAAATCTTATGATCTGAAAAGGTTTTGGTTAGGTTGCGGTTTTCCAAATTTGAGCCAAACTACCAGATAATAGGTAAGAGCATAAACTGAAACATTCTGGAGCTACAAAGATATTTATTCCAAATAAAATATGGTAGGTGTTTCAAGAAATCTAAATTTTAAATTATATCTTTTAATTTAATAGTCTATGAAAGAAAGTCATCGATTTGACATTTACTACATATTTTCATTCCTTTTTAAAAACAAAAAATTCAACATCAATTCCGAGGGTCCTTTTCAAATGTTTAATTAAATCAATGCAAATAGTCTTTTTGAAATAAAAAAATCAAGCGAAATCTCAACACAAATCATATAGGGTCTATTTGGATGGGTTTTGGCTCGATTTCGCGAGTCTTAGTTTAAAAATTTTGGTTTGGGTGGTTTCGATGAAACCTTTGAGACTTCATTTGGATGAGTTTTGACTCTTATATTTTGTGATTTGAATAAGTTGAAACCCACTTGAATTGGGTTTGGATGTTGGGGTTTAGGGGAAAAAGTAGGTGATAGGTGTCAAATCAATGTTTTTTTTAGTGTGATTTGGGGAAAAAAATAGGTAGTAGGTGTCAAATCAATGTTTTATAGGTTTGAAGAGTTTGAGTGTGAGTTTTTAAATATGTTTTTGATGGTTTTATGGGTTTGGTGAAAACTCACTTGAAAGGGTTTTGGCTCGGTCTCGCGAGACCCGCGAGACCGGGCCAAAACTCATCCACACACACCCATAGATCCTTACGTTTCAACTTATATATATAAACCTAATTTAGAATTAACATATAAAATATGTTGATTTTACACACACTTCTTATTTTTTTCTCACAAATCTCAATATCCAAACTCAATTCAAAGCATATTTTAATTTTTTTAAAAGCCACAAAATCAACATTCAAACTCAATTTAAACAATAATTCAAATGTTTAACTAAAACTATTAAAATTATTCTTTCGAAAGTAAAATTCCAGTTAAAACCTAACATAATGGTCCCTAAAGATGTATTCATTAGTTTTATTTAATTTTGTCTTTTTAAGTCACTTACTTGTTTCAAATACTAATTTGACATGTGTTATTGTCATATACCAATTTGGCCACGTTAATTCTAGATTACTCGGAATCCAATTGGAAATAAATACGTGGTTAAAGTTAATTGTTTATTTGATCTAAACTAACATCAATTGATTAATGTGGATGAATTTGGTGGTAATTAGTTAGGACATAAAACGTGTTTGTCAAATGAAATATGTACATAAATTTCGCAAAACTTATAATCTGAAAAGGTTTTGGTTCGGCTTGCGGTTAGTTACAAATAAAATCTGGGCAGGCGTTTCGCGAAACCTAAATTTCAAATTATATATTTAAATCGAATTTTTGATATTTTGCTCTCTGAAATTATAGAGTTTTGTCACTTTGCATCTTGTAAATATAATTTATTTGATACATTGCACTCTAGTGTGTGTTTAAGTAAGAAAATTTGTAGAATAGTCAATTCAAATATTTTATTGGCACTTTAAACCTTGAAATATAGATTTTGACACTTTACACCCTGAAAATATAAAAATATTGGTACTTTGCACCTTGAAAATATAGAGTGTTGGCACTTTGCACCCTGTAAATATATATATATATATATATATATATTTTTTTTTGCATTTTTCACCCTGATTTGAATATTTTGACACTTTGCACATTAGAAATATTATATGTACAATTTGCTCTTAAATAGACAATCATTTGTATCAATTGTAATACTCAAACAAAATTATACGGTAGAAACAATTTTTTCTTTTCTTGTTTGATATTTTAATTTTATAGCATATTTCTCTAAATATTATAATCGATTTATTTAGTATTTGTTTTACATAATCAATCTTAAAATAGTTATAAAAAAATTATAAACATGTTATTCTAAATTTATTTTATAATAATTTATTTTAATATTTTTTCTAAGTAAAATTTAAGTAACAAAAAATATATATTTTTAGGGTTCAAAGTGCCAACATTCTATATTTTTAAAGTGCAAAGTGTTAAAATCCAAAGTGTCAAAAAAAATTTAAAATAATTATTCTACCCTTTCCATAAATGAATTTTTTCAACAAAACATACACTAGGGTGCATGCAAAGTGCCAAATAAATTATATTTTCAGGATGCAAAGTGCCAAAAATATAAGTCAGGTACAATGTGTCAGAACCATATAATTTCAGGGTGCAAAGTGATAAAAATTCTATTTAAATACTAAACTTCAAGTCTAAGAAAGAAAGACATTGATTTGACATCTACTACAAACTCTTTTTTTTCCTCAAATTCAACATTTAAACCCAATTCGGATCATATTTAATTCAAATGTTTTACTGAAACTATGCAAATTATCTTTTTGAGACAGAAAACCAAGCGAAATCTAGCAAAAAACAATTCATATATATTTTAGGTTTCAACTTATATATAAAATCCTAATTTAAATTAAAGACAATCATGATTTGACACATAATACTTATATTTGCCCCTCAAATCGCAACATTCGAACTCAGTCAAAAACATATCTTTTTTAAAAGCCACAAAATTAATCAACATGCAAACTCAATTTAAACAATAATTCAAATGTTTCACCAAATCCATTAAAATCATTCAAGAAACCAAAATCAAGCGAAACCGAGTCAATCCTAACACAATGGACCCTAAAGATTTATTTATTCATTAGTTCTATTTAATTTTGTCTTTTTAAATCATCGTTACTTGTTGTTTCAAATACTAATATGACATGTGTTATTGTCATGTACCAAATTGGCCACGTCAATTCTAATTTACTCGAAATCCACTTGGAAATCAAGTCGTGTTAAAGTTAATTGTTTGTTTGTTCTAAAATAATATCTATGGATTAATGTGGAAGAATCTTGGTGATAATTAGATGGGACATTAAACGTATTTGTCAGACTATGTGGAATCATACTTATAGAGAGACAAATTTTGTTGATCATCATGATTTTGAAAGTTGTTAGCAACCAAACAAATCCTTAGGTCATCTCAAGCCTAAAGCGATGATGATAAAACGCAACCACAACTTTGTCACGTTCTCGTCATTATACCGCTTTTGGTTAAAGTTTAGTTCCTTTGGAATGTATTTTGCCTCATTATTCATGAATATTAAATATTTTTTTTAATTAGTACTTCATTTCATGAACTAAAAAAAATAAGAATTTTGAACAACGAGTTTTAATTTTAGAGTTATAAAAAATGCTGAAAAAGTATACATTGACACATAAAATAGATGAAATCATGAAACATAAAAACATTGGGAAATATTTTTTTTTTCGGTTTCTCAAGGGTTTAATCCATTTCGAGACGGGTTGAACACATTAAGTGGATACCTCTCCCAACAGGGATACGAACCTGAGTCTGCTACTTTGTAGTGACTAGTCCCTTTCACTGGACCAATCACATGTTGGTCATTGGGAAAAAATTTGGTGCTAATTGAGGTTGTGGATCCTATGAAATATGTTATAAATTTATTTAACATCTAGGGACTTTCAAGATCTTCTAGAACTTATGAATATAAAGTTATTTTGGATATTTTTGTAAGTTTTTTATTTTTCTTTACAATTTCTATATACAAATAAAAGTACGAGTTCAGAAAATAGAGTTTCTTGAATTTTTTGTGAAGACTAATATACCCCTACTTGAAAGATAATTACAAAAAATAAAATAGGAAAAATAAGTCTACTCCAATATGAACCCTTCAATATAAATTGAATAAAAATAAGATAACTAAATGAAGAGTTATAATTGAACATGAAATCTTGTTATATTTATTTCTTACATAACTTCTAAATTTTAATATTTTTCTCTTACATCAACTTTCATAATTATTTATAATCTAAGTACGTAATTTTTATTTGGCTAGAAAAGCAAAATATAAACAATTTTTTAGAATATTATGACATGCATAACCTCGAATAATCAAGACATGAATAACCTCGAATATAAATATTGGTAAAGTTAGTGGAAAACCGTGTGAAACCAGTAAAAAAATATTTGTGAAATTGATAAAAATTCGGTGATACTCAAATTTTCATGGAGTTCGTTTCATGAAAAACGGATGAAATTGCGATAAAAGTCGGTTAAATCAAATGAAAATGATAAATAAAAAAAATGTTGAACACTGGTAAAGTTGGTGAAAAACGAATAAAATCGGTAAAAAAAGCGGCTGCGAAATCGATAAATATATATATGCATTCGAATAACTTTGGATTAAATTTGTGAAAACCAGATAAGATCGATGAGAATTAGTGAGAAATGGAAGAAATCGTTTAAAATGGGTGAAATCAATAGATCATAAAACATGTGAAAACGATAAAAATTTGGGTGAACATATTTGTAAAGTTGGTGAAATCGATAAATACACATGGAATCGAATAACTTTAGATGAATTTCGTGAAAACCGAATAGGACCGGCAGAATTACTGAAAAACGGATGAAATCGTTAGAATTGGGTGAAATCAGTGAATTAATTGAGAAACAGTAAAACATGTGAAATCAATGAAATGTGAGGTGAAATTGGTGAAAAGATGTGTAAATCAGTGAAAAAACGTATGAATAAGTGAAAACGAGTGAGATCCGTAAAAATAAAAAAATAGTTTAACTGGCAAAACATGGTTAGGGTTAAATCTATAGAATGCACGACTTACGCCGGAAAAACATAAAAAAAAAAAATCGACGAAAAAATGGAAAAATAATGAAAGTATGTTAAATCTATAAAAGAACGAATAAACCGGTGAAAAAATACATTAAATCGATGCAAAATGAATGAAATCGGTTGGAAAAAAGGATTAAGCGGATTAGGTATGAAAATAAATGCATTTCAATTAAATGACATGGTGTTATTTAAAAAATAAAACAAATAAATAGTGCTATTAAATTGGTGTTTTTGAAAAGAGAAATATTACTAATGAACTAAATAATTTTGTTATAATTTTATTTTAGAGGGAAAAAAAATTACAAGATCTTATGAACAAATTGATCATCTATATATGTAGATAAATACAAAAATAAAAAAAATAAAAAAAAAATTTAATTACAATACGAAATAATAATTAAATTAAATATTAGTCATTAATTTGTATTTTTTATGAGAAGTACTTTTACTATAATTTATAAAATTGGCTTATTAAATTAATTAGACACGTACAACGTACGTGCACTTTTCTAGTATTTTATAAACGTAGGACTGAATTTTTAGAGATTCAAATAACAAAATCCATAAGCCAAATAATCATTCTTGTAAGTTGTAACCAAGAAGAGGTTCATGGGCCAGGACATGGCAAATAACTGTCCAGTAGCCCATTAACTTTAAAAGACTCATTACAAGGCCCAAATTTATGTCAACAATCAATTTTATGAAGCCAACCACTTATATAATTGGCTTGAGAATAATATGATTGATGCATTATATTATCTCAAATCAAAATATTTTTGAAACATAATTAAGATTTTTATGTAAGCGTGATGCATCATACATTGAACTCGAAATTGACAATAATTTTTTTCCAACTTCTTTTTGTTTACCCTCGACTACGTACCAATTGACTCGATTGAACCGACTTGTTTCGTGCGAATTACATTAGAGATGAGCCTAACATAATACATTTTTAGGGGAATGATAATATAAATAATGTCACAAAAGATAACCCAATGATGTCCTGCTCAATCTTGGCCACATGTGACAATTAGTACATATCTAAGGAGTAGACAAATCCATGACACTATGACAATGATTTCCTTATCATAAGTGAATTTTTTTCTTAAAGCATCATAGACATTTAAAGACTCCTTTTTATGCAGAAGTGCATCATTTTGTTATCAATCAAATTTTGAAACAAACACATTTCTCTATCATATGGAAACATGCCCTACTTCCGCCGCTTGATGCAATCATAACTTGTATTATTCTTGATGAGCCCCAATGAGTCAAAAGCATAATAAATAAATTCAAAAGAAAAGCAAAAAAGTGAAATTGTCATTTAGTGGGAGAAGAAGAGGCAACATGATAAATGCATTCATTGCTCTTTTTTTTCTTGTTTAATGATTATTTCCATATAAATGGTAACTAATTGCAGTCAAAAAGTTTAGGTTTTGGATGTATAATGCAAGGTTAACCTTTTTCTTTGGGATAAAATGGTAGCTTAGATAATATTGTTTATGAAAAGGGCTTCAAGAAACTTTTGTGGGTAGTGATTTCCACATCCTCCCCATCTCAAATCTTCTTCATTATTTTCACTTTTGTAACTCAAAATATTTGAATTGTGCACTTATAATCATGGAAAACCTACTTTGGTCCCAGTTTTCAGGTGATGATTGCAGTTCAACCAAAAAAATCTATACTTTGGAGACCCATGGTATATAAAAAAAACTCCTTTGACGACTAAGGAATTGGCACAACAAACGACTAAGGAAGCTTAAATAAAAGGGTTAATTACAGGGACCTCCCCTGAGGTTTGGTGAAACTCGCGTTCATTCCCCTCTAAGAATACTAATTACTCGGACCTCCCCTGAGGTTTGCAAAACCTTACAACCGTTAGGGTTCCGTTAATTTTTGCTTACGTCATCATAAATTTTTTGAAGATTGCCAATTTTGCCCCCGACTTACTGTAGCAAATATGTATGGACTAGATTACCCCTCTCAACAAATGTTATATTGTTGCATGAGAATGGATCTAGTAGCAATGTCAAATTACATTTGTGGACTAAAATGTTGTTAAATTTATATAAAATGTGTAATGACTTTATTAATGTATATTTATATTTAAAATAACATTTTAAATATTTCTAAAGTATTTTCTTATTTATTGTAAAATATATGCAAAGAGAGATACACTACTAACTCTTACAAAAAATTATTTTTATTCAAATAAATATAAACATTGAAATTTATTTTTAATGTATAGATTTCCACATCGTCCCTCTTATTTGTGTATATAAATTCAAATAAATATAAATATTCAAATTTATTTTATTATTATTTTTAGTGTTCTTATATTTTACTTTATAGAAAAATATTGAAAATACTCAAGTTTAAATTTTATGTCTATAAATATAAAATTTTATAATGGTCAATAATGTTATAGAAAAAAATATTAAACATGTTTATAAAATTTTATATTAGCCAATAATGTTTTAGAAAAAATATTACACATATTACACATATATCAACTCAAGTTTTATTGATATGAAATAATTCAAGAACTTATTTGTTGGGAAATTATTATTTTTTAATTATTCATAAATATAACATAACAATTTTTAAAGAAAAAAATATATATCCAATAATATTTTAATTTTTATAATAAAAATAAAAATAAAAATATAATTTTTTTTTAAAAAAACCATAAAATCACCCCACCCCAAACCACCAACCCCGCCGCCACCACCTTCCCAGGCCGGCGACGACCTGGAGAGAATATCCCAGGCCGTCGCCAGCCTGGAACCAGCGATCCCAGACAATAATTTATTGATTACTACCCAATACTATTAAATAATATTTACTATAAAATACTAAAATAAATCTTGTTTACATAATTAATAAATTATTTTTTACGTTATTGATAAATTATACAGTATTGAAATATGTATTTTATAAAAATTTAATTAAAAAAATCAATAAATATTTTTTTCACAAAATTTAAAGATATTAATTCAAATACCCTTTTATAAAATAATTATCTATGAGGTATTAGTAAATAATTAAATTTATGGGTTATTTCAGTTTTAAACTTAAATATATATATATATATATATATATATATATATATATATATATATATATATATATAAGTGTTTAATATTTTCAACAATGAAATCATAAATTTATATCTTACTTAAATACAATACAATTAAATAATATTTTATTATAAAATACAAAAATAAAATCTTATTTACATATTTATTATTACTATTAATTGCATAATTAATAAACTATTTTTTTTCTTTTTTATTTGATATAAATCGGGGTGGGGTTAGTTTTTCTTTTCTTTTTATGTGTAAATTTAATTTTATTAAAGTTTGGGGACTAATAGGCAAAAATAAGTTTTTGTAAGGTTTTGTAAACCTTAGGGGAGGTCGATGTAATTAAAATTAATGAGGGCAAGAGGGTAATTTCACGCATTCCATCCACTTCTGTTAGTCTCCGTTAGGGTTTTGTAAGGTTTTGCAAACCTCAGGGGAGGTCCGAGTAATTAATATTCTTAGAGGGGAATGAACGCGAGTTTCACCAAACCTCAGGGGAGGTCCCTGTAATTAACCCCTAAATAAAATGTGTTGACCAGGGTTCCGTAGCAATTGTCATGTGACGGAGGCTGCTTCCGTGTGGAGGTGCGGATTTGGGTTAGGACACTGTGAAATACTTCTTTGCGCATGAATGCACTATAAGTTTAGAATAAGTGAATTTCTTAATACTAATTGGTTATTGGGGAAGTGATAACGTGTGAGGTCCTACAAGTGGTATTAGATCAAGGTTATGAGTTCGATTCCCATTGACTAGGATTTTGAGTAAATGCACTATAAGTCCAGAGTATAAGCATTTCTTAAAATGTACTCTAAATTTTTCTAGCTATTGCTTTCGAGTTTATGCAATGGAATTGATAAGGGAGCACGAAAATCGACCTATCCTATGATGCATATTGAGCTTGTTGCCACTAGATTGTGCCCTTGTATTAATGTTTTGTGCATAAATTGCTCACATAAATTGGTGCTTTGATGTAACTATTTTGATATAAGCTTGAGGGAGTATGTGAATCATATGATAAGTTAAGAGGACAATGAAAAGTATCAAGCCTTGAAAACAAACTAAACATTGTATTAGAAAAACATTAATTACAACCTAAGAACACAAATATGTTACAAGGAAGTTAACCTATCAAAGAAACATGGATCCTTTTGGGAAGACATGTACCCATGAATCCATCCTTTGCACAATTCTTTCCTTTCCCCTCTAAACAAAGCCTAACACTACTAATCACCCCCCGTATACTCTCGTTTCCCCTTTCGCCAGTATGATTAAACACCCCCCGTATACTCGTTTGAAAAACGTCTTTCAGCCATTGTTCAAACAAGTTGCTGTGATATAAACCAGAACCTTCAAAAATTTCATCTAACACCATCTCCTCAACATTGAAATTAGTTACGTTTTTACTCCCACTAACCTCCTGAAAGGATCTTTTCAACTTGGATAACAACATCTCTTTTGCCTTTTCATTTTGATCCACATTTGTATTGAAAACAAAGCAATTCTTGATCTTTCTCAAGAAGTTCGAATTCCATTGTTTAATTGTGCCTTCTTTGACTTCATCCTCATCAGCTTCGATGTTGAGGTCGAGGACGTGTGAACTTACTTGCCTTTGATTATTGGCCCTGTTTGGACAATCCCATTCTACTTTGCGCTTACGATCAAGATTAGGCATTCCTGGCATAAATTCGGATTCATTTACAAGTATTTTCATTTGAATTACAGAATCCAAGACATCCCTTGCTTTATTATAGCTCGAATCTTCATCCGTTGTTAAGATGAAAATCGCACGGCCACTATCTCGCCTACCCAAAGTTTCCAATTTTCCATTCTCAAAACCATCGACAAGGAACTCAACAAACTCAAAATCAGCATAATCAACATCTTCAATAAGAACAACAAGCTTTTCTTGATTCCTCAAGGCCTTCTCAAGAATTTCTCGGTTGTGAATCACCGTCTTTGTGTTCTCTCTCATGTTCATGCGAAAGAGAAACTCCGAAGATCCAAACATAGCTTTAGCTAACCCAATAGCCAATCTTCGTTTTCCGACAAAATCATTCCCTTGAATCAATACAAACTTGTCTGGACTAATTGGTTCATTATCCATCAACGAATTTAGAATCAAAGGAATAGTTTTCGATTGCCATGGAACATTTTCTCGAACAATGTCTTCTACTACAATTTTCTGATCATTATATATCGAGGTTCCTAGAGCGAGTGTGATCTTTACTTCTTTACCATCATTGGTTTTAAGAGAATCCAAACTTGGTTCCATTGATTGATGATTCGAATTTCCATTGCTGAAACTGAACTCGATATGGCACGATTGCTGTCTTCTGAACCGTGGAAAAGGACTTGCATTTTGAAAAGGCTTGACAGCAGGATAAGCAAACGAAATTGTTTCGGAATCGACATTAATGTTGTTCTTGTTTGGCCATGATGAATTGAGGAGATAATTCCTTCCAAGATAGTTAGAATTATTCGGATTATGGCTTCCTTGGTGGAGACTTAGGCACATTTTATTGTACTTCTTCCTCAGCTGAATTAACTCGTCCTGAAATTTAAATAAAATTGAAAATCATGATCTAAGTTTATCAAGAATTTTATAAGGATTAAAGAATTCTTCGGTTCTTGAATTTCAGTGAGTAAAATGAAGGTTAATGCACAAAAAACATTATTCTTAACGTTTTACTCACTAAAATCCATGAACCAAACATAGGGTAAGTTAAAGAATGAAACTTTAATGTACCTTCTCATGTGTGCCATGTGGTTGGAGCCAATAGGGTAATTGGGCTAAACCATTTTCTGAGGATTTATTTTGAGATGGCTTGAAACCAACTTCTTTTTCATAATTGGATTTACATTCTGTACAACAAGTAAGAACATGTTCCTCTTTAACACAAGATTCAATCTTTCTCTCCAAAACAGGAGATGAATTTTGTGAAAATGCATTTCTTGAATCATGAACACTGCAAAAAGAGTAATAATGACATAAACAATAGGAAAATGAATAGCAAATACTTAACTTTTACACCATGTAAAGACAAAAATGATTATTAAATTTAAAACAACCAAAAATGGTGAAACAAATCTTGAAAATACATTAAAAAAAAGACAATTTTGAACTCACCTTGAACCACTAAGGCTCAACCCAAGACCACCACATGGAACAGAAACAGCTTGAAGATTCCATTGAACATCCAAAGGTGGTTGCTTCATTTGACATTTCATATAAGTTTGATAATTTGCAATACCCATTAACCAAACTTTGGTATTTGTATTTTCATACCAAGAAATCAATTTCCCAATCTCAGAAATCAAATGATCAACTGAACTATACCCATTACCTAAATTTTCATCACAAGAAGTACAAGTCCATTTCAAATCACCAGTATAAATTATAACCCTCCCATCACCAAAAGAGTCCAACTTTCTTTTCAAATCAGCAACATTCATTTCAACTTCCTCCCTTTTCATGAACTTTAAAGGGACTGAAGAAAATTGAAACTTTATAAAATTCACTAATTTCAAATCCTCAGGAACATCTCCTCTCTCCACTTTCCCCATAAATTCTGAAACAAGCCCTTCAGCCATTGACAAAGTGTCAGCAACAACAACAGTGTTTCTCCTCTTCTTCCTCAATAAAACCTCAAAAACCACCTTCATATCTTCCTTAAAAGATGAACAATCTGAAATGGGATTGCTTAAAACTTTCTTTTGAGGTGAAAACACAAAAGGGTTCTTGTTTTCTTGAAGATTTGAATTCCAAAAACCAAAAGGGTAGTTTATAACTTCCTTAGGAGGAGAGTTAGGAACAGAGTAAATCCCACCAGAAGTATCATACCCTTGAAAAACAGAGGAAACAATAGAAGATGAATCCTCTAGATTATTCTTAACCGCAATACTCGAAAAACCGGCTTCCCGCATGACCCGACTCACACTTGGATCATCCAATATTGACAAAATAAGTTGTTCCAACTCAACCCTTACAGCAATCATACTCTGTTGCTGGTGTTGCTGTTGTTCTATGCACCCTCTTCTCTGATGGGCCTGGGCCCGCTTTAAAGCGGCGATAAGGGCATTAGATAAAGAGGGCTGGGCGTGGAGGAGTGGGCCCGGGGTCGCCGGTAGCCGGTTTAGTGCGACGTTGAAACAGAGCTCTAATGCTCTGCATTGAAGAGGGTGAGAAGGTTGATGAGGTTGAGATTTGAGACAAGCTCGACGGAGGAGACTTGCTCTTGAGGTTAAGAGAGTGGCGGCGACATGCAGCGGAGTGAGCTGAGCATGGCCGCGCCGCCGCGCGAGGCTTAGGGAATGCTTCAGTACAGAAGCAGCCTCCGCTGAAAGCGTCTGTTGAGCTGCACAAACAGTACCTGCACGCATAACTTGGAACCACACCCCACCCCCTACCACCCCCCCTGGTTTTTTAACTCTAGAAAAGCTATGGACTTGGAAAAAATTCTTTCTTTTTTGTTTATCTAACTCCACCCCCTGTTTCTTGATTTGGAGGAAGAACAAGATGAAGGGTTCTTTTTCCTTTTCTTTTTTCAAATTTTTTTTTTTTTTTTTTGAATTTTGAGATGAATGGTTCTTTGAAATGGTATTAGGGAGGGTGATATGTATTGGCTTGAGGGGGAATATATAGTGAAGTGTTTTTAGTTTATGGAGGACTGTTTTGGAATTTTGAGTTTGGGTTGAGGGTAAATTGGGGATTTGAGAGAAGATAGGATAGGACCCATGCATATTGTAGCTTGATTAGTACTAATATTCTCTTTAGTACAGTTTGTAGTAGTGTCTTTTAGCCTTCCATTTTTCTGTCCTTAAAACAACTTTTTTTCTGTCAATATAAACATGTACTGTTTTAATGTTTTTTTACTATTTTTATTTTTAATCAAAACTATGCACTTTATTGTAAATCTAAATGATCAAATTATGGGATTCAAATTGATTTATCTCTTTTAATCTTTTGTTGGGATCATTAATGAGAGGAGTTGTACCTAGTCCCCACATTACGACGAACTTCGAGATATATTCATGCTTCGATAGTCGTCCAATTATGTGTCCGATATTATCTCGAAATGAATTAAGTGACCAGTTAGTATTTTAATATACTAACAAAAAAAAAAACCTACAAAATTCTTAACCGTTCTTTCCCTATAACTATTCAACATATATGTTTTCAATCGATTAAGTATTGTTGTTCTGATAATTAATAAGGGTAAATTACGAATAATCTCCTGAGTTAAGGCCTAATTACAGAAATCTCATTCACATATTAGGTATTACTAAAATTTTCCTCGGATTGTCCTTGAAATATTCCAATTTTACCCTTGGAGGCATAAATTGAAACATTTTAGGAGTTAATTGTAGGAAGATGACAAACATAAGGAATTTTTTTGTAAATTTACCTTATATCAGGGGTTATTCGTAATTTACCCTAATAAATAACCAATAAAAAAGGTAGTCAATTATCCAAAAAAAAAAAAGGAACTGTGAGTGGTTATGATTAATACAAAAGAAAAGTTTGCCACAAGAAATTGAAAAGTTGCAGATAAGAAAAAGGCTAATTACTAGCTAGCAAACTACTAAACAATAAAATAAACAAACGGCAGAATTTATTGTTACTTGAACAATACTATTAGTACCTCCTTTATTACTGTTTGTGGGATTTCATGCAAATTGGAATTTAATTTTCATTTTATTTCTGCAGAAAGAGATTTTGATCCACATCAGCCTTTGAACGAGAGACAGAGCCAGCATGAATTCAAATAAAGAGATAAAAAAGTTGGGGAAAGAAGGCAGAGTATGTGAAGAAAGATAAAAGTGAAAAAGTGATCATTTTTGCCTTTTTCATGTTTATCATTTGTTCGTTGCATATAAATGTGTGTCTAGCTAATATAGCTCATGGTCATTTTTCTAATTTAATTTTCAATTCTACATAGAGAAATTAAAATAGGGTAAATTACGAATACCTGAGGTAAGTCCTAATTATAAAAAATCCCCCTCAGAATTGTCTCCTTCTTACAATTCAATTTTGTCCTCGAGTGTTATTTGTAATGTGTGTAATATCTTATAAATGTTAAAAACTTGGGATCTTATCAATTATAAAAGTATAATTGTATATTTACTATAAAAATAATTGATAGAATTTATAATTGCCCATAAGTTTTAAAGATATTGCAAAAAATTATAAATTATATCAATTATTTTAATAGTAAATATATGATTATCATTTTTATAATTTATAAGATATACTTCCTCTGTCCCAAATTAAGTGTCATTTTAGAGTTTTTTGCACTTTGCACCCCCGAAATATGGAAAATAGGCACTTTGCACCCTCGAAACTTAGATTTAGCACTTTGCACCCTCGAAATATGAAAAATGTAGCACTTTGCACCCTTTTTTATTTTCAAGCAAAAATTCAAGGGCAAAATAGGTAATTCAATAGTATTGGCACTTTACACCCTCAAAACTTGAGAATTTCGCACCTTGTACCCCCAAAATAGATTTATCACTTAACACTCTCTAATTAAGAACAAATAAGCAACTTTCACCCCCCGAAACACAATAAATGGGCAATTTGCACCCCAAAATACAAAATTAACACTTGATACCCTCAAATTAAAAAAACTCAAACCCCTCATTTTTTTCGTCAAAGTTGACTATTGAAGTGAAAAAAAAATCTAAGACAAAATAGGTAATTCATTTTTTTTCCTTAAATTTTGCAAAATACAATGATAAATACTCGAATACTCATTTCTCTCTCCATCTTTCTTTTCAACAATATAACCATAAATAACTAAATAAAGTACAAGTAAACTTCTCGAAGATTCTCGAAGACTCATTGTCTACTTCAAAATATCAAAGACCCATAAATTATTACCTATTTTGCCTTAAATTTTTTTCACCTTAATGGTCATCTTTGCCGGAAAAAACGAGGGGTTTGAGGTTTTTTTTAAGTTGAGGGTGTTAAGTGTTAATTTTGTGTTTTGAGGTGCAAAGTGTTCATTTATTGTGTTTCAGGGGTGCAAGTTGTTGATTTGTTCTTAATTAGGGAGTGTTAAGTGCTAATTTTATTTTGGGGGTGCAAAGTGCCAAATATTTACATTAGAATTACCTATTTTGCCCTTGAGTTTTTGCTTGAAAATAAAAGAGGGTGCAAAGTACTGCATTTTTCATATTTCGAGGGTGCAAAGTGCTAAATCTAAGTTTCGAGGGTGCAAAGTGCCTATTTTCCATGTTTCGGGGGTGCAAAGTGCAAAAAACCCTTCATTTTACATGTTTTCACACATATTACGGTACCTACTACATAGCCTTTATATACCTCAAATATTATTATTCTTTATTTATCCCACCATTAGCTATTTACACGTTATTCAAGTTTTACACTCTCTCTCTTACTTTTTCTCTTATATACCTAAAATATGTAATTAATGTGTATTGAAATCCTAAAATGACAGATAATTTGGGATAATTTTTTTTCTCTAAAAGGACAAATAATTTGGGACAGATGGAGTAGTAATAAGCACCCAAATTTAAAATTTAAAAGATATTATAAACATAACAAATAGCCCCCAAGGGCAAAAATAGAATATTTTAGGGGTAAGAAGTTAATTGTAATCAATACGAGAGGGATATTTTTGTAGTTAGACGTTACCTCTGGAGTATTCATAATTTACCCATTAATTTTTTATTTTATTTTTGTGATTGTGTCACGCCAATATCATATACTAGTATGTATATCCTCATAGAGTAGATAGTAGATACACTGTGTGTGTGAGTGTGTTTTTATTCCCCAAAGTACCCAAAAAGCAACTCTCTGTCTCCTCTACCACACAGTACACATACATAACCATTATTGCATTTAATTTGTTATATGCACTTTGCATGAAACAAAACCTTTTTTGGTATTGGGAATAATATACAGACAGACAGATTGAATATGTAATGAGTACTTGAAAACTTTTTGGTTAATCAATATAGATGAGATGATATCTTCTCTTGAATAGTGAAAATTGCATGCCAACTTTAATTTGTCATTCACGCTCATTAAATTCCTGTATCTTGGTACATACAGCAAATTTGATTCTTTAAATTATTTATACCTACAACCTCTATAGGGGTTTATTTTATTTTTTGTAAAATTATAATCCCTCAATTCCCTTTTACATGTCGTTTAAGGTTGTTTCACAAATATTAAGGAATCATTTAATGCTCTAGATTTTAGGAAAATAAAAGGGTAGTTGGACAAAATTATCCTTGAGAAATATGAGTAAATATTTTGTAACTCCCCATAATCCTCTCTCTATTTTGAAAATGAAGAAGGGTAAAAATGTCAAACTAGCATTTAAGTCTATCTTAAGATTCTAAAGTGACATGTATTGTGGAATTTTTTTTCTCTCTAAAGTGACATATAAAAGGGAATGGAGGGAATATTCTCGTCGTGTGTTTTATTAGCTCGCTGCATCTATATGAAATTTAAGAGTTGATCACAAGAGGGTTATTGTCCAATTTTTTTAAGTTTAGTGGAGGTTTGTTGTCAATTTTTAAGTTAATAGGAGGTTGCCGATATTTTTTATTTTACAAGAGCTTTATTTCAATGTTTAAGTTTATAGGAGGTCGGTTATTGTCAATTTTTTAAATGAATTATAGGGTTTTCACATTTTATTTTAGAAAAAGGAAATAACATATAAGGGTATATAAGGGTATATTTGTCATATTCCCTTCAAATCATAAAGACTACAAGCACTTAGAGCGAGAGAAAAACATATTGCGGCCCGACTAGGGTAAATGTCTTTGATTGGTTAAGAGAAGTATTTTTTTTTCTTTTGATAAAAATAATACATAAAGTTCATTGTCAACTAGAAATAATACAGGAGGTGTTTTGCATTTCACTAGGCAAATTTCCCTTTCTTTGATTTTTTTCCAGCAAACCTTATTTTCTTTTCAATAAAAATACTATATATCTTTAAAAATACATAATATTTTGGCTTTTAATAGCAACAACGTTTTTGGCACAATTCAAAATTGCGTCTCAATATTTTTTTTTTGGGTACATTCTAAAACTTGTAGGCTGCTACTAAGATGAAAATCGACTCAAACTACTCGATACTTGACTCAAGCTCGTTCGATAAAAGCTAATTCAAGCTCGGTTCGTCAAATAAATCCGACAAGCTTGATCATCAATTTTCATTAGATAAACTTTTGTAGCTTTGTTCAAAAAGCCCGAAAAAACAAAGGAAATGGCGGATTATATATTGCGAGCTGTTAAATAAAAGCTCATTTGAGCTCGATTAATTAAACAATCAAACCAAACTCAAATACAAAATTTCAAATTCAATAAAATTCAAACTCAAATTTAAATAGTGTGTTATTTGACACTACTAGACGCGTTTACATCCCTACTACTACTAGTTTGATACATCATAGACTGCCCAACGTTCAACGTCTTCGGTACCTTGATTAAAATTTTGAGTTAAGTTATCATACCAAATGTGGTTATTCCGAAAGCATGTACACGCGCGTACCAACTGTGTTTTGGCATGCCTATTGTAGGGTGACTTTTTTTTGTGCAACTTTTTAGGAAGCCAACAACGATGGAAAATTCTTGTCTAGATCCAGTCTTTCATAGACCGTAGATACTATTTTATAAATATATTTAGTGAATACACTAATTTTATTTATGGTCTATGAAACATTTGATTTAGACAATAATTTCCCAACAACGACTATTTTATTTTAAGGTGAGAGTCATAGATTGCGTCTAGCTAGTCCTTTTTTTCTTGCGGAAAGTTATAGAGATTGCATAAATCACCTTTTAATCACTGTTAATATTTAAATCTAACACTATTTGTGAAAGATTTCATCAGAAAGCTAAAAAACGCAATCTCAATTGTCTTATTAATTAGGTGGGACTTACACTTGCTACAAATTTTTTTTTTAGAATCAACGGATGAATTCATTCAATTCGGAAATTCCGAAATTACACTTGCTTAAATTTCTAAAAGGATCAATTTGCTTGAAATTGACATTAATAAGCCTATCTAAATTAAATAAATTCTAAATAATATTAATCTTATATTTTTTAATGACACGACGAATATATAATTATATCAATCATTACATTAAACAATTATTTGATAAATATGGAAGTACAAAAATAAATCAACTTACATAACTAATTAATGTAACTATCTTTTTTTAGATGATGAATACATCATTGTAACAAACACTATATCAGGAAAGTTGTTCGAGTCTATTTCGTTCGTATCAAAATATAAAGATAAACTAATTACAAAGACTAGTATTAAATTACAGAAATAAACAAGTAATGGTGGTTGAACTCATAACCGCTCGATCTCGTATGTTATTGCAGAATATAGAAAACGTCCCCCCCCCCCCCCCCCCCCCCTTTTTTAATCAATAGAAAATCTTCATTTTACTACTTCCAAATATTACACATTTATATAGGAAGTTAAATAAAAAAAATTGACTAGCATAAAATTTTAGACAATTGCCCATATTCTTTTTATGGGATTTGAAAAATGAACTCCAGGTCTTCAAAATTTTAAGTTTTAACTTTGGCATAAGAAAAATCTCTTCGACAACAAAATTAATTGCTTGATAATTCTTAAAACTTGTATAGACTCGATTTGTTTCTAATCCAATTAGCGCTCTTCAAAGAGTCAATTGTTTGATAATTATTTTAAAACTCGACTTGTGTCTAATTCAATTGACGCTTTTTAGAGAGTTTCGTTCATTTCACAGTTAAAATCAACCTTTTGTTTCAATTTTAATTAAAATAAAAATAAAAAGTATATTGTATAACTCGTTCGATTGAATAATTTTTTAATTTTTATTCAGAAGTTATATATTTAAGAAAATCAAAGGTGATATACTCAAATATAAAATCTCATTAGTTAAGTTACTATAAAGATAAACATTAGATGAATTTGTTTGCTCTTCTTACAAGAAAAGTATCCTTTTTATGAATTAATCTCTCATACTTTATTTTTTTATATATCTTGGTTTGAATGTGCAATCTTTTGTGGTCAAATGATTTGGTTCGCATGTTCCCTGACAATTATTCAACAAAGCATGATCGTAAAATTTACAAGATTTGGAAAATGAAACATTGTGGCCCACGCCATAAAGTAACACAACGCTTTTGTAAACAACAATCATTATAATAAATTTTTTTCTTAGTGAAAACATAGCTAAGCGTGGGTGAATTAGGAAAATTAACCCCTATAAGTAAATAAATGTGAAAAAGAAACTAGAACTTGGACATTATTTTTGCAAGAACTAAACTATAAGCAAAAACCAAATACAAAAAGGGAATTTTTGTTTTGGGTAGGAAACCTTTGATTATAAATTTAGTACAACGTATAGTCAAATGAAATAACAACAAATATTATTTTCAACTTTTGTTAAGTCTTATTTCTTGGATATTCACATGATATAAAAATTTAATTGATAAATACTCCCCCGTCTAATTAGTTTTAGTCCATTTAGCTACAGTATCCAGTCAAATTTTTCAATCTTTTAAGTGATTTATCATGTTAAATTATTCATATTTGTGTTGCATTAAACCTTTTAAATATTAATATATATGGTGACATACGATATTATCAACTTATTAGTAAAACATATTAATTAAATTATTTATTATTAATTTTTTTTAAATTTTATCAGGTTTACTAGTCAACTATACAAAGATTGTACAAAGAACTTGGGACATAAGAATTATATGACATGTCATGGATTTATTTTAAATCGATTTAGAAAAACTATTGAAGTTTGGAATTTGACATATAACTAGTACGTAGTCATTCAATGTTTCTCGAATATTATAGAATGAAGTTTTATTATAGTCCAAACAAACTAAAAATGGAAAGTTTAATAAGATTTTATCTAAACATCTTCATTATGTATCTTTTGATATATATACTAGTATATTTTTTTCACTTATTTTCAAATTTTTGGGCAAAGTTGGCCATGATGAGGTATTTGAGGACCATTGATGTTATCAACTTATCATGCCCTAATCTATGCATACAAAAGTTAGTATGATCAAATGAAAATGAATGCAAAAGTTATATATATATATATATATAAATGGGGATATATTTTTGTGAATCAAAATGATGAAATCAATCAATGTACATTTATTACAAACAAAAGATACCCAAAAATGAGGTGTTAGTCTATTATCAATCCATAGGACCATCAAAATGGCTTATATATATTTCTCTAAAAGTTGTGCCTCTTCCTCGGTTATAAAACCCAACTTCCATCTAACTCAATGTGTTCTTTAACTTTTCCTTTTTTCTCTTTTTTTTTTTTTTTTTTTTTTTTTTTTTTTTTTTGCATTTGTTCTTAGTTACTATCATCTTTTAGTATGATATGTAACGTTCTATTCTTTTTCTTATGTAAAGTTCATTCCAATTCACAGCCCCTAGAACCCTTTTTTACAATACATGATATTCTACTTTTTTTTTGTTTAATAAAAAATTATGTAAAGTAAGATATCCAAAGAAAATAACGCCAGCAACTCAAGTTGCGCCAAGAAGGATTATTATCCGGATCCCATTATTTGGTTGTGAGGGTTATAGGGTTTTTTATGTGCCTCATGTGTTGGAATTTATGGTTTTTTTTTTAAGAAAACATACATTCATCATCAATTATTACATCAGAAATTATTTCAATGTCAAAGTAAAAAGAACTTTCTCAGCGATTGTCACTAGATCTAGGTATGGCGCAATTGTGTCTATACTAATATCCATTTGTACAAGCTCCAATTTGTCAAAAACAAATATTTTTCTTATAGTATTTTGAATCATCCACATGTGCTCATTTACGTATTCGAGTCCTATACATACATATATATATATAAGTCAAATTTATTTTTTATTTTTATATATATTTTCCGATTTCATTAAAATTATAAAATTGATTCAACAGAAGTGTAAACTAACAAAATTAAGCGTGCATTCCCCCCACTCAAATCTTATCCTTGTTGATGTGTGTTGTGTCCTTGCTAGCTTCAATCATCTTTTGCTTTTACCTTTCATTTCCTTTCCCATTGCAAACTTTATTTACGTACTCTCATACACATATATTCCCATTCACTGCCTCGGCCTTCACAATTTAACTTCACATAAAGACTAAAAGAATTTTCCAAGATTATACAAGTGGAAAATGAGATTATTAGTATCACCGTCCCATTATTTTTACTTCATCAAATAATTCAAATTTATGGCGTATTAAACCTTTTGAATAATAATATATAGTGTCATGCATATGATATTAACAAACTATTAATTAAATTATTTATTGAATTTTTTATTAAAATTTAATTTAATTGACTGGTTAATGTACCGTACCAAGGTGGTGTTTGCAAAAACTTAAAATAAGTACTTTTCAGCTTTTAAGAAAAAATAAGCACTTAGATAGTGTTTTCAAACTGAAATTCTACTTCTACTTCTCTTAAATAAAGCTAAAAAGTACAATTAAGCTGAAGTTGGTGAGGAGGTGCTTTTAGCTTCTAGTTTGACATTTTGAGAGAAAAAAGTGGACAAAAGTGATTTTTTCTTAACATCCAAAAGTGCTTTTTTTGGACTTCTTGGCATAATTTGCAAACACCACCTACTTTTACTTCTCTACAACTTTTAACTTTTTTTTCAGATTATAATAATTAAGCACAATCACAATTTTTTGCAAACACCACCTTAAAACCGAAATTCTACTTCTACTTCTCTTAAAAAAAGTACAATTAAGCTGAAGTTGGTGAGGATGTGCTTTTAGCTTCTAGTTTGACATTTTGAGAGAAAAAAAGTGGACAAAAGTGATTTTTTTGCAAACATCCAAAAGTACTTTTTTTGGACTTCTTGACATAATTTGCAAACACCACCTACTTTTACTTCTCTACAGCTTTTAACTTTTTTTTTAGATTATAATAATTAAGCAATCACAATTTTTTGCAAACACCACCCAAAAATAAAAAATAATGGGATGGAAGAAATATTTAATTTTTAGAAAGATTAAATGTTGGGAATTTTTTTATTTTTTATTTTTTGGTACTGAAATCTAAGAGAGTAATGTTTGATTAAAGGGATAAGTGGAAAGCAAAGAAAGTGAAAGAAAATCAGAGAAGAAAAGGTAAAGGAAGTATGTTCTTTTTTTCCTCACTTTATCCATTTATACATTTTGCATGCAAAACGATGACACCTTATGCCCCCATTATTACTGCTGCCCCCTCTTTTTGCTCGGATCCCTATAAATATGCAAACAACTTTTATAATTAATTCTTTTCACACCTTTAACTTTTGTCCTATATATGGAAAAATTGACATACTACACCCTTCATTTTTTTTATTTATCGTTTAGAAAATTGCACATAAATTAAAAAACGTAATAAATTATTTTTTATGTAGAAATTCCAAATTTTCTTTTTATCAAATAATCATTGTGTTAATTAGAATTAATTAAAAAAATTACAAGAAGGATAATATTGATTAAAAAAATTAATTTTGCATTAAACTTCTATTTAAACCAAAAATAAAAATAAATAAATTTATTTATCTGTTCTATGGATTGGGGAATTTAACCATTTAATTAAGATATATCATATTTCCTCCATATTTTTATTTGTCGTTTTGGCAAAAAAAAAATTATTTACTTTTATTTATCGTTTTAGAATTTCAATATAAAATTAATATTTTTATTCATAGTATTACTCATCTTATTAATGCTTATAATTAATGTTAATTAATGCTGTTATTATTTCATTAAAAAGGACTCGCGTTATTATGGGCTAAAGATATTGTGATTGATCTTCAGAGTTTATCCAGAAACCACATTGATGTTAGGGTGTATGGAAATGGTAATGGTTCGGATTGGCGATTGACTGGATTCTATGGGGAACCGGACGCTGCTCGGAGAAAAATCAGTTGGAATCTTCTGAGAAAACTGTCTAGTGTGAACCAAGAACCTTGGGTCTGCATAGGGGATTTTAATGCATTACTACACCATTCTGAGAAACAAGGAGGTAATTTAACATCTGGTTATTTGTTACGAGACTTTAGAGAAGCCTTATGTGACTCGGGGCTGGCGGATTTGGGTTTTGTTGGCTACCCATTTACTTGGTCCAATAGATGGGCTTTTCCCCATACGGTTTATGAACGACTTGACAGGGCTTGCGTTTCTGATTCGTGGCTCCAACTTTTTCCGTCCAGCAGAGTCGAACACTTGAAATTTGGGGGTTCGGATCATTCACCCATACTACTTCGAATTCTTGATCGAGAAATTGAGGTTGTCAAAAGTAAGAAGCGTAGATTTCTGTTCGAGGCTATGTGGCTTGAAGCTGATGAGTGTAATAAATTGATTAAAGATTCATGGAAAAGAAATGAGGAACCTTGTGGACAGAATGATGCTCTCATTAAACTCAAAAAATGTAGTTCAGAACTTATGAGGTGGAGTAGACTTTCCTTTGGGAGCATAACAAAAAATATGAGCAACTTGCGTGAGCGGATACATAAACTTCACACTGGTGTTATTAATGAAGCTTCAAAAGAGGAAATAAATGCTCTTACCACGGAATTGGAGGGACTACTTGATAAAGAGGAAAAGATGTGGCAACAACGTGCGAAAGCACATTGGATGCGGGAGGGAGATCGAAATACCCGGTATTTTCACTTACGAGCAACTGGTCGTAAAAAGAAGAATGAAATTAGAGGTATCAAGAAAGCGGATGGCTCGTGGTGTAGAACTGAACATGATATTGAAGGGGCTGTTTTAGATTATTTCAAGGATATTTTTTCTTCGTCTCAACCATCGAATATAGAACTTGACATGGCTTTGGGAGCATTAGGTCCGAGAGTGAGTTTTGAGCACAATCAATATCTATGTCAACCTTACACTGCAATTGAGGTACATCGCGCTTTATTTTCTATGCATCCTCTCAAATCCCCCGGTCCTGACGGTTTTCCCCCTTTATTTTTTCAAAAATATTGGAGTAGTATAAATTCTGATATCACTAGTTGGGTTCTTTTTCCTTAACAATGGCATTTTTGATGATAAGTGTAATTTTACCAATATAGTTCTCATCCCGAAATGCTCAAATCCTGAACTCATGTCCCAATTCCGACCAATTAGCCTTTGCAATGTAATTTATAAAATTGCTTCTAAAACAATAGCTAACCGACTCAAACCCATAATGAACTCTGTCATCTCTGATTATCAGTCAGCGTTTGTGCCTGGTAGGCAAATAACCGATAATGTCCTTGTAGCCTATGAGACAACCCATTATATGAAAACAATATCTACGGGTGACGTGGGTCAAATGGCTATTAAGTTGGATATGAGTAAAGCCTATGATAGAGTAGAGTGGGGTTTTCTTAGGGCTGTAATGATCCGGTTAGGTTTTGACGTAAATTTTGTGAATCTTATTATGAGATGTGTTACTACTGTTACTTATTCGTTTGTGTTAAATGGCTCCCAGATTGGCTTTGTTAAACCGGAAAGGGGCATCCGTCAAGGAGACCCCATTTCCCCGTACTTATTTCTTTTTTGCGCAGAAAGTCTTAGTTCCCTCATTTGGAAAGCTGAAATGGAAGGCAATCTCCGTGGAATTGCTGTTTGTGATAGAGCACCTCAAATATCTCACCTTCTTTTTGCGGACGACACGCTGATTTTGTCTCAAGCCACGGAAGAAGCTGCTTTTTGCATTAGAGAGGTACTTCATATATACGGATTAGCGTCAGGACAGAATATCAACTTCGACAAGTCCAGCGTTGTCTTCACAAAAAATACAAGAGATTCTTGCATTGAAGCTATACTTTCAGTCCTTCCTATTCGACGGGAGAATTCACACGAGAAGTACTTGGGGCTTCCCCTTTCCGTGGGAAAATCAAAGCGGGAGGTATTTGATTTTGTTCGTGAACGAGTATGGAACAGAATTCAAAGTTTGAGGATCAAAACATTATCAAAAGCGGGGCGTGAGATTCTCATTAAGGCAGTCATACAAGCCATACCATCGTATATTATGAGCTGTTTTAAACTACCATCTTATTTAATAAGGGAGATTGAATCTATGGTTGCCAAATTCTGGTGGGACGAGAAAGAGAGACGAAAAATTCACTGGGTCAATTGGAATACTCTTTGTAAAAGTAAAAGAGATGGTGGCTTGGGGTTTCGAGATCTAGATTCTTTCAACTCGGCATTGTTAGCTAAACAAGCTTGGCGGATTTTAATCAATCCAAACTCTTTGCTTAGTAGAATCCTAAAGGCGAAATATTTCCCGTTGAGTGGCTTCTTGGAGGCACGACTTGGTACAAGACCGTCCTTAACTTGGAGAGGTATATGGGGCTCAAAAGACATCTTATTAGCTGGAATTAGATGGAGAGTTGGGGATGGCAGATCCATACGCATTTGGAGAGACAAGTGGCTTCCACGAGACAACGCTTTTAAAGTGTCGTCTCCTCCTTCCCTTGCTCCTTTAGATGCAACAGTTAATTTTCTTATCGATGAGGATTTGGGTTGTTGGAACAAAGATCTTATCGAAGCTATCTTTTGGGAGGACGAAGCTAAAAGTATTCTTTCTATTCCTATTGGGCGACAACAGAATAAAGATAGTCTTATGTGGCACTACGAAAAGTCAGGCTGCTTTACAGTTAGATCGGCTTATCATCTACAGCAAAACCTCAAGTCTTTAGCTGCTGAAGAACGTACAGGTGGATCTAGCTCTAGAGAAATCATTAATTGGAACTGGATTTGGAAAACTTGTGTGCCTCCTAAAGTGAAGATGTTTTTATGGAGTTGCTGTTCGAGAGCATTGCCGGTGTGCGAGAGACTGCGACGAAGGAGACTTTTGGAAGATGGCAGTTGTCCTCGATGCGGATATGAACTTGAAACTATTACTCATTGCTTGCTTAAGTGTGCGTACGCGAGACAGGTATGGGCCCTCTCGGGTCTTCCCTATGGGAAATACAGTTGTGATTTAGACGATGTTGAGCAATGGTTCAAGTTGGCTTATACTCGAATGGATTTGAAAGAATTTGGCTATTTTGCTACCATTTGTTGGTGGTTATGGTTCAGTCGTAATAAATGGGCTTGGGAGAAATCTGATATCATGCCACCCTCTTTATGTTCTCATGCTCAAGACTTTCATTCCAGGTTTCTTCATTCAATGGCTGGCGCTCCGAATAAAGAACAGCAACCGGTTATCTCGCATTGGAACCCTCCACCAAGAGGTCAACTAAAAATTAATATGGATGCAGCTGTTAGTCGGGTAGGAAGTGTGATTGGTATTGGCCTGATTGCCCGTAACTGGAGGGGGGAATGTGTTGATTGGAAAACCTATACCTTACACCAACCTTTGAACCCAGAATCTGCTGAAGCAATTGCAGCGTTGAAGGCTACAGAATTTGGTGTTGATAAGGGATGGAAAAATTTTTCCATTGAAGGGGATTGTCTTTCAGTGATCCAAGGAATTATGAACCCTTCTCCATCTATGGGTATGCTTGGTCCTATTTTTGAAGACATTAAGAAGATTACTAGTGACCTTGACTCCTTCCAAGCTCTTCATATTAATAGGAAATTTAACAATGTTGCTCATAGCTTAGCCAAGTTAGCTTCTAATGGCTATGTTTTTACTTCTGTCCTTCCTATTGATATTGCTACTATTGTAACTACTGATGTTTCTCATTAATATATCATCCCTACTGGTTTCAAAAAAAAAAAAAAAAATTGCTATTTATTATTCCCTCTGTCCCAAATTATCTGTCCTTTTAGAGAAAAAAATTTATCCCAAATTATCTGTCATTTTAGGATTTCAATACATATTAATTACATATTTTAGGTACTTTTAGAGAAAAAGTAAGAGAGAGAGTGTAAAACTTGAATAACGTGTAAATAGCTATTTGAGGTATATAATTTATTTTTTCCATAAAAGTGAGGCTATGTAGTAAGTATCTTAATATGTGTTTTTTTTTTAGAAGAAAATACCTTAATATGTGTGAAAACATGTAAAATGACACTTAATTTGGGACAAAGGGAATATTGTTTAATCCGTGTTCAATCCTCCAAAATGACCTATAAAAGAATCTTAAGGAATAATAAAATATATGGTTCATTACCCAAAAATATCAAAAGACAAAGAACACATTTTTATTTTTAACGGCCATTTAACATGAAGTAAATAGCAAATTACCTTCATATGATATTCTTCAAAAACAATTTACCTCCCAGTAAATCGCTCTGAACAAAACTTTAAATTGAAGTACTAAAATTGTTTCAAAAATTTGTAAAATCCATTCCATAAATTTTATGTTGAGTTTTCTATATATATTATAAAAAAAAATTAAGAATATATTCAAAAGTGACCTAAAATTATTTTCTCCCCCTATTTTTTTTTTTAATTATTTGCGACATAATTGTCTATATTGTCACGTTTCCGGTACATATGGAATCCCTTATTGATGATGAATAGACAAAAGCTTCCGAAAAACTGAACTGATCATAAATTAATTTGTATTCCAAAAAGCTTTTTGACTCTCTCATCAAATATGACATTAAGCAACATTCATTTTTTACCATGTCACACCTGTTTTGATATATATAAACAAAACTACAAAACTACAAAATAAAAAAAATAAATAAATAAATAAAAAAAGTACAACCAAACAGTACTTATGTGTACATAGTACGGCTCGGCTTGGTTGAATCTACATGTACATGTTTGTATTCGAATAGACTAGTCCTCAATACAATACAAGAACTTAGTTTCGTATATTAAAAAAGAAATTCGGACAATGTGACAATTTTATTCTTAGCCATTATTATGTTTCTGTCTTATAATTACGGTTTAATTTTTATCAAAAAAAAAAAGGTTTTAAACTTTTGGTCTGGGGGCAATGTGGACAATTCACTGCCAGGAAAATTACTGCTTTTACTTTACTAGAGGCCGAGGGAGCTACATGTTGACTGATTTCTACTCTATATATAGTATAGTTTCTTTTCAACTTTCTCAGTTAATTTATAGTAAAATTGAGTGTACAAAACTGCAATTAATTAATTATCAACTTAGATTGATAAAGTAGTTCCACATTTTATAAAATTACACTTTCAATCCCATATTTTTTTTTTTATCTATTTCGCATTTCTGGCTTTGTTGCTCTATTTTCATCGAATTTGAGACCATGGTACAACAATAAGACAATAATATAGGACCCAAAGCGAATGATATAAAATACAACGAGGGACTGAAAGTGAAAAAATGGATGAAATAGAGGACGCCAAGACCAAAAATGCTAAAGAATCTAGAAATTGGATCCAAATTTTAGTTTTGTAAAGTGTGGAGCTAAAAATGTTAAAGGATCATGTCGCGGGACTAAAAGGGCAATTTGCTAAACAATAATTAAAACTGGGTCATGACCTTAATTAATTACTAACGTCTAAAACAAATAGACTATAGTGCAGTTTATATAATAACTGAATTAATCATCATTGATATATCCACTGACTATTTCTTTTTTCTTTTTTACATATAGCTTTTAATTCAGATGATCACCAAGAAAAAGAATGGGATCATTATTACATAATTAGTGTGCATATTATGAATAATTTATATGCATTCATCATTGACATATCCACTTACTATATTTTTTTTTTCAAAGTTTTTTAATTAATTTATTGAAAGAATTTCACTTTTATTACCATAAGTTATCCTAGCATATAATATCAAATTTTAAAAATCTGATACAATTAGGGCTGAAAATCAAATCAAGCTACTCGATAATCGACTCGAGTTTGTTCGATAAAAGCTCGTTTGAGCTCGGTTCGTCACACTAATCAAACAAGCTTTAACATCTTTTTTCGTTCGATAACTTTTGAAGCTCGGCTCGAGCTCGACTTGATAAGCTAAAATTTGAAAAAATATATGTAAAAAATCAAGCTACTCGATACTCGGCTCGAGCTCGTTCGATAAAAGCTCGTTTGAGCTCGGCTCGATTGCAAATCAAACCAAGCTCAAACACAAAATTTCAAGCTCGATAAAAATCAAACCAAACTTGAACAGTGTATCATTCGATACTACTCGACTCGATTACAGCCTTAGATACAATTCATATATACCAAGCTTTAATTAATGACCATTTATACATTTGGTAATTCCGTAAAAAATGGCCGTTAACTCCCACTTTTTGGGGGAAAATAGATGAAAAATGTGTAAAATGTATCCCATAATTTAAGTTCGCAGCCAAAGTTCGCCCACATATTTTCGGACTGACAAATTTACTCTCCATAATTTACAAGTTTGAAGATTTTCAATCCAGATTGCAAAAATTGTTAAATTATTATTAAATTTTTTAAACTAGTTAGATTTTATATATAATATATATAAATTAAATAATATTTTATATAAAATCTGAAATTAATACTCATAAAGAATTATATTTTTATTTCGGATTTTATAAAAATATAATTTATATAAATATTATATATAAAACCTAATCAATTTAAAAGTAGTAATAATATATAAAGTTTATTATATAGTATTAATAATTTAACTATTGTTTGCAATTTTTGCAATTCTGACTGAAATGCATCAAATTTGTAAATTATGGGGTAAATTTTCCTGTCCGAATATATGTGGTGTAAATTTTGCCAGCGAACTTTAATTATGGGACCAGTTTTGCACAATTTTCATCTATTTCCATCCAAAATTGAGAGTTAAAGTTGTTTTTGGACGTAGTTACGAAATGTGTACAATAAAATGTCTTTAAAACTTGGTATGAAATATGTCAAATTTTAAAGTTTGGTACCGTAACCGTAAAGTAGGTTAACTTACGGTACCAAAAATGAAATTCTCTCACTTCGTTCATGAACGGGTAGCATCTATTTACCTGATTAGAAATTTACAATTATTTACCAACAATTTGGGAAACACAAGTTAGAATGAAGTGAAGGAGCCTCATTTAATTTCGCAGTAAAATACACTTTAATTAAAAAAAATTGAGTAAATATATAAATTTAAAATAAAAATAAAAAATAGAGTCTAAGAACCAAATTACGTAAACAAGTGACATCCCATTGCGCATTCATCTATCAGAGGCAGGCTAATTATCAAAAAAAAAATCTATCAGAGGCAGTAACTTTGATGCAAGAAAAAGAAAAGCTTTGGAAGCCACATTTACTGTTTAATTTATTACCTTTATTAGAGTGAAAAAGTCCCTACTATTTAGTAATTTAATATCTGTATTGTAGTGTACTGATCAACGTCCACTATATTAATTACTATTGCAGTCAAAAAAGTTACTGGTTGATCAACTTTACATCTTTCCTTTTTCACTATGTATGTATATTGTATAGTGTACACCAAAATCATATTTGGGTTTCGTTTGAGGTTCGAATCAATTAAAGCTTTTTCCGTATCTACCTTATTTATTTCTTTCATGGTGGATCCGCATGTATAATATTTTATTTATTTATTTATTTGTTTATTTATTTATTTATTTGTTTGTTTATTTTTAATTGCTCTCTCTCTCTCTCTCTCTCACACACACACATCGAATCAATAGACAAATTAATAAAGTAAAAAACAAAAAAAAAAGAAGGGTATGTTTCTTGATTTGAGTGTTTATTCTCCTCTTCAATTATATAAGCCCCCCAAAAAAAATTAAAAAAGTACGTAGCACTGCTGCAGAATATATGGGACAGGAGCTAGCTAGAAATTTTAATTTTTATTTATAAAATGTGGAAATAGTTGTAGAGAATATGGGAAAATGCCAAAAAGAAAGAAGCCAAATTACCTAAAATTCCTTCATTTTTGAGTGACATCATATCTACTAAATAAGATTCAGATGAGAAGCGCATGCCTATGCTATTTCTGACATAAATAAATTTAATTTCATTGTTCTTTTTTTTTTTTTTAAATATATATAATTATATATTCTTGATGGGCTCATCTTTTGAACAATATATCACTTTTCTCAAGAGATAGTACTAGATTCTGCATAAAAACTTTTCACTTCATTATTCAATTAGGAAAAATTGAAGAATAGTAAAAGACTAATCAATTATTAATAATTAATGGTATTTTTACACATCACCCCCCAAAAAAGTTACATTTTCACACTTTCCCAACTATAATTAAAAAAACATGACAGTGCCCCTAGAAGGGCTCCAGATCCTCTGTACCATTAATGTGTACCACTTCTATGTACCACCAATTTTTTTTTTTTTGGTACAACAAGAAACCAGAACTGACTTAACTAAGATCCTCCTCTAACAAGCCTAGCATCTCTTCAGGAGCTGCCTCCCAAGTACAGTGGCTTACTGTAAGGCCATGACCCAACTTTGCTAATGCATCTGCACACCTATTCCCAATTCTTCTAGTATGAACCACACGGCTCTCCCACGGCATCCGAAGCAGCCTACGACAGTCCTCAATAATTCTTCCCAACGGGTGTTGTTCCGTGTCTGCACACTTGATCAACTTCACCACCACTTCCGAATCAATCTCTAATTCGAGTTTAGGGACTCTTCTTTCCCAAGCCAACTTGAGCCCCTCTCTTGCCGCAATTAATTCGGCAGAAGTTATAGATATGTTTCCCAGCTTGTAAGAGAATCCTCCCTTCCAATTACCCAACTCATCTCGTAGGATCCCTCCAGCCGACGCACTCTTTCTAGAAGTCAAAACACTCCCATCCGTATTCATTTTGTGCCAACCTCTATTCGGTTTCTTCCAACATCCCGAACCAGTGGCCTCCTTTTCTTTTGGCTTTTTCTTCATGGAGATGCTTGACAGACCCCCTGCGAAACTCTTAGCAACAAAGGTTGTTTGAAACTTGGAATCCCGAATAGATTGAAAGATAAACTTGTTCCTTGCCTTCCAAATGGCCCAAGTAGTCGCAACAAAGACTGTTGCCCAAGGTAGAGAGGGTAAGATAATATTGTCAAACTTTCTCGAAGTGATATTTTCCTTAATCCAACTCGTAGGATTCATTTGAAAGAAATTTAAGGATTGAGTAGGTGGAATAATAAACTCCCATACCTCCTTCGCCCACCGGCAGTCCCTAAGCGCATGAATCATGGTTTCCGAGTCATTATGGCATCTCGAACATTCATTAGAATCAGCAATTTTTCTATAAAATCTAAGAGAATTGGTAGTAAGGTCATTATGTACCACCAATTGAGAGTTAACACATGGACATATTATTAATTGTAGAGTTAACTCAAATTTTAACTAAACTTAACCTCAGTTAGTAATTAAAAAAAATTATAATTTATATCTCCCACTTTCTCACATGACTCTTCATCTTCCACTCACGTCATCTTCTTCATAGAGAAATTAATATCTTCAAATTGAGAGAATCCTCCACTCTTCAATTATTTCTTCAAATTGAATTCCACTGTAAAGCCCCCTCACGTTTTTTGTTTCTTTCTCTGATTTTACTGGGATTTTTTTTTTTTTTTTTGTTTCTGTAATTTCAGAGGCTCAGAGCACAGAAGCTTTACTATAAGTATAAACAGGCACCAACACATTTCACTATAAAATAGAAATAATGAAGAGCTCTATTAGCAAATTCCAAATATGTACTATAACTGAAAAATTAATACAAGTGATGCTTGTACTAGAGTTCAATTGCAAATTGCAATTTGATATTGGATTCTAAAGGCTGCCGATTCTAAATTGCAATTTGATTTAGACTTTTTCAATTAAAGTTTTAAACTCAATTAACTAAAATATGTAAATATATGTTAATCAAAGATTTTACCTGATAATTGTAGAGCCAATTATCATTAATGGTACAGAGGATCTGGAGCCAATTATCAGGTAAAATCTTTGATTAACATATATTTACATATTTTAGTTAATTGAGTTTAAAACTTTAATTGAAAAAGTCTAAATCAAATTGCAATTTAGAATCGGCAGCCTTTAGAATCCAATATCAAATTGCAATTTGCAATTGAACTCTAGTACAAGCATCACTTGTATTAATTTTTCAGTTATAGTACATATTTGGAATTTGCTAATAGAGCTCTTCATTATTTCTATTTTATAGTGAAATGTGTTGGTGCCTGTTTATACTTATAGTAAAGCTTCTGTGCTCTGAGCCTCTGAAATTACAGAAACAAAAAAAAAAAAAAAATCCCAGTAAAATCAGAGAAAGAAACAAAAAACGTGAGGGGGCTTTACAGTGGAATTCAATTTGAAGAAATAATTGAAGAGTGGAGGATTCTCTCAATTTGAAGATATTAATTTCTCTATGAAGAAGATGACGTGAGTGGAAGATGAAGAGTCATGTGAGAAAGTGGGAGATATAAATTATAATTTTTTTTAATTACTAACTGAGGTTAAGTTTAGTTAAAATTTGAGTTAACTCTACAATTAATAATATGTCCATGTGTTAACTCTCAATTGGTGGTACATAGAAGTGGTACACATTAATGGTACAGAGGATCTGGAGCCCCCTAGAAGTTGACAAATGAGTGCACTTTGCCCACTGATCATTTTTAAGTAATTTTCAAAGGGTAAAAACGTCAATCAAGGGGGTTTTGTGCAATAACAAAAAACTTTAGAGGGTTAAGTGTACACAATTTTAAAATATCCAAATGTGACTTGTAATTTCGAAAAAAAAAATATTTAGTTATATTATTGTACGAAAATTCAAATTTAGAAGTTTTTTTTAACAAATTTTCATTAGTCCTAATTATTTATTTATTTAGTTACAAATAAATCATCTCTATACTAAAATATATTTGAATCAAATCAAATAAATTTGAAAGTAAAATAATTAAAATAAAAAAATATGTGATAAGACTAAAATTAAATTACGATGTCATTATCAAGGTAAGGAATTCTATGAAAATGTGCTTTGAAATGTTATTATTCTAATAACTTGAATTAATAATATTTTGTGCACTTAGCCCCTCAAAAGATTAAAATTATTGCACTAAACCCCAAATTTACATTTTTACCATTTGAAATCCAACAAATTATTGTCCAGGAGACAAAGTGCACTCACTTATCAACTTCTAGGGGATACTGTCATGTTATTTCAATCATAGGAAGGAAAGTGCAAAAATGAAACTTTTTTGGGGGGTGACGTGCAAAAAACCCATAATTTATTATATAGTAGTAGTAGTAGTACATTCACATGCCTTTGAATATTTATGTACAAAATAGCTGTTTAAATGTATTTTGCATGGGAATCACGATCTTTGGCTTTTGATTAATTTATTCTATATGAATTAATAATATATGTCATCATTACATGATGGGGATGGATGAAGGAATGTTTCTTTGCTTAAGCTTGTAGACTTGTTTTTTTTCTTTCTTTTCTATTCTTTTTGGCTATTATTCCTTGTGGGACTGAGTTTTGCCTTTTTATGGATAATATTATATTAGTAGAAATATGAAACTTAATTATTTGTTTAATAATATAAGTGCAAGCTAATAATATACATCATAATTATCTATTTAACAACATGGTAAAATTCATGTTAGAAAATTTATCTATTGTACCAACAAAAAAGATTATACAAACTTGAGTTACTAGACTCATCTACGTACGAAGTACGTATGAACAATAATAAGTATTTTGACTAAGTAAAAAAAAAATTATTTATTATTAAGGTATGTTACAATAATTACAGGGATCTTCCCCTTACCATTGAAAAACCTGATAAAATTCTAACAGAAACTAACGGACATGGGCGGTGTGCGTGAAATTACCCTCTTGTCCTCGCAAATTTTAATAAAAAAAAATCAGCAAAAAATCTGATGAACCGAATGTTCGATCTACCGCTGCTGTAATGAAGCAAATTGCCCTCTTTTTATCCCATTATTCTAAGAAAGTATTTTAAGTGTATATATATATAAAAAAATATATCTTTATACTATGTGATACCTTTTCTTTAGCCATTAAAATTAATTCTATGTAACCACATTTTAATTTTTCGTTGTACAGACACACCTAATATGACTGAAAAGAGAATCTGTAAATTGTTTATTTGAAGGAAGATAAAAACCAACACCAGCAATTAATATATATTCAGCTTATTCAATTTATAAGCCCAATGAATATTAAATTTCTATAAAGCCCATACTATTCTAAGCCCAAAGGTATAATGTCCAAAGGGCCAATCAGCCGTGTTAGAGCCCCATCACATAGGAAAAATTGGGCTTCTCAGTCCACCTAGCCCATAAAACTTCCAATGAATCAATACCATGTTTAAACTTTAAATCCGTAAAAGTAGGGCTGTCAACGGGGCGGGTTTTAATCCAGATCCAACCCGAACATGGTTCGATTTATTAAGATAATTGTCCGATAAATGATCCGATGGACCTGACCGATTAAGAAGATCCATAATCCGAATTATATGGAACGAATATGAATCTAGATTGATCAGATCCGTTACAGATCCGTATCCGATATATATTACTCAATGTTGTTTATATATTATGTATTTAAATTAAATTAAAATAAAAATATCTATGTTTCACTAAAATATTTTATTATATTAAAAATAATTTTAAAAGGAAATGCACGAGAGATGTTGTTGGACTGGTTAGTTAACTAATTGGGCATACAACATATTAATTCATGCTATTTAATAAATAAATTAAAACACTAACAATTCATCCTTCAATTTTTGTCTTCTCTTACATTTCTCAATATTGAGTTTTCTTCTTCTTTGTTCCTGTTTATATATTTTTTACTTATATTTTTGTTATTCCTTTAATTTTTATCACTTATATTTGCCCATCAATTCCATCTTCTATAATTTTCAGGCAATAGTTTCAATTAAATAAGTAAATTACATTTTTAACTCATGAGAGTATAATCTGCACGTGATTTGGAGGAAAACGGAAAAAAAAAAAATTAAATGTGCAAAACGGATCCGGATAATTTATCCAGATCTGGAATATCCACCGAATTCGAATTCAGCTGCTAATATTCAAGAATCGAGCGAATCCAAATCCAAATCAGCCCTGATCAAATTCGAATCCAACCCATTTACAGCCCTGCTACTGCTACGTAAAAGGATTGTTTTATCAGAAATTAACGGAACTAAAAACATAATGAGTTAGTTCAATATGACTAATGGGCCACATGCTCACAACATGCAAGGCTTTCTCTTCATTACTTACAAATTGTCAAATTCTTTAAGCATCCGTTCGCTGATTTTGGGCATTTACTTTTTAGTAATATGTAATTCAGAAATATGATTCCATTATAGTATTTAGGTATCACTTGAGATTGTATCAAGAAAATTAATTGAATTCCTTTTAAAATGTTTGGTAATGGCAAATAAAACTATCATAATTAAGATAGAATATATGGGTAATAATGTAAATTTTATTTAAATACCATAGAAAAATTGGGTTTCACATTCCCAAATTTCAGAAAATTTGCCCAAATAATATTATATGATTTCAAAAAATTAGACTGCCAAATAATATGTCATTCCATAGTAAACTAACGAGTTATAAATGCAATATGTTCATCAGGGGAAAGAAAAAAAAAAAAAAAAACCCTATAATCTCTTAAATGGGACTTAAAATATTTGAAGGAAAGACAAAAATATCTTCCATGCTTTGTCTAATTTCCAAAAAAAATTCTATGATATTTTAACCCCTAAAAACCCCATGTGTTTCGATTTTAATTATCACACTCGACCCAAGTAGAATTTGACTTTTGACTTTTGACGAAATGACAAGATTTCTCCAACGTATTAGTCTTTTTTTTTTTTTTTTTTTTTAATATCTATTTATTCCTTTTGCAAAACTTAGTATATAATATTTGGGTTGAGTGTGGTAATTAAAATCAACACATGGTAATTTTTGGAATTTAAAATAACAGGAGTTTTTTGGGAGTTCGAAAAAGCATAAAAGGGTGTCGCTCGTACAACTAAGCGTCAGGATAAAATTATCATATTAAAAGGAAAATGTGAGCAAATACTTGCAAAGTTCACATTCGAATCACATTCTCTTTTCTATGGGATGTATTTGGCGCATAACATAGTGGGTTTTTAGAAGTTAAAACAATATACGAGATCTTTTCAGAGTTACACAAAATATAAGAAGTGCTTTTCTCTTTCACTCTAAAATATTTTGGGTTCAAAATTCACGAAAAAATTATTCCAAACTGAGCTTGAACCCAGAAATGGGCTCAAAATTGGTAGCCTATATTTTAACGGGAATGATTCTAAGTTCTAACAGTAACATTTTCCCATGTTATTTTCAATTGTTAAAAAATTGATACGGCTATAAAAACTTTACAAAATCGAATAACGGAATTTTTTTTAATTACAAAATCTTTTCAGTATTTTCAAAACTCAAAAAAGACAAAAAATGAGAGAAAAGAGGTAAAAACAATATATACATTCTACTATGTCTTTTGTAAAATATGTAACATAAAGATAATACGTAAAATATAAATCACAACTTAAAAGACAAATAGAGTTATGACACCACGTACCCACACGAGATTCCGTACTCGAGAGATCGCGCGATGCGACGTTGACCAATCATCCGTCACAATTGTGCGCGAAAGAGGTAACATGCCAACGACTTTTGGAATTCCATTTCGCGCCACCTCCGAAAGAGTGCATTCACAACACAATCAAATAGTTTATTATCTACAATTATACCTTTTTTTTTTTTTTTTTTTTTAATTTGATATAAATTTACTTTCAATTACATTTTTCGATAGACTTTAATTTTTGTTTTGGTAAGTTAATTAAATGAATTCAATTCAAATTGATTTTAAAAAAGATACCCCAATTTTGGGTTTATTGGAGTTGCTATAACTTGGACAGCCGTCTCTCCTCGTTCTCCATTTCTTCACCAGTTCTCTGTTTCATCGTCTCTTTCTTTTTCAACTTCTCCAAATTAATTTTTTATTTTATTTTGATATGTCGAATGTAAGTGATAATGAAAAGGAATGTGGATTTATTAATAATCGGGTTAATAAAAAGAGGAAAAAAAGGAATCAATCCGAGAAAGATGGTGAAATTGTTCTTGGTGGATGGACTGAGGAACAAGAATCAGCGTTGAATTTAGCTTATGTAACTGCAAAACCAACGCCCAACTTTTGGAAGAAGGTTGCGAAATTGGTAATTAATTGTGGCCCTTTAAATTTCTTATTACAATGCTTGTTTGTTGTAACTTTTATTTAATTATTATTATTTCCATGTGTTTTGATTTCATGTTGTTCATTTTGGAGATGAAATTTAAACCTATTAAATCAAATTATTTTGATTTTGATTTTGAAGAGAAACAATTAAATTGCATCCAAATTTGGATGCAGAGAATAGCAGAAAGTAAATGTGTAATTATGGAATTTGGTCCTTTAAGTTTGTTGCCTTCTTTCTTGTTAATATATGTATTTATTCATAATTTTGATGTTTATATGATCCTGGTTGAAAGCATTGTCAATGGAACAATAATCGAGGCTTCTCGGTCGTAGATTGATGAATTTTGTGCTGTTATAATCTTAAATTTGCTTTGTGGTTTTTTACCCTGTTCTCAATTTTTAATTTTGCTGCCTTTCGAGCTTCGTTGGCATTAAAAAATCCAGTGATTGATATTCTAGGTTCAAAATATTCTAGTGGATCTTAAAGAATCTTAGTTGGAAATAGTTATAGGCGACGCAGTTACTATTACGTAGCCTCGGGTCATTTTGTACCTAAATGCTTCTGTGTGGTTTTCACGGTAGTTGAATCTCGAGTTTTATGTTCTGAAGTAACAACTCCAGCTCGTGTTTTATGTATGTCGTCATCTATTGATTTTTGTTTGTATGTTGACAATTGATTCTAACTCTTTATAGACCACAAGTTAAAATTTAGCAACGAGTCTTGAATCTTATCGCGTGCTTTTGATGTCGCTTTCCTCGACTCATATCTTCAATCTTTCTTTCGACTTTGTTAACCATTATTTAGGTGCCTGGAAAATCGGCAGAGGAATGTTTTGAGAGAATCCAGGCAGATCACTTGACCCCACCTCAACCTCGTTCGCGTTCAAGGGCAAGGACAAAATCGTCCCCCCTCTCTCTCTCAGCTTCTAAGTTACTCACTAGTTCTACTAATACAAAAAATAAACGCCTCAGTTCCAGCAAGAGGAGTCGTCTTCTAGCACAAAAGACAGTAAGACAACTTTTACAAAAGCAACACAACGAAAACGAAGACTATGAACCCGACTTTTTCTCCGAGTTGGAGCCAACAATCGAGGTGGGACCTAGCGTTCTTACAAGATGTGAAGAGATGTCTTCATCAAGCCTTAAAACAGGAAAATCACAATCATATAGCTCGAGCAATAACGTAGCTTCAATTAGTCCTCCTGTTCTGAAGCAGATAAAAAACAAGGCTTTGCATGAGAAGTACATTGATAAGCTTCATAACAGGGATGCTAAAAGAAAGGCGGAAGCGTTAAGGCAAGGTAAATGCAGTCAGGCTAAGAATGAAGAATATGCGAGCGATTTAAAAGTGGCGTCAGTTAAAGTTGCTAAAGATGCTTTGATTTTTGCGGCACAAGATGCTATTAATAAGTTTCGAAGAATGCAGTCGAGCATAGGAAATGATATTAGCGATGATGATGATAATGGCAGCCCGAGTGATGAGGATGAAGGCGAAGATGAACTCTGAAGTTGTATTTACATGTTTGTTTCTTGAGAATAATTTAGTAAGTTGATCCCATTTTTATAGTACTTAGATGTTGGTCTTATGTTATTCAGACATTATTTGTGGATTTGTGCTAGAACACAAGTTTACATGGTGGGAGTCAAAATCATAAGTGTATAGATATTGAAACGATTGGATCCTCGATATTTTTTGCCCCATTTTAATAAAGTTGTACTTTTGAACCTTAATTGTAAAAATATTTTGCATTTTTCGTTCTATTGCTTGCTTTCTGTCCGATTTGGGATCAAATGTGTAAACCTCTTGTGGTGACATGATGCTAGGGGGTTATAGTATAAAAATCTCTAGATTATATTGTAATTTCGAGACCGTTTTGGGTCGCTTTATTCTAGGGTCGTTGAGGCTATTACATTGTTAGCTCAACTTTTTGTGGGGAGCTGTGAATTTTTGGTCCCTCTTATCGTTAACTTTTTATAGAGGAGTGGTCCCTCTTATGTTTTTTTCCCACTTTAGTACCTACTATGAATTTTTTATTTCACTTTAGTCCCTATTATGAATTATGTGTTTCACATTAGTCCTTATCAGGTGGTTTCGATAACACGTGACATGCATATGAATATTTTTTAGGGCATTTTCGTCCGTTCTCTATTGAGACTATTTGAGATATTGTTTAATTGGTGAGCAATTAAGGTGTTTGAAGAAGTGTTTGGGAGAAAACTTTAGTTTGGAACGAAATGGACGATTAAGTTGGACTGAAATGAAAGCCTAGTTTGGAAGAGATTAAATCTTTAGTTTTTTTAAATGATTACAAAGACAAATATATCCATGTTAGTTTACTTGAAATGACAAAATTGCCCTCATGAGCATATCACATGTTATTGGAACCGCCTTGGACCACCTGAAAAGGACTAAAATGAAACAAATTAATAATACATAGTAGGGACTAAAGTGAAAAAAAAAAATATAAGAGGAACCACTCTATAATAAGTTAATGATAAGAGGGACCAAAAGTGGTGTTTACCCATCAATTAATAATTAATTATATAGTAGTAGTAGTACATTCACATGCCTTTGAATATTTATGTAAAAAATAGCTGTTTTAATGTATTTTGCATGGGAATCACGATCTTTAGCTTTTGATTAATTTATTCTATATGAATTAATAATATATGTCATCATTACATGATGGGGATGGATGAAGGAATGTTTCTTTGCTTAAGCTTGTAGACTTGTTTTTTTTCTTTCTTTTCTATTCTTTTTTGGCTATTATTCCTTGTGGGATTGAGTTTTGCCTTTTTATGGATAATATTATATTAGTAGAAATATGAAACGTAATTATTTGTTTAATAATTTAAGTGCAAGCTAATAATATACAACTTAGTTATCTATTTAACATGACGGTAAAATTCATTTTAGAAAATTTATCTATTGTACCAACAAAAAAAATTATACAAACTTGAGTTACTAGACTCATCTACGTACGAAGTACGTATGAACAATAATAAGTATTTGACTAAATAAAAAAAAAAGTATTTATTGTTAGACTTTATAAAATATCACAATGATATTTGAACATACATATATACTTAAACTAGATAGCATATATGAAAAACTAAATGCGGAATGAATCGTCATACCTCCAGCCATTGATGTTTTGAGGAAATCCGGGTGCGTATAAGATTCTTTTACACTCTAGCAACCTCCTTTAGATGGTGTATTTTTGTGAAGAATGTTGAGTGTAGGGACCTTATACATGGCTCACCTATATATAGTGTCTTGCCATCAAAGACACTAAGAAGGTGTAGAGTCTTCTACTTTATGACTCACATAATGCTCAATTTAGTGGGGCAAGATAATGGGTTAGTGGGAATTAAAGAATTAAAATCATTGGCAAGTGGGAAGATGAAAGGACCACTTATGAAGTTTATAATAAATTAATAATAAACTTACATTCTCCCACTTGGTCCGAATAATGATATCTAAATCCCATAAACACTTATAGAAATCAGATATACGAATCATGGCGATAGTTCCTCTTAGAACGAGTATTATCTTCCATGTATCACAATGCATTTTATTTCTCAAAAGTAGCCCAACATTTCTTAATGAATAAACCTTATGTTTATTCTAGGTCCTCCAGATGATTTTCTCAAATGAACTTAATGTGCACCTGAATATGAGAAATATCATCACTTTATAAGAGTTTCACTGAAACCTTATACATTTACTATTTCTTTATATGATCTTTAGATTTAAATATTTGCATGCCTTTAGTCTAAGGATCAATAATTATCAATTTAGTATTATCGTGCTTAATGATAACTGAATTATCAGAATTAATACGTTCTTTATGACATAGCACGAAATCCACAATGCTAGTATCCAATATGAAACTACTTAATCATACACCATACAAAGTAGCTTTAAAACGGGAAAAATCGGCATCTATAGTGGAAATATCAGTCAAGAATATAACTTTATTGGCCAACATATCATGATGTTAATCTATGAAAATTAACATAGCCAACAAAGTTTGTATCTAGATAACCTAATTACTTCCAAATTTACCGCCCGTCTATACATAAGCATGTAAATTTCTGATTACTTAAATGTACATCACCACTTAAGTGGTCTATATCCGGATTTCTTGATATCTCAACATTCCGATCACAAATGTGATATCAGGCCTTTATGGAATGTTTATTATTTGTTCCCTCTTAATGTCATTCCGAGCACTATTGCCCTTCACAATGGGAGCTACTATTTGTGAACAATCTGTCATCCAAATCCTCTCTAAATTTTATTGAAATAGGTTATCCAAGACAGTCTAAGACGCATTATGTCTCACCCATATCTTTAAATCAAAAGTTTTTAGAGAGAAATTGTTCACCTCATGTAACATACCCTTAACATTAGTTGTAAGTAAATATCATCCATGTATAAAACAAGAATTATATTTTACTCCCACTAACCTTATGGTATATAAATTAATCCATGAAATTTCATCCAATCCAAATGAAGAAATTACTAAATGGAATTTCAAAGTACCACCAATGGGATGCTTGTTTTAAACCGTATATGGATTTCATTACAACAAAATGCTCACCATGAAAATCCTAAGATCAGTCTCGGCTCCAACATTCCTTGTTTGATCACTCCCACTGATCAAGTCATTCCCAAAAGGTTTGACGTCTTGCTTCCACAATCCTAGTATTGCAAGATGAACAATGGAGTTTGTACACCAAATAGAGAAAACATGCATTGCATCATAAAAAACATTTTCTTGCACTTTAAATTTGAAAAAGCCCGTAACAAATTGTACTAATTCCAATATGATAAGATTTGTAAAATTCAAATCAAAAGTTGCATGGAATAACTTAACGTTACAAGTCCTGAAACGTAAATCAACTTTCTAAAAACTTGGACTATAAAATGTTTTCCATATTTAAAACAAAACAAGAAATTTTAAACTAATTTGCATGTTCCAATTTCCTCTGCATGTGAGCGCATATGTTGTCTGGATAGATGCACTGCTCACTCTCCATTGACTTCATTTGGTTTAGACAAACCTTTCTTGACAAGCCAAGCTTTATATTTGACACAATCCTTCTTCATGTGTCCCTTCTTTTTACAAAAGAAACACTTAGATTCCTTCTTGATGTCAAATTGGACAGGTATCTTATTATTTGCCTTCCCCTTTTGTTTGGGTTGCTCGCTCTTTCCTTGTGTTGCCATATATGCACTTTCTCCAAATTCCATTGACAACCTTCCTTCCTCTTGAACACACATGGTCAAAAGTTCATTGATAGACCATTTATCTTTATGTGTGTTATAAGAGATCTTAAAAGGTCCATATTGTTGTGGAAGGGAGTTCAGTATGAAGTGCACAAGGAAAGAATCAGACATCTCAACCTCAAGAGTCTTTAGTTGAGCCGCAACGTCTCTCATCTTCATGATGTGCTCACGCACACCTCTAGTACCGGTGAGCCTCATTGATGATAACTTGGTCATTAGGGTGTTGGCTAAAGCTTTATCTGATGACTCAAATTGCTCATCAATAGCCTTTAGTAACTTTTTAACATTGTCACACTCTCCAATTGAACCACGTATGCTAGCAGAAATTTTTGTCTTTATGAACATCATACTGAGGCGATTGGATCGTTCCCAGCGTTCATAAAGCTGAATTTCAGCTTGAGTGCTAGCATCAGTAAGTGTAGGTGGTTCATCCTTCCGTATAGCGTAATCAATGTCCATCCACCCTAATTGAAGAAGAATACTCTCCTTCCAAATCTTATAGTTATCACCATTCAATTCAGGAACATCACATTTGATATCAGCAAAATTAACAGGTAGTGATGCTGCATAAAAATTAAAATTGCTTATGTTCAAACTTGAGGTTTAACTAAAAAAATTTCATGTTTCACCAATGCAAAACACGTAAGAATTGAATCTAGTGACATAAAATTTGCCTGTGGGCTGAAATTTTAATTCAGTTAGATTCAACTCAGATTGAATGATAGAACATCAAATTGCTTACTCAATTTATAATTATTCATTATATTATGAAGGCAAGTTGATATTCATCTAAATTCTTTATGATAAACTATCAAATTATGTTCCTTTTCCTAATACCTGTGGGTAAATTAGGAAATATAATATGATATTTATCCTAATTAGTTATATAAATATAACAAATAGTTCATGTGGGATAAAAATTCGTTATATTAAGTATAACTAATTACAATTAATGTCTTTATTTCTTTATGTGATCATCATAACCAAACTTAAAATATAATTTTATTCAATTGAAGATGCTGTGGCTACTCTTCAATCAAATAATATTATATGGATCACTAGACATTAAATATAAGCCTTATAAGAATTGTTCACTTAATAATTCTCAAACATAAAATATTGCATAATTCAAAACATTATATTATGCAAGACATGTAATTTCACAAAATTGCAACTTCAAATTATTCATCTCCACATAGCATGTATAATTGATTTATACATACTAATTAAATGCAAGAATAATTTTAATCTTTATAAAATTATTACAATAAGTGGATAATTTAGGCCTAATTCATTATGTGTTTAAACCATATGCAGCCTAATAAACAATATACTGGAAAAATATTGGAAAATCAAAACTTCCAAAATCTAGAAACCAAATCCACAATTATTAATTGAAAACCTTTTGAGAATCAAGTTCTCTCGGTCTCAACAATCTCTAAATTGTCAAATCATGATAGTATATGAGCTCAATTATCCATAATTTTATGAAAAACAACTTCATGCTTTATTCCACATAAGAGTCGGTCAAAGCAAAATAAATATGAACATAAGTTTTGTCTTTCCTTTAGATCCATATGGAACTGGCCTTTTTTTTTTTTTTTTAATGCCAAGAATAAACATGCAGATAAATAATTTAACTGCCACTGGAATTAAAAAAGGCCAAGCAACCATTCCATTTAACAAATTTAAATGAATTTAAACGGCCAAAATATGCTTCATCCAACAAAGGCATGCAATAAACAATAATTATTGATTCTAGTCATAAAGTACTGAACAAAATTGCTATTTCATTGGATTGTTATTCATATAAAATGAACATTCTTTTACTTGAGTAGAAGCCAAAAAGTTTGCTTGTTGACAAATTTCAAAATCCGAAATGAACTCGGCACTTGAGCACATCAGTGATACTTAAATGAAAAACTAAAGCATCATTTTCAACTTTAAGAGAAAAGCCGAACAATTCAAATTTTCCACAAACTGAATTAAGTCAACCATGATTTCATTACCAAATTAGAAAAGAACTTATGAAACTTGAAAAATTAGCCCATATGCAAGATTCTCAACAACGTTGACATAAAGTTTTCCAGGTTTTGTAAAAACATCAAGGCAAAGGTATCAATTGCTCTAATACCAAATGTTAGACTTTATAAAATATCACAATGATATTTGAACATACATATATACTTAAACTAGATAGCATATATGAAAAACTAAATGCGGAATGAATCGTCATACCTCCAGCCATTGATGTTTTGAGGAAATCCGGGTGCGTATAAGATTCTTCTACACTCTAGCAACCTCCTTTAGATGGTGTATTTTTGTGAAGAATGTTGAGTGTAGGGACCTTATACATGACTCATCTATATATAGTGTCTTGCCATCAAAGACACTAAGAAGGTGTAGAGTCTTCTACTTTATGACTCACATAATGCTCAATTTAGTGGGGCAAGATAATGGGTTAGTGGGAATTAAAGAATTAAAATCATTGGCAAGTGGGAAGATGAAAGGACCACTTATGAAGTTTATAATAAATTAATAATAAACTTACATTTATTATTAAGGTATGTTACAATAATTACATGGATCTTCCCCTTACCATTGAAAAACTTATAAAATTCTAACAGAAACTAACGGACATGGGCGGTGTGCGTGAAATTACCCTCTTATCCTCACAAATTTTAATAAAAAAATAAGCAAAAAATCTGATGAACCGAATGTTCAATCTACCGCAGCTGTAATGAAGCAAATTGCCCTCTTTTTTCCAGTTTTTTTGTAAATATTATATGTAAAAAATTATTTATTGATTATGAAAAGTAACATCAATATTTCCTAAAGTGTATATTCGAATTCAATATAATTTATTAATAGTGTAAAAATAATTTGATAAATATGTAAATAATTTTTTTTTATATTTTATTGTAAAACAGTATTTAATAGTATTGTCTTTAAGTGAGATATAAATTTATAATTTTATAAATATTATTTTATTAATTGGGAATTTTAATGAGTATAACTTTTAACTTTTGTTAAAAATATTATTGACCTTTTCAGTTAAAAATTTACGGAAATTTTAGTATATGTTAATTTTGAATTATAAATATTTATCATTCATTTATCCACTAATAAAATAAGATTTTCACTAAAAATTGAGTACTTAAGTCAGCAAAAACTAACAACGGACTAAAGGATGTAATGTTTTTCAAGCATCATGCGAGATCCTTGTAATTATGATTTTTCGAGAAAATTGGATGCGAAATAGACCAAACTACTAGGAAAATCCATCTATTTAGTTTTATATTATATAGTTGATTTTTATATCATGCACATTTATTTATTAGAAATATGCACTATTAACACTTATATCACATAAATCTATATTAGTAGGTTTATAGAAAAAAGCTAACTACTACTTCGTATTGTACACAAACTCCATTTTCTATCCCCGCATGAATTAATGGAGAGATTATTTAGTACAATCGCTGCACCACGTCATCAAGTACACGTGGTGCAGTCCAACAATACACTCAGGACATGTGGAGTGATAATCCACATCACCCCATATTCTGGCCATGTTCCCAAAAAATAGGGTTTCAAAAAATTTGTGTTCACATTTCCAGAATATGGGTGATGTGGATTATTACTCCACATGTCTCAAATGTATTGGTGGGTTGCACCACGTGTACTTAATGACGTGGTGTAGTGGTTACACTAAATAATTTCTCGAATTAATGATGACATAACATATTTGTCCCATTATTCTAAGAAAGTATTTTCATTATATATATATATATACATTGATAGAAATAGTGTCCTGCAAGCCAGCTGTATGGCTAGTATTTATTGTAATAAATGCGGAACTATTCAATTTCAATTAATAAATGCACTTTATTAAATGATCATCTTTATCTTATGAAATAATTATCTACGCATAAGGATAGAAGTCCTTAGATCACAGGGCTATGGGACAACCCGTGGACTGATCCCCAAGGCCGTGATCTAGAACATATTCAAGAGTCGTAGAATCCAATCGAGATGGGACATCGTTGGATTCGGTTAGACTCTCACTATTGTGTGTACTCCGATGAACTGGAGAACGCTGGGGTCCACGAGCGTGACTGGGATGGTCGACACACATAAGTGGGTGGCTTCCTGGGATGGCAAGCGCACTGAATACCCCAATTAAGAAATAACTCACAATGGAAGCGGTAGTCGCATATCGGGGTTGAAGTTATTCCAAATTTATAATAGTATACGAGGAACAATCCCTAACTACTTGAGGTGATATGGTTTATCTGGTGCGAGAACGTCTATACTTTGATATGAGTTCCGACTGACTGGGGATCGCCAGAAAGTCTCTATGGACTCATGTTGGGTATAGAGGAACTCGTATGCAGATTCATATCATCAACAAAGGATCCATTGACCCGACTTGATAGGTTGGGAAATTCTCCTATGGATTTCTGTGAGAAATTAATTCTGGTAAAATCCTTGGCCAAGGTATCTGACGACTTTATGTAAGTAGCTCATAAAGATTAAATCAAAGAGAATTTATTTCGAGATCAGAGTACATAAGGTCAAAGACAAAAGAAAAGGGAATCCGATAAAAGACCATACCCTTAAGTCTCGACTGGGAGATTGATCGATGGAGAGATTATGTCGTATATGGAAATTATAAATGATAAAAGGTTCACTGAATTAATTCACCAGTGATTGGGCTCCATGGGCTTGTGGCTGGACATCGACCGTGGAGTGTGGGAGAATTCTCAAATTGGCAGGGGTGCTAATTTTGGAATGGTCAATCGACAGAGTGTTCGATTGATTTAGAGTAAGTCTTACTCGAATAATTAATTAATATTTAATTATAACCCACGGCCAATTATGTGGTGAACCTACGGGGGCATACACAATACACAAGTAGCGAAAGCGAGAAAATAAGAACGACCGAGTCGACTGGGTCGATTGGGTGAATAATCGACTGGGTCGATTATTGTGGGTGGGTCGAATGGGTCGACCCAATTGGAACAAATTGAGATCCAATTGGAATTGGATCAGGATCATAAATTAAATTGGAATTTAATTTGTGGAATAATTAATTAAGTTAGATTTAATTAATTAAAAGGGATTTTAATTAAATGGGCTTAGAGTTTGATTTAATTAAATGGGAGATTAAGTTAATTAATTGGGCTATTTAATTGGGAGATTAAATAAAGCCTGTTCAAATTAATTAACTGGGCCATGAATTAATTAGAAGACTTGGTCTTCTAATTAACTAGGGACATGGCCCATGTAGGAGAGAGGAAACCTAGTCCTATTAGGACTAGGTTAGGGAGATAACTATAAGTAGCTGTCTTGTAGTTATTTTTTACACAACTCCACATGCAAAATTGAGCAAGAGCAAAATTTTATCTCCCTCTCCCAAGCAATAGTCGACCGAACCCATTCTTCCCTGTGGAAGAATTTTTCGTTTTCAATCTTGTTCCTAAATCGTTTCTAATTCCTAGATCATAATATATCTTGTGTTCTAGCTGATCAAGATATATTATTTTCGTGATATTGTGGTGTATCAACTCGTAGAGGCGCAACACGTGGGGCGCTCCTGGAAAGGGCTGGATCGATTTTGCTGGAGCAGAAATCAGAGTTCGTTTTGCTGACTGCCAACTTGGATTTGCAAGGAGATAGGTATAACGTGTAAACTTATACTATCGTTTCAATTAATATTTATATATATACACCTAGAGTAGTATCCTGGCAAGATTCCGTAAGAGGTCTTAAAAATTTTATATTTTGCTGTGCCTAGGGCTGTTTATCTTACCGAATCTCAACAGTGGTATCAGAGCCAACTCTAGGCTTTGAATATATATATGAATTTGCAAATTCTGTGTTATAAATCATATGTTTGATTTATGTGTGGCTAGTTCTTTAACTTTGCATGTTTTAGGACGTTTGTTATTTAACTTGGAGTTATTTTGATGTTATTTTGGATTGTGATTTAATTAACTGGGTTTGTTGAATTAAATCTATAAGTAATCGAATAAATAAGAAAAAATATTTTTATTGGATCCGACCCGCGGTGGCACGCGGCGGTGCGGGGCAGCGCACCGCGGCTGGGCGGCCACCGCGAGCCGCGACCTGCGGCAGCGTGCGAACAGCACGCTGTCCGCGCACGCCGCGCACAGCAGCAGCCCGTGGGCTGCTGTCTGCGTGCAGCTGTGCGCGGCAGCCTGCTGCCGCACGCAGCCCACGCGCACCTGGTGGTCGCGCGTGGGTTGTCCACGTGGCAGCCCGTGATTGCTCTCGACTAGTCGTTTTTGGGTTGGACTCTAATTCTGCCTATTTTGAAAAATTCTGAAAATTTAGGATTTTGGGAGATTAGGAAACTTGGAGTTTTTGGATAAGGTAGTTATCTTGTTAGATGTGAACACTACCTTAATTTAACTAATCTAGACAAAATAGGATTATCTTGAAAATCTTGGAGATTTGGGAACTTTGGGAAACTTAGAGTTTTGGATAAGGTAAGAATCTTAGAGATTTAGATTACCTTAATTAACCAATTTAATCAAGATAAGTTTGTAGATTACTTAGAGCTCAAGTAAGAGCTAAATTAATCTTAGAGATTAATTGTTAATTCAAAATTAATTAACTTGGATGAATTTTTGCGAATTAAAATTAATAGAGCCGGTAGATTTACATTTATGCCCTTATGTGAATTTATGCATGTTCTTGAGTGAATGTGTGGATTGATCGATTTTGCCCTTAAGCCCTGTGTAGTTTTTGGTTTATTTATTTTTGGGTTGTAATTAAATGGGTCTGATTGGTGCCCTTGCTTGCGCAAACAAATGTAATAGAATAGGACCATTTAAATTATGTAAGCTAGGCTTAGATTAGGCTTGGAGCCGAGAAGACCTCATGAAGACTTGGAGATCCGCATGGAGGCCCATTTACCTTGGAGGACATGGAGGCCCAATTCATTACATGGAGGCCCAATCAAGCTGGATATTACAAGAAGGCCCATGATGTATGAGTTTGAAAATTGTAATAGTTAGGACATTTAATTTCCACCTTAGACTGACCAATTGATTCATCACTTTGCTCGTGATGAATCGCATAGGATGGGCATTCGATCAATCATATCCTGTTAGGTGTTGTATGTTTACTTATATTCTTTGATGTATGTAATGCATGCTTAGAATAGATCACGTAAACAAGATAAAGCATAATCTGATGAGACCTCGCACAAGGAAACTTAAAACCTCCAATTGAACTTAAAATTCTATTAGAATATTAAATCGAATAACGGGCGCATATGAATGGAGTCTATGGTCCGAGCCTATCCAATTATTAGGTCTTAGGCATATTGTACGAATATATCTCGATGTCTCACGAGTCGTGGGTCGAGCTGTAGGAAGATAATATGTCTATTGCCTCGATGCACGAGATAGTGCCAAGGGAGGGGATAGCAAGGTTTTAGGCGCTGTCTCACGAGTCGTGGGGTGTCTAGGATTGAACTATTTCTCTCCATGAGTATTGGGCATGATTTAACGCTAGTAAGTATGGATGTCTCACGAGTCGTGGGTCCATATCGAAAAACGAGGCTAAATGAACTTAAGGGTTAGCTGCAATGGTTAACCGTCGACGTAATCGACCACCAAGTGAATCAAATAGTATGGCCAACGAGTCGTGGGTACTAGGAGATTGCATTTGGGCCTTAAGCCCGCTAGGATATTTTAAATTCCCGAAACTTATGTGGGGGCATAAGATTTTGATTAAAATAGTGGGAGTAATTTACAAATAAAAACCATGTTTGTGAATTGTACATTTTAAATTAATCTTTCGCGTATTTATTTCTTCTCTCGTCATTTTATAGATATGATGTCAAAAGAGCTTAGAGCACTTAGAGATTTGTCCATCTCATCACTTGAACGTAATATTTTAACTGGACCCAACTTGCATTTCTGGACACATCATTTGAATGGATTATTTGAAGCTGAAAACATATCCTATGTTTTGTCTGTGCCACCACCCATTACTATTTCACATGACGTTCCTGATAAGCTCCGTAAAAGCATCACCAAATGGAAATTGGATGATGGCTTAGCTCGTGAATACATGTTGGAATATATGTCACTTGATCTGCGTCTGCAACATGAGCATATGGCATGCGCGAAAGAGATTCTCTCGAATCTCAAATTCCTTTATGGGATTAGAGATGGTCGTCGCAGATTCGCGATCACGAGGGAACTCTTGCAAGCAAGAAAGAGAAGGGAAACTCCTGTCGGAATCCATGTACACAAGATGATTTGACTTCTGTCTGAACTCGATGATATGGGTGTCGTGATGGACAATGATTTCCGATAGATCTTATTCTACAATCTCTTCCTAGATCATATGACCGATTTATCGCGGACTTGAATCTCCAGAGGCGAGAGATCACTGTGCATGTCCTGCGACAGATGCTCGAGGAACACGAAGCTTCTTTGGAAAGAAAGCGAGGGTTGGCGAAAGGACTGGGCGGCGTTCAAAACCAAAGCAAATGGAAACCAGAGCTCCTTACTGCACAAGGTCAAGGGAAATGATTAAATTCGAACCTATGGAGAGTTCGTACAGGTATATTCCTTGTTGAAGTTAATTTTACAATTAACTGTGCATTTTTGGTGTTAGACACTGACTGGAGTTCTCATCCTTGTAGGTGATGGGAGCATTAAGGAAACTGGAGCCTGAGGATTGGATCCTTGAATAAGGCAATGGAGCTGGAGCTGCTACCAAGGCCGTAGGCAAAAGTAGATTTAGGTGGTTTGATAAAGTCATTAGGAAACTTTCATTTATGTACATAGTTATTAATGAAAAAACTTTTATTCATGTTAATGAATAATGTTGATTTCAATAAAAGCTCCTGTTTTAGTTTTTCATTTGGTACATTGAATTATTGACTTTACATCATAAAACCGCCTAAGTTAGTCATGCACGTACAACAAAACAAAAGGAAACAAGATAATGAAATATCTGCCCAATTATGGCACGCTCGACTTGGACATATATCTAAGTCAAGGATTCAAAAGTTAGCATCATCTGACGCGATTGAAATCAATCGCATTGATGAAATGCCAACATGTTAACCATGTTTAAAGGGTAAAATGGCTAAGTTGCCATTTAAGGGAAACCCTGAGCGAGCCAAGCAAACATTGGACTTAATACATACTGACGTATGTGGACCACTAAGAAAGAGCGCCCGAGGCAGCTATGACTACTTCATCACTTTCACTGACGACTTTAGTCGTTATGGATATGTGTTCTTGTTGAAACACAAGTCTGAAGCCTTTGAGCGATTCAAAGAATTCAAGATGGAAGTAGAGAATCAACTTGGTCATACGCTAAAGGCTCTTCGTTCTGACCGAGGTGGAGAATTTCTTAGTAACGAATTTCTGAATTATCTTGTAGAGCATGGAATACTATCGCAGTGGACTCCTCCTGCAACACCCCAATTAAATGGAGTAGCAGAGAGAAGGAATCGAACTTTGATGGACATGGTTCGATCCATGATGAGTGCCACTGACCTTCCTCTTTCATTTTGGGGACATGCCCTCCTCACGGCAACGAAGATACTAAACATAGTACCTTCTAAATCCGTAGAAAAGACACCATACAAATTATGGTTTGGCAAGGCACCCTCGTACGCATTCATGCGCATATGGGGATCTCCCGCTTACGTTAAAAAGCTAGTGGGAGATAAATTGGAAACTAAATCCACTTTGTGCAAATTCGTGGGGTATCCGGATAACTCGATGGGATACGAGTTCCACGATCCTACAAGACAAACTACGTTTGTCTCGAGGAACGCTCACTTTTTGGAGAAGGATTTCTTGGTTGACAAGAAGGAAAATAACGTAGAACTGGATGAGGTCACTGAAGCTGAAAAGGCCGAAGAGGTCGATCAAGCTGACCCGTCGCCACAGGCAGTGGGAGAACATGAGCATGAAAGTGCACCAGAAGGTACACCGATTCTTCGTAGGTCAGAAAGACAACGTAGAGAACCCGAGAGGTACTACGGTCTGCTGCATGAGACTGGACAGTCTCTAACCGACCCAAGGACTTACGAAGAGGCTATGCTAGACATAGACTCGGGAAGGTGGCGCGAAGCCATGGAATCCGAATTGGACTCCATGCACTCAAACAAGGTCTGGGCCTTGGTAGATCCACCAGTGGGAGTGGATCCCGTGGGTTGCAAGTGGATCTATAAGCGAAAACTTGGAGTGAACGGAGAGGTAATAACCTATAAGGCGCGATTAGTGGCAAAAGGATATACTCAAAGACCTGGAATTGACTTTGAGGAGACCTTCTCGCCCGTCGCAATGCCTAAATCCATTCGAATCTTGCTGGCCATAGCTGCGTGGTATAACTACGAGATATGGCAGATGGATGTGAAGACTGCCTTTCTCAATGGGGACATTGATAAGGAGATCTACATGGAGCAACCAAAAGGATATGCATCCAAAGGAGATGAACACAAGGTGTGCAAACTCCAGAGGTCCATTTATGGACTGAAGCAAGCTTCCCGAAGTTGGAACATTCGTTTTGATGAGACAATCCAAACTTTTGGATTCATCAAAAACATGTTCGAACCTTGCGTGTACAAGAAGATCAGTGGGAGTACAGTTGAATTTTTGGTGCTTTACGTTGACGACATTCTTCTCATTGGAAACAATGTGAAAGCGTTGTCCGAAACTAAAGCATGGTTATCTACACAATTCTCAATGAAGGATATGGGAGAAGCATCCTTTGTACTAGGTATAAGGATCTACCGAGATAGATCAAAAGGACTGCTGGGCCTCTCCCAATCCCAGTACATAGATAAAATCTTGAAAAGATTTAGTATGGAAGAATCCAAGAGAGGATTGCTTCCAATGAGACATGGGATTGCACTCTCTAAGTCTATGGCCCCAAAGACGTCAGAAGAGAGAAGCAATATGTCTCGAATACCATATGCATCCGCAATAGGAAGCATAATGTATGGTATGTTATGTACGAGACCAGACGTAGCGTACGCTTTAAGCGTTACAAGTCGCTACCAGTCTGATCCAGGTGAGCAGCACTGGATAGCCGTAAAGGCAATTCTGAAGTACCTGAGAAGGACTAAAGAATTGTTCTTGGTATACGGCGGAGGAGAATTGAAATTGGAAGTCTATACAGACTCGAGCTTCCAATGTGATGTAGACGACTTCAAGTCGACATCAGGATACGTATTCTGCCTCAATGGTGGTGCGGTTAGCTGGAAGAGCTCCAAGCAAGAAACAACCGCGGATTCAACCACCGAAGCTGAATACATTGCTGCGAGTGATGCAGCAAAGGAAGGTGTTTGGATGAGAAACTTCATCCAGGAATTGGATGTGATACCTAGCATCGCTGAGCCCATTACTATCTTCTGTGATAACAATGGGGCAATAGCGCAAGCAAAGGAGCCGAGATCTCATCAGAAATCCAAGCACGTACAAAGACGATACCATGTGATAAGAGATATCATTGGTAGAGGAGACATTAAGATGGAACGTGTCGACTCAGAAGATAATACGGCGGACCCGCTAACGAAGCCTCTGCCTCAAAAGGCATTTGAGAAACATCTGCAAAAGATGGGACTCAAGAACATAAAAGACTGGCTTTAGGACAAGTGGGAGATTGATAGAAATAGTGTCCTGCAAGCCATCTGTATGGCTAGTATTTATTGTAATAAATGCGGAACTATTCAATTTCAATTAATAAATGCACTTTATTAAATGGTCATCTTTATCTTATGTAATAATTATCTACGCATAAGGATAGAAGTCCTTAGATCACAGGGCTATGGGACAACCCGTGGATTGATCCCCAAGGCCGTGATCTAGAACTTATTCAAGAGTCGTAGAATCCAATCGAGATGGGACATCGTTGGATTCGGTTAGACTCTCACTATTGTGTGTACTCCGATGAACTGGAGAACGCTGGGGTCCACGAGCGTGACTGGGATGGTCGACACACATAAGTGGATGGCTTGCTGGGATGGCAAGCGCACTGAATACCCCAATTAGGAAATAACTCACCATGGAAACGGTAGTCGCATATCGGGGTTGAAGTTATTCCAAATTTATAATAGTATACAAGGAACAATCCCTAACTACTTGAGGTGATATGGTTTATCTGGTGCGAGAACGTTTATACTTTGATATGAGTTCCGACTGACTGGGGATCGCCAGAAAGTCTCTGTGGACTCATGTTGGGTATAGAGGAACTCGTATGCAGATTCATATCATTAACATAGGATCCATTGACCCGACTTGATAGGTTGGGAAATTCTCCTATGGATTTCTGTGAGAAATTAATTCTGGTAAAATCCTTGGCCAAGGTTTCTGACGACTTTATGTAAGTAGCTCATAAAGATTAAGTCAAAGAGAATTTATTTCGAGATCAGAGTACATAAGGTCAAAGACAAAAGAAAAGGGAATCCGATAAAAGACCATACCCTTAAGTCTCGACTGGGAGATTGATCGATGGAGAAATTATGTCGTATATGGAAATTATAAATGATAAAAGGTTCACTGAATTAATTAACCAGTGATTGGGCTCCATGGGCTTGTGGCTGGACATCGACCGTGGAGTGTGGGAGAATTCCCAAATTGGCAGGGGTGCTAATTTTGGAATGGTCAATCGACAGAGTGTTCGATTGATTTAGAGTAAGTCTTACTCGAATAATTAAATAATATTTAATTATAACCCACGGCCAATTATGTGGTGAACCTACGGGGGCATACACAATACACAAGTAGCGAAAGCGAGGAAATAAGAACGACCGAGTCGACTGGGTCGATTGGGTGAATAATCGACTGGGTCGATTATTGTGGGTGGGTCGACTGGGTCGACCCAATTGGAATAAATTGAGATCCAATTGGAATTGGATCAGGATCATAAATTAAATTGGAATTTAATTTGTGGAATAATTAATTAAGTTAGATTTAATTAATTAAAAGGAATTTTAATTAAATGAGCTTAGAGTCTGATTTAATTAAATGGGAGATTAAGTTAATTAATTGGGCTATTTAATTGGGAGATTAAATAAAGCCTGGTCAAATTAATTAACTGGGCCATGAATTAATTAGAAGACTTGGTCTTCTAATTAAAGAGGGTCATGGCCCATGTAGGAGAGAGGAAACCTAGTCCTATTAGGACTAGGTTAGGGAGATAACTATAAGTAGCTGTCTTGTAGTTATTTTTCACACAACTCCACATGCAAAATTGAGCAAGAGCAAAATTTTATCTCCCTCTCCCAAGCAATAGTCGACCGAACCCATTCTTCCCTGTGGAAGAATTTTTCGTTTTCGATCTTGTTCCTAAATCGTTCCTGATTCCTAGATCATAATATATCTTGTGTTCTAGCTAATCAAGATATATTATTTTCGTGATATTGTGGTGTATCAACTCGTAGAGGCGCAACACGTGGGGCGCTCCTGGAAAGGCCTGGATCGATTTTCCTGGAGCAGAAATCAGAGTTCGTTTTGCTGACTGCCAACTTGGATTTGCAAGGAGATAGGTATAACGTGTAAACTTATACTATCGTTTCAATTAATATTTATATATATACACCTAGAGTAGTATCCTGGCAAGATTCCGTAAGAGGTCCTAAAAAATTTATATTCCACTGTGCCTAGGGCTGTTTATCTTACCGAATCCCAACATACATATATCTTTTATACTATGTGATACCTTTTCTTAAGCAATTAAAATTAATTCTATGTAACCACATTTTAATTTTTCGTTGTACAGACACACCTAATATAACTGAAAAGAGAATCTGTAGATTGTTTATTTGAAAGAAGATAAAAACCAACAACAGCAATTAATATATATTCAGCTTATTCAATTTATAAGCCAAATCAATATTAAAATTTCTATAAAGCCCATACTAACATTTACAATTGATGCTTCTAAGCCCAAAGGTATAATGTCCAAAGGGCCAATCAGCCGTGTTAGAGCCCCATTCGCATAGGAAAAATTGGGCTTCTCAGTCCACCTAGCCCATAAAACTTCCAATGAATCAACACCATGTTTACACTTTAAATCCGTAAAAGTAGGGCTGTCAACGGGGCGGGTTTTAATCCAGATCCAACCCGAACATGGTTCGATTTATTAAGATAATTATCCGATAAGTGATCTGATGGACCTGATCCGATCAAGAAGATCTGTAATCCGAATTATATGGAGCGAATATGAATCTAGATTGATCCGATCCGTTACAGATCCGTATCCGATATATATTACTCATTGTTGTTTATATATTATGTATTTAAATTAAAATAAAATAAAACTATCTATGTTTCACTAAAATATTTTATTATATTAAAAATAATCTTAAAGGAAATGCACGAGAGATGTTGTTGGACTGGCTAGTTAACTAATTGGGCATAGAACAAATTAATTCATGCTATTTAATAAATAAATTAAAACACTAACAATTCATCCTTCAATTTTTGTCTTCTCTTACATTTCTCAATATTGAGTTTTCTTCTTCTTTGTTTCTGTTTATATATTTTTTACTTATATTTTTGTTATTCCTTTTAATTTTTATCACTTATATTTGCCCATCAATTTCATCTTCTACAATTTTCAGGCAATAGTTTCAGTTAAATAAGTAAATTACATTTTTAACTCATGAGAATATAATCTGGAAGTGATTTGGAGGAAAACGGAAAAAAAAAATTTTAATGTGCAAAACGAATCCGGATAATTTATCCGGATCTGGAATATCCACCGAATTCGGATATAGCTGCTAATATTCAAGAATCAAGCGAAACCAAATCCAAATCAGCCCTGATCAAATTCGAATCCAACCCATTGACAGCCCTACTACGTAAAAGGATTGTTTTATCAGAAATTAACGGGACTACAAACATAATGAGTTAGTTCAATATGACTAATGGGCCACATGCTCACAACATGCAAGGCTTTCTCTTCGTTACTTACAAATTGTCAAATTCTTTAAGCATCCGTTCGTTTGACCGTAAAGAAATCTGATTTTGGGTATTTACTTTTTAGTAATCTAAATTCAGAAATATGATTACATTATAGTATTTGGGTATTACTCGAGATTGTACCAAGAAAATTAATTGAATTCCTTTTGAAATGTTTGGTAATGGCAAATAAAACTATCATAATTAAGATAGAATATATGGGTAATAATGTAAATTTTATTTAAATACCATAGAAAAATTGGGTTTCACATTCCCATACTTTTATGGCAAGATTCTTGATTTGTAGGAATATATTTCATTTCTCGATTTTAAAAAATTTGTTCAAATAATATTATATGACTTCAAAAAATTAGATTACCAAATAATATGTCATTCCCGAGTAAACAAACGAGTTATAAATGCAATATGTTCATCGGGGAAAAAAAAAAGAAAAGAAAAAACCCTATAATCTCTTAAATGGGACTTAAAATATTCGAAGGAAAGACAAAAATATCTTCTATGCTTTGTCTAATTTCCAAAAAAAATTCTATGATATTTTAACCCCTAAAAATCCCATGTGTTCGATTTTAATTATCACACTCGACCCAAGTAGAATTTGACTTTTGACTTTTGACGAAATGACAAGATTACTCCAACGTATTAGTCTTTTTTTTTTAATATATCTATTTATTCCTTTTGCAAAACTTAGTATATAATATTCCCTCCGTCTCACTTTTCTTGCTCCTATTTCTATTTTGGGACGTCCCAAAACATGGCTTATTTCTCTCTCAAAAAATAACAAAAGTTTATTTTTTTAACAAATTGACTAAAACTTCGTGCCAAACCTAAATGGAGCAAGATTATTGGGACGGAGGGAATATCTGGGTTGAGTGTGGTAATTAAAACCAACACATGGTAATTTTTGAGATTTAAAATAACAGGAGTTTTTTGGGAGTTCGAAAAAGCATAAAAGGGTGTCGCTCGTACAACTAAGCGTCAGGATAAAATTATCATATTAAAAGGAAAATGTGAGCAAATACTTGCAATTCTCACATTCGAATCACACTCACTTTTCTATGGGAAGTATTTGGCGCATAACACAGTGGGTTTTTAGAAGTTAAAACAATATACGAGATCTTTTCATACTTACACAAAATATAAGAAGTGCTTTTCTCTTTCACTCTAAAATATTTTGGGTTCAAAATTCACGAAAAAATTATTCCAAACTGAGCTTGAACCCAGAAATGGGCTCAAAATTGGTAGCCTATATTTTAACGGGAATGATTCTAAGTTCTAACAGTAACATTTTCCCATGTTATTTTCAATTGTTAAAAAATTGATACGGCTATAAAAACTTTACAAAATCGAATAACGGAATTTTTTTTAATTACAAAATCTTTTCAGTATTTTCAAAACTCAAAAAAGAAAAAAATGAGAGAAAAGAGGTAAAAACAATATATACATTCTACTATGTCTTTTCATTGTTGTAAAATATGTAACATAAAGATAATACGTAAAATATAAATCACAACTTAAAAGACAAATAGAGTTATAACACCACGTAACCACACGAGATTTCGTACTCGAGAGATCGCGCGATGCGACGTTGACCAATCATCCGTCACAATTGTGCGCGAAAGAGGTAACACGCCAACGACTTTTGGAGTTCCATTTCGCGCCACCTCCGAAAGAGTGCATTCACAACACAATCAAATAGTTTATTATCTACAATTATAGATTTTTTTTTTTTAATTTGATATAAATTTACTTTCAATTACATTTTTCGATAGACTTTAATTTTTGTTTTGGTAAGTTAATTAAATGAATTCAATTCAAATTGATTTTAAAAAAGATACCCCAATTTTGGGTTTATTGGAGTTGCTATAACTTGGACAGCCGTCTCTCCTCGTTCTCCATTTCTTCACCAGTTCTCTGTTTCATTGTCTCTTTCTTTTTCAACTTCTCCAAATTAATTTTTTATTTTATTTTGATATGTCGAATGTAAGTGATAATGAAAAGGAATGTGGATTTATTAATAATCGGGTTAATAAAAAGAGGAAAAAAAGGAATCAATCCGAGAAAGATGGTGAAATTGTTCTTGGTGGATGGACTGAGGAACAAGAATCAGCGTTGAATTTAGCTTATGTAACTGCAAAACCAACGCCCAACTTTTGGAAGAAGGTTGCGAAATTGGTAATTAATTGTGGCCCTTTAAATTTCTTATTACAATGCTTGTTTGTTGTAACTTTTATTTAATTATTATTATTTCCATGTGTTTTGATTTCATGTTGTTCATTTTGGAGATGAAATTTAAACCTATTAAATCAAATGATTTTGATTTTGATTTTGAAGAGAAACAATTAAATTGCATCCAAATTTGGATGCAGAGAATAGCAGAAAGTAAATGTGTAATTATGGAATTTGGTCCTTTAAGTTTGTTGCCTTCTTTCTTGTTAATATATGTATTTATTCATAATTTTGATGTTTATATGATCCTGGTTGAAAGCATTGTCAATGGAACAATAATCGAGGCTTCTCGGTCGTAGATTGATGAATTTTGTGCTGTTATAATCTTAAATTTGCTTTGTGGTTTTTTACCCTGTTCTCAATTTTTAATTTTGCTGCCTTTCGAGCTCCGTTGGCATTAAAAAATCCAATGATTGATATTCTAGTGGTTCTTAAAGAATTTTAGTTGGAAATAGTTATAGGCAACGCAGTTACTATTACGTAGCCTCGGGTCATTTTGTACCTAAATGCCTCTGTGTGGTTTTCACGGTAGTTGAATCTCGAGTTTTATGTTCTGAAGTAACAACTCCAGCTCGTGTTTTATGTATGTCGTCATCTATTGATTTTTGTTTGTATGTTGACAATTGATTCTAACTTCTTATAGACCACAAGTTAAAATTTAGGAACGAGTCTTGAATCTTATCCCGTGCTTTTGGTGACGCTTTCCTCGACTCATATCTTCAATCTTTCTTTCAACTTTGTTAACCATTATTTAGGTGCCTGGAAAATCGGCAGAGGAATGTTTTGAGAGAATCCAGGCAGATCACTTGACCCCACCTCAACCTCGTTCGCGTTCAAGGGCAAGGACAAAATCGTCCCCCCTCTCTCTCTCAGCTTCTAAGTTACTCACTAGTTCTACTAATACAAAAAATAAACGCCTCAGTTCCAGCAAAAGGAGTCGTCTTCTAGCACAAAAGACAGTAAGACAACTTTTACAAAAGCAACACAACGAAAATGAAGACTATGAACCCGACTTTTTCTCCGAATTGGAGCCAACAATCGAGGTGGGACCTAGCGTTCTTACAAGATGTGAAGAGATATCTTCATCAGGCCTTAAAACAGGAAAATCACAATCATATAGCTCGAGCAATAACGTAGCTTCAATTAGTCCTCCTGTTCTGAAGCAGATAAAAAACAAGGCTTTGCATGAGAAGTACATTGATAAGCTTCGTCACAGGGATGCTAAAAGAAAGGCGGAAGCGTTAAGGCAAGGTAAATGCAGTCAGGCTAAGAATGAAGAATATGCGAGCGATTTAAAAGTGGCGTCAGTTAAAGTTGCTAAAGATGCTTTGATTTTTGCGGCACAAGATGCTATTAATAAGTTTCGAAGAATGCAGTCGAGCATCAGAAATGATATTAGCGATGTTGATGATAATGGCAATCCGAGTGATGAGGATGAAGGCGAAGATGAACTCTGAAGTCGTATTTACATGTTTGTTTCTTGAGAAAAATTAAGTAAGTTGATCCCGTTTTAGTAGTACTAGGATGTTGGTCTTATGTTATTCAGACATTATTTGTGGATTTGTGCTAGAACACAAGTTTACATGGTGGGAGTCCAAATCATAAGTCAATAAGTGTATAGATATTGAAACGATTGGATCCTCGATATTTTATGCCCCATTTTTATAGAACTAGAAAAGTGCACGTACGTTGTACGTGTTTAGTTTTAATTTTATGGGTATTTTTCATAAATTAGAATAAAATTGGACATTTTCCTGTCATAGAATATCATTTATTTATATGACTGATCAATTTATTTTGTATGAAATTTATTTTTATTAATTATTACTGGTTTATAAAAAATATTATTTATTTCATTCCATCATAATAGTTTCCATGTCAAGATTATTCGTTATTCACCGGTGACACATGTTCATCCGTTTCTTCATTAATTTCACCTGAACTTTCAATGATTTCACAAACATTTTTCTTATTGGTTTCACCACTTTTTGACCAACTTCACCAGTGTTTACCAATTTCACCCGAAGTTTCATCAATTCATTTGTTTTAACTGTTTAAATTTTTTTATCGATTTTTTCAGCTTTTTTTATCGATTATCAACTTTTTTATTATTTTTCCGTTTTTCGTCTATCGTTTTTTCAATTTAAACCATTTTCTTTTGATTTCACATTGTTTTTGTCAGTAAAAGTTCAACTCATTTTTACCTAAATTTTTCATTGATCAAATATGTTTTCACTTCAAGTTTTTACAAATTTGACCAAACTTTCATCGATTCATATATTCTCAGTGTTCAATTTTTTTTACCTTTTTCGTAGTGATTTATCCCCATATTTTTATCGGTTATAACATTTTTCATTGTTTTCTCATTTTCGGTCCATTTCTTTTATTTTTTTCTTCAGTTTAAACTATTTTTTACCCAATTTCACCATAAACTTTTTTTTTAAATTGATTTCACTTGTTTTTACCATTTAACCCCTTTTTACCTATTTTTCATATTTTTTCACTAATTTCAGATGTTAATTCACCTGAATTTTACATTGATTAAATATGTTCTTACTAATTATACGTTTTTGACCGATTTTACCCTTTTTTCACCGGCTTTATCCAATTTTACTGAATTCCACTGGTTTTATAATTTTTCTTAGAAATTCCATTCGAATTAATTTTCATTGATTTCACATATTTTCACTAACTTTACCTTTATTTTAACCGATATTACCCATTTTCATCCATTTTCACAAATTTTATCCGATTTTTTTTATCTATTTCAAATGTATTTAGGATTTCACATGCATTTTTTCACCGGTTTAAAGTGCACATACATTATTGTACATGTGTATTTAATTTCAGTGGTATTTTATTGTAAATCAGAGTAAAATTAACTTTATTATGTCATAAAATAACACATATAATGACTGTTATTCAATTTAGTAACTTCATCATGGGTATTTTCATCGATTTCTTTAGTTTTTTTTGGTTTAAACAATTTTTCTAATGATTTGACTTTGTTTTTGTTGTTTGAACCTTTTTCATTTTATTGATTTCACTCATTTTTACCACTTTAATGAATTTTCACATGTTTTCACCTATTTTATGCGTTTTTCACATGTTCTATCAATCTTTATGTAATTTCCTCGTTTCACCGATGTCATCCATTTTTTTCGCGAATTTCACTTGAATTTTTATCGATTTCACATGTATTTATCGAATTTTCAACTCAAATAATTATACATTATACATCTTCAATTAATTTTAAGTATATCTCAAACTATTTCACTTACCTTATCATTTGAAAGATTTTTCTTTACTGATCTAAACCATTTAACTTATTATGTTAATTAGTTTAATTCGATTTTCATTATTTTTACTGATTTACTCGTTTTTGATCACTTATAACCAATTGTTCATTGTTTTTCCTATTTTTCATCGATTTCTTTTGTATTCTAATATTAAAAAAAAAATTCTACTGGTTTAGTTCACACTGTTTTTGCTAGTTATACTTTTTTTTCTTCTTTCAAATTTTACTTATTTTTATCAGTTTAACTTATATTTCACTGATTTCACATGTTTTTTTATAAGTTTCTCTTGAATTTTCATTGATTTCACATTATTTCACAGACTTTAACCTTTTTCAATGATTTAACCCATTCTTCGTATATTTCACTCACTTTTCACTGATTTCACCAATTTGTTTCCCATGTTTTAACAAATATCACCCAAATTTTCATCAACTTCACATGTATTTATCGATTTAATCAGCACTATTTACTACCAATTTCACCAATTTTTTCACCTACTTCACCAGTGTTCATAAATTTCATCCAGACCGATTTCACATGTTTTCATTAATTACATAAAATTTATTTGATTTGTTCACCAACTTTCATTAATTTTCATCTTTTTTTTCCACTTATTTCACACGTGTTTCTCGAAAAGATTTCCATGAAATTCTGAGGTAATGTTTCTCGTGTCAAAGCATTTTTGTTCATAGGTAAGATGCGATTCTACTTTTTCAGATTTTATGATATTTAAGAGAATTATAATTTTTTTAAGGAGTGGCATTGTACTAAATCTTTAAATAAAACAAATAATATTTTTTACATAACAACATATTGATAATACATTATAATAATTTTACATGTATATTTAAGAAATTATTCAAAATAATAGTGTTTTATTTTTATTCTTATGTGTTATAGGAGAACAGTAATGAAATTGTAAAAGTGATGTAAGAGTTAATTTATTAATTATTGGAGTTATTGTAGGAAATAAGTATTATAAGACCCTATGTCTAATTTGAATATACTTTTATTTTTCTTCCATATTCATGGTGCATGGTTAGGAGGAAAGAAAGTTACAAATTTTCTTAAAATATTTTCATACCAAATTTTTTATGAGAAAATTTAAGGAAAATTTCATGTCTAATTATAATATACTTTACAATTTGAATAAGGACATTTTTGTCTTCACAAAAAAAGAAAAAACTTAAATTATTCACACTTTTAGTATTAAAAAATTAATAATAATAATAATAATATAATAAAATAATAATAATAGAAGTATAGATATAGATATAGATATAGATATAGATATAGATATAGATTGTACTTTTGTTCCGTAATTGTAAAAATATTTTGCATTTTTCGTTATATTGCCCGCTTTCTGTCCGATTTGGGATAACATGTGCAAACCTCTTGTGGTGACATGATGTTAGGGGGTTACAGTATAAAAATCTCCAGATTATAACATTGAGGCTATAACATTGTTGGCACAACTTTTGTGGGGAGCATTGAAAAAGCCTAAACAAAAACGATTTAGTCGATGTATCGTACACGGTTGTATATACATAATTGTGATTGTCTAAGTAACTTAATTTCTTTTACGATTAAATCAATCAACAAACATGGGTTCGTCTAAAATGAGATTTCGAGGAATGAAGAGCACATAAAATAACGTTTATCTTGGTGACACATGTCCCCTTAAAATTTAAGATAAAATAATTTATTTTCTCAAAGACAAATTTACCCTTTTTTATGAGTAAATTTCAACAACACCCCTTGTGCTTTTTCTAATTAAACTAAATAGTTCCTTCTCAAGAGGAGTTACCTCACTATCCTCAGAGTCATCAGATTCCTTAGCCATTAGGCAGAGAAGTGCAGGACTCTCTTCATCAGAAGACTCTTCATCAGAAGTGTCAGAATCTGAATCAGATGAGTAAACGGCAGCTGGCTTTTCTGCTTCTGCTACCATCGCCTTAGCTTTCTGATGCTTTCTTTCTTTTCTGATTCTCTTTTCTTCTTCAGTATACTTCTCAGCTTTAGGATATGGGCAGTCTCTGATGAAATGACCCAGTTTCCTGCAATTATAGCACATCATCTTAGATTTATAAGAATCCTTATCCTGAGAAGAAGAAGTAGGGTTAGAAGTAGAAGCATTGTTATATTTGTTCTTCATTTTTCGTCTGTAGAACTTTTTGAAGTTGTTCATCAGCAATGCAACGTCTCCAGCAGTGTACTCCTTTTTGTTGAGTATTGTGGCTTCATCAGATGAGTCCACATCTTTGCTTTTGTGAGCTGGCCTTCTGGGATTTTCAGCAACAACAAGTGCAGCCGTGGGATTTGAAGTCAGAAGAGCTTTCAACATAGTGTATGCTGATAAGGGACTCTTCAAGAAATTCGAGAAGTCCTTAGCTTACTATGATCAGAAGCTGATGTTAAAGACATTGTTCAATCAAGAGAAGCCAAGATACATCAATTGGAGAGACAACAGGTTGAACAAATCTATAATTGAACTTCAAAACTCAAAGGAGTTAGCTGATGAAGAACAATGGGTTCTTAATTGGCTAAGAACAGACTCCATTCAGAAGGCCCTGGATCCCAGTTATGTCAAAGACATCATGCATCAGTATGCAAAGGAATTTGCACTGGAGGAGGCCAAGAAAATAGACAACTCCCTGCCAGCCAAGAGAAGAAAGTCTGACAATGCTGAAGAAAGAGCAGTTAACATTGCTGTTATGACCGCCTTGAAGAGATGGGCAGAAAGGTCAAGATACCAGCAGGGTCACTCAAGTGAGTTGCCCCAACTGCCAAGTATCCAACACATTATCTTTGGCAAGGAAGTAAAGGAGTACAGTGAAGTGCCCAAGGGGAATAATGCCTTCGTAAACCCTTGGATCATTGTGAGGCAGATTAGACAAACAACCTGTTTCAATGATGATGGCACTATCACTGATCTGTTCTATGATGACGTCACTGATGAACATAAAACAGCTGACAAGACTGCTGACAAGCCCTTAGCCATTAAGTGGAATGCTATGGTTTCTGAAGATCATCAGGAGACAAAGATGGAAGACGTCCCTGTCCACCAGGAGACTGAAGAAAAGGATGAAGCTGCTGCTTCTGCTTCATCAAGTGATGAACACTCATCACTGATGGAAGCTTTCCAGATGATGATGGAGAATTCAGTGAAGGAACTGGAAGAGAAGCACAATCAGCAGCTGATGAAGTTGAAAGAGGAGCTGAAGAATGAACTTAAAGCAGAATTGGCAGAGTCCAACAAGCTTCAGCTGGAAACTATGCAACAGTCAACAGAGAAGATCATCAAGAAAGAAGTTGATAGTTTTCCCATTCCTCAGGACAACTCTTCGCAGTTAGTGCACAGCTTAAATGACATGAACAGAATTGTGGAAGATGTGAAGGCTGAGCAGAAGATAGCTGATTTAACTGCAACCTTCATCAAAGTCAGTGAAGAAGAGAAGTTTATCAATGCTGGCTTGTTGCAGGAACTTCAGAAAGCTGGAGATGTTATTCCCGAAGAACTTTCAACCATGCAACTCAACATTGACTGCTTCAATGATCAGACTGACAACATCAGTACAACTCTTCATCACCTAACAGCAAGTCATGATGTAGTGAATCAAAATCTGAAGACTTTAGGTGCTGCACTGAAAGTTCCAACAGTTGCACTCAACCCTGCTGCTAAACCTGAAGAAGTCATCAAGTCTGATGATGACAAAAAGGGGGAAGATAAAGGGGAAGAAACAACCAAGGAAACTTCTGCTGCTGTTGAAGCCAAGAAGACTGATGAAGCTACTGAACAGACCAAGACTGCTGAAGAAGAACTTGGAAAGGTTCAAGGCAAAGACAAGTCTGAAGAAGAGACTAAGGAAAAAGCCAAAACTGATGAAGTAATGGCTGAATCCAAAGACTCTGCTGCTGATCAATCAGAGCCATTAACCAAGTACAAGAATACAGAATCAGCTAGAAAGGCGATGGAACTTCTGAGAGAGCAACAACTTAAAGAGAAAATGGAAGCTGCTAAAGAAGTCATCCTTCAAGGTGAAGAAGCTGATGAAGATGAAGAAGAAGATGATGAGGAGTCATCTTATGAATACGAAGAAGTGCTTGAAGAACCTGATGAAGAAGCTGATAGTTAGAAATTATAAAATCTTTGTAATCAGTTTACTTTATCCATTCTTCAGACATCTCATCTGATGAACTTGTACCTGTAATTCTTTTTCAATATCAATAAAAAGACAAGTTCAATCCAATATACTTTTTTTATCTCAGAAAATTTTGAGGATTACAATCTTTAGCTTAAGTTTTAACAGGTACTTGGCTGAAGTTTTGTCATCATCAAAAAGGGGGAAATTGTTGGATAAGGATGAGATGAAGGCACTGAAAACAAATTTAGAAGGGAGGTTTTGATGCATTCCAAAACTTCAAAATCTGCTAAGTATGGAGTAACTTAGCTGATGATCCCTTTGGAAGAAATTTTGACTAAGAATAAGAAGACATCAGAAGAGTCAAAATTTCAAGGTCCAAGACTTCTGATCTGCTGAAGGAAAGTTATCAGACTGATGAAGATCAGCCGACTCAAATCAGATTTGTTCAAGTTTGAGATCAGCTTTGCTCGCCATCAGACTTGCACTTCCGACAGCCAAGTGGAAAGGATCATAAAGTCTTCCCAACGGTAATAAATGCCCCTGGAAGTAATAAATGCTGAAGCACAAGGATATTAAAGACAAATGATTGAAGAAATGCTTCGCATCAGCTGGGTGCATTTAATGCTGCCTGCAGAATAGTACTGTTGACAGTACGGACAGACTGCAAAAGAGCCGTTCGCGGAAATTAAGGACCAGTACTCGAGGAATTTGAATCTTGTCTCTCTTCAACGGACATTTTTCAAAACTCAAGTATAAATAGCTGAAAGAGACGAAGAGAATACAAGCAACACAATCTCTGAGAAATTTTCGAAGCAAAATTCTTTAAGTCTCAAGAACAGCTCACTCATCAGCTTAGTCATTTGTTGACGAAAAGCGAAGTTGAAGAACAAAGCTAAACACATCTTCTGAGTGAATTTGTAAAATAGAGTGTTGTGAGAAGTAGATATCCATCTAAGTGAGTGATATTACTTAAGAGAGTAGGATTTCTTTGTGATTTCTTACTGCGCACTTACGGCCTGTTCATTTGTTGATCGGCGTAAGCAGAGTGTACTGGTTACTTTGTGTTTCTAGTATAACCCAAGATCTTTGTGACTTGGACGAGTGGATTAAAGGATATTTACATCCATATAACCACTATAAAAATTACTTGTGTTTTTACATTGCTTTTAAACTTGCATATTTTCTGATTGGATAAAAACACGTTAAGTTAACTGTTTGAAAAGATTTTAAAAGGAGTTTATAAAACTGGGGAAACACTTTTCAAACTGCTGAGATTACTTGTGAAAAACACTTTGAAAAATCCGCTGCAAGTACTCTAAGTATTAGAACTGATTTTAACAAAATCAGCTAAGAAATTATCAGACGAGTGGTCATCAAACATGTTCAAAGATTTGTTCGCGAACAGACTTTTAACTTACTACTCTGATCAGCTTAGTCTGCTCACTGTTAAAGAAAAAGTTTTAAAGTTAAAATTGAAAGAAATTTTTTTAATGAGGTTTATTCACCCCCCCCCCCCCTCTAAACCTCATCTGACCACTTGGGACCAACAAAAACATATGTTATTTTTATTAGAAAAAGAACCCTGTACTTTTTTTTTTTATTATTGGCAAAAAATATCCCTCTCAAGTCCAAATGACAATAATAAAAAAAAAGAGGGATATTTTTGCAATATTATCAATAACCCCTGACAACATTAAATGATGAAAAAAACATCCCCTTAAATTAAAATATTATCAATAACCTCTGACAACATTAAATTTTTGCAATAAACCCCTGTTATTTAAAAAAAAAAAAAAATTGATAAAAACTTTCATATGATTTATGAAATCCACTTTAAAAATTTGACAAAAATCTTATCCCCCAAAGTTACATATTGTTGCACTTTACCACCCATATGTACAAAATAATCACTTAATTACCGCCTAAAATAATTTTATTTAATTTTTGTTCGACGGAAATATTGTGCCCCTTTAGTCACTACACTTCTTACAAGTCCAAATACTTCGCTCATGTAAAAGAACCGGAAATCCGAAGTTAAAGTAGAAAAATATTTTATTTGTAAAGAGAAAGAAAAAATGCACGTCATGTTTTGACTAATTTTACCCTAAAATACATGTGAGACACATATATGAGTTTTTCGACGATCGAAATTGGCATAAAATCATTTAAGCTGGAAAAATGCAACGGATCTCATACGTACTTATTTTATACTTTAGGTGATAAAATTCAAAATATGTATTAAAATACAAAAGATATTAAAATGATTTGATTTGTGTTAGAAAATTAGAACTAATTGAGATTGCTAAAAAAGAAAATCCTAATCATAAAATGAAAGTGGGGTTGTGTGGGTACGAGGAATTGGGGCTGGGCGGTGTTGTGGTCTCGGAGGTGAATGAAGAGGAATTGGGCGGGGTTGCAATGATTGCAATTATCCCCTTCAAGATTTTAGGTATCTATTGTTCAATTGTAAATGTTCCCCTGAGAGATAAAAATGGTGAGTTAATGGATGCATATTTGGCACGTGATATTTTTCATCCAAAAACTAGCGGCCGAATGAAATATAAAAAAAAGTTATCCAACTTTTGTACGAAATTTGTCTTTTTGAAAAGTTTGGTATGAAATATATAAAGTAGGCAGAAAGTTTGTATGAAAGTGCAATTTTCTCAATTTTTGTTTTGGTTTTGGAAAGATATTTGATATTAATTAGAGATTAGGGAGATTTTTTTAGACATATTAATTAAAGGGTTAGTATGTAATTTAACATATGTTTATTTTTTCTAAATGTCTGATGCCACATCATCATTAGACATTTTGACCAAAATTTGTAGTTCAAATTTATTGTTGACTTTTTTTAATGGCTGAGATTGGATATCTCATATACACTTATGTTCTATAAAATCTTATTTTAGAAAGACCCAACAAACACTAATATTAAACTAAAAAAACTCACGTGAATTAGTGGAAGTCGGACCTCAACCTTACCAAATGAAATAACTTAAAAGAACATTAATTTGTCCATGTTCTCTAATTTCTTGATCATGTACAGTACAAATTTGTCAAAATCACTGAAAATTAAATCTTGGTCACAAGTTATCGAAAAATTAATGGTTGTGATAATAAAAATATTTAAATCATGTTAGAAACTCAATCTGTATTCTCTATTTGGGACCCACACGGACGCATATATAGAATTGTGACCTTTCCAAGTCAAAATTAACATGTCCTCATCTTTTTTCATCCCCCAACCACTTGCATGCTTGTCCAACAACAATTTAACTTCCTTTTTAGTCTCTTCACAAAATGGAAGGCTAAAAAAACCTTTGCTCCCCATTCTTTGCGAAAATTTAGTACAAGGTTCTCTCTATCCTTTGAATTCCTTCAAACCCAATAACATTCTCAATCTTATGACCTACATCAACTTCAAACTCTAATCTTTGAGTACTATTCTTTGGCATAAAAGTCTCTAATGCATCAAAAGGAATCCACAAATAGTTGAAACAAGTCGATATTCTCGACCCAAGCCCGTTTGACGCACCTAAATCGCAATCCTCATCGACCACCGTGACCACGCAAGGATTTAAGCTTTTGATCCTATCGAGGAAAGAATCCCGACAAGAATCTTTCTGCAGGTAAGAATTGTCAAAGTGCTCATCTTGCAAGTACCTCAATCAGTTCTGGCAGTTTACAACTAAAGCCTTGTCGTCCCTTAGTTTTAGCTTCGAGGGATTTAGTTGTCTTAGGAGTAAATCATAGTTGAATTCACACTCTTGGGGTATAGTACTCACACCCACTTCAATCACACTAAATTGAAAAGGGACATCTTTAATTTTAGCTAAACTCGAGAAACGTAGACCAATATCTTCTATCGACACATTGACTAGAGGAGGGACTAATGGCCTCCAACAAAGAACCGATATTCTCAACGACGGAGCCCTTTCGGGTCCTTTACTTAACGCATCTATAAAAGATGGCCATTGCATGCAATGAGTTATGCTAAAATCCAATACATGAATTTTAGAAAACCCTTGAGTTGCTTTGAGGATTGCACTATTTGATGCACAAAATCCAAATCTATGCCATGGGATTAGTTCTACGTACCCGGCAAGTTCCGTGACGGACATTAGCCTATGGTGAATATATGACATGGCGTTGTTGAAATTTAAGGTGGTCGGGCAAAGTCTTGATGCTCTAGAAATGAGAGCACGTAAAAAGTACGAGGCTAGTCTTTGATTAGGGTCGCCGACTGGAGGCAACGTTGTTGAGTACCCACATGACTTGTTGGGCTAAGGTAACGTCATTGTTCTCGAGGGCGTTGGCGCAGTGAAGTAGGAGCTTTTCTATGCATGCTCCGTCGAGGTTGCTAATGGGTCCTCCTAATGTTAGTGTGCTTGAAATATTGGAGTTTTCTGGGGTGGCGAAAAGGGTAGATGCGTGATTTTGTCTAAGTTCTGCTTTCATGGTTGATTTTTTTTTCTTAAATGTGCAAAATGAATCCGGATAATTTATTTGGATTTGGAATATCCACCGAATTCGAATTCAGTTGCTCATATTCAAGATTCAAGCAATACGGATCTGAATCAGTCCTAATCCAGTTCGAATCCGACTCATAAACGGCCCTACGTAAAAGGATTGTTTTATCAGAAATTAATGGGCCATATGCTCACAACATGCAAGGCTTTCTCTTCGTTACTTACAAATCGTAAAATTCTTTAATTGCAATCTCTTCAACAAGGAAAAAAAAAAAACTGAAAAAAAAAGGCAAAAACCCTTCTAGTTTTAACTCCTAAAAATCCTCTGTATTTGATTTTTATTACTTCACTCGAGCAACTCGATCCAAGTCGAATTTGATTTTTGACTTTTGACGGAATGACAAGATTGCTCCATGTATTCGTCTTTATTTATTTGTTTATTCCTTCTGAAAACCTAAGTATGTAGATTTGGGTTGAGTGTGGTAATTAAAATCAAACACAAGGGAATTTTTGGAATTTAAAATAGCACATGGAGTTTTTGGGCAGTTAAAAAAAGCATAGAGTGTCAGGGGTAAAAGTATCATATCAAAATAAAAATGTGATCAAATACTTGCAATTCTCACGTTTGAATCGCACTCAATTTTCTAGGGATATGTATTTGGCGCTGACTTGATAGCACAAGGGGTTTTAGAAGTTATATATGAATTTTTTTTGAGAATTAAACAAAATGTAAGAGGTGTTTGTCTTTCGCCCTAAAATATTTTGAGTTCAAAATTCACGAAAAAAATAATTCCAAACTGAGGAACAAAAGGGAGATGTACACCTCTCTTGCTTGAACCCAAAAATGGGCTCAAAATTGGGAGCCTATATTTTAACAGTAACATTTTCCCATGTTATTTTCAAATGTTAAAAAATTGATACGTATATAAAAACTTTACAAAATCGAATAACGGAATTTTTTTTAATTACAAAATCTTTTAAGTATTTTCAAAACTCGAAAAAGACAAAAAATGAGAGAAAAGAGGTAAAACAATATATACATTCTACTATATCTTTTCATTGTCGTAAAATATGTATCATAAAGATAATACGTAAAATATAAATCACAACTTAAAAGACAAATAGAGTTATAACACCACGTACCCACACGAGATTCCGTACTCGAGAGATCGCGCGATGCGACGTTGACCAATCATCCGTCACAATTGTGCGCGAAAGAGGTAACACGCCAACGACTTTTGGAGTTCCATTTCGCGCCACCTCCGAAAGAGTGCATTCACAACACAATCAAATAGTTTATTATCTACAATTATACAATTTTTTTTAATTTGATATAAATTTACTTTCAATTACATTTTTCGATAGACTTTAATTTTTGTTTTGGTAAGTTAATTAAACGAATTCAATTCAAATTGATTTTAAAAAAGATACCCCAATTTTGGGTTTATTGGAGTTGCTATAACTTGGACAGCCGTCTCCCTCTTTCTCCATTTCTTCACCAGTTCCCTGTTTCATTGTCTCTTTCTTTTTCAACTTCTCCAAATTAATTTTTTATTTTATTTTGATATGTCGAATGTAAGTGATAATGAAAAGGAATGTGGATTTATTAATAATCGGGTTAATAAAAAGAGGAAAAAAAGGAATCAATCCGAGAAAGATGGTGAAATTGTTCTTGGTGGATGGACTGAGGAACAAGAATCAGCGTTGAATTTAGCTTATGCAACTGCAAAACCAACGCCCAACTTTTGGAAGAAGGTCGCGAAATTGGTAATTAATTTTGGCCTTTTAAATGTTCTTATTACAATGCTTGTTTGTTGTAACTTTTATTTAATTATTATTATTATTTCCATGTGTTTTGATTTCATGTTGTTCATTTTGGAGATGAAATTTAAACCTATTAAATCAAATGATTTTGATTATGATTTTGAAGAGAAACAATTAAAATGCATCCAAATTTGGATGCATATAATAGCAGAAAGTAAATGTGTAATTATGGAATTTGGCCCTTTAAGTTTGTTGCCTTCTTTCTAGTTAAAAACTTAATATAGCTATTTATTCATAATTTTGATGTTTATGTGATCCTGGTTGAAAGCATTGTCAATGGAACAATAATCGAGTCTTCTCGGTCTATTCGGTCGTAGATTGATGAATTTTGCGCTGTTATAATCTTAAATTTGCTTTGTGGTTTTTTACCCTGTTCTCAATTTTTAATTTTGCTGCCTTTCGAGCTCCGTGGGCATTAAAAAATCCAGTGATTGATATTCTAGGTTCAAAATATTCTGTTGGTTCTTAAAGAATCTTAGTTGGAAATAGTTATAGGCAATGCAGTTACTATTACGTAGCCTCGGGTCATTTTATAACGAAATGCCTCCGTGTGGTTTTCACGGTAGTTGAATCTCGAGTTTTATGTTCTGAAGTAACAACTCCAGCTCGTGTTTTATGTATGTCGTCATCTATTGATTTTTGTTTGTATGTTGACAACTGATTATAACTTTTAAAATTTAGCAATGAGTCTTGAATCTTAGTGCGTGCTTTTGATGTCGCTTTCCTCGACTCATATCTTCAATCGACTTTGTTAACCATTATTTAGGTGCCTGGAAAATCGGCAGAGGAATGTTTTGAGAGAATCCAGGCAGATCACTTGACCCCACCTCAACCTCGTTCGCGTTCAAGGGCAAGGACAAAATCGCCCCCCCTCTCTCTCTCAGCTTCTAAGTTACTCACTAGTTCTACTAATACAAAAAATAAACGCCTCAGTTCCAGCAAGAGGAGTCGTCTTCTAGCACAAAAGACAGTAAGACAACTTTTACAAAAGCAACACAACGAAAATGAAGACTATGAACCCGACTTTTTCTCCGAGTTGGAGCCAACAATCGAGGTGGGACCTAGCGTTCTTACAAGATGTGAAGAGATGTCTTCATCAGGCCTTAAAACAGGAAAATCACAATCATATAGCTCGAGCAATAACGTAGCTTCAATTAGTCCTCCTGTTCTGAAGCAGATAAAAAACAAGGCTTTGCATGAGAAGTACATTGATAAGCTTCGTCACAGGGATGTTAAAAGAAAGGCGGAAGCGTTAAGAAAAGGTAAATGCAGTCAGGCTAAGAATGAAGAAAATGCGAGCGATTTAAAAGTGGAGCCAGTTAAAGTTGCTAAAGATGCTTTGATTTTTGCGGCACAAGATGCTATTAATAAGTTTCGAAGTATGCAGTCGAGCATCAGAAATGATATTAGCGATGTTGATGATAATGGCAATCCGAGTGATGAGGATGAAGGCGAAGATGAACTCTGAAGTTGTATTTACATGTTTGTTTCTTGAGAAAAATTAATAAAGTTGATCCCAGTTTTACTTAGATGTTGGTCTTATGTTATTCAGACATTATTTGTGGATTTGTGCTAGAACACAAGTTCACATGGTGAGATTGAGGTTGTATGGGAGTCAAAATCATAAGATTGTATAGATATTGAAACTATTGGATCCTCGAGATTTTTCGCCCCATTTTTATAAAATTGTACTTTTGATCCTTAATTGTGAAAATATTTTGCATTTTTCGTTCTATTGCTTGATTTGGGATCACATGTGCAAACCTCTTGTGGTGACATGATGTTAGGGGGTTATAGTATAAAATCTCTAGATTATATTGTAATTTCGAGACTGTTTTGGGTCGGTTTATTACATTGTTAGCTCAACTTTTGTGGGGGAGCTGTGAAAAAGCCTAAACAAAAACGATTTAGTCGATGTATCGTACGCGGTTGTATATACATAATTGTGGTTGTATAACTAAGTAACTTAATTTCTTTTACGATAATTAGATCAATCAACAAACATTAATATTAAACTAGAAAAAAACTCATGTGAATTAGTGGAAGTCGGACCTCAACCTTACCAAATGAAGTAACTTAAAAGAACATTAATTTGTCCATGCTCTTTAATTTCTTGATCATGTACAGTACAAATTTGTCAAAATCACTGAAAATTAAATCTTGGTCACAAGTTATCGAAAAATGGTTGTGATAATAAAAATATTTAAATCATGTTAGAAACTCAATCTGAATAGAATTTTCTCTGTATTCTCTATTTGGGACCCACACGGACGCATATATAGAATTGTGACCTTTCCAAGTCAAAATTAACATGTCCTCATCTTTTTTCATCCCCCAACCACTTGCATGCTCGTCCAACAACAATTTAACTTCCTTTTTAGTCTCTTCACAAAATGGAAGGCTGAAAAAACCTTTGCTCCCCATTCTTTGCGAAAATTTAGTACAAGATTCCAATCTCTCTATCCTTTGAATTCCTTCAAACCCAATAACATTCTCAATCTTATGGCCTACATCAACTTCAAACTCTATTCTTTGAGTACTATTCTTTGGCATAAAAGTCTCCAATGCGTCAAAAGGAATCCATAAATAGTTAAAACAAGTCGATATTCTCGACCCGAGCCCATTTGATGCATCTAAATCGCAATCCTCATCGACCACGGTGACCACGCAAGGATTTAAGCTTTTGATCCTATCGAGGAAATAATCCCGACAAGAAACATTCTGCGGATAAGAACTGTCAAAGTGCTCATCTGGCAAGTACCTCAGCCAGTTCTGGCAGTTCACAACTAAAGCCTCGTCGTCCCTTAGTTTTAGCGTCGAGGGATTTAGTTGTCTTAGGAGTAAATCATAGTTGAATTCACACTCTTGGGGTATAGTACTCACACCCACTTCAATCACACTAAATTGAAAAGGGACATCTTTAATTTTAGCGAAACTGGACAAACGTAGACCAATATCTTCTATCGACACGTTGACTAGAGGAGGGACTAATGGCCTCCAAGAAAGAACCGATATTCTCAACGACGGAGCCCTTTTGGGTCCTTTACTTAAAGCATCTATAAAAGTTGGCCATTGCATGCAATGAGTTATGCTAAAATCCAATACATGAATTTTAGAAAACCCTTGAGTTGCTTTGAGGATTGCACTATTTGATGCACAAAATCCAAATCTATGCCATGGGATTAGGTCTACGTACCCGGCAAGTTCCGTGACGGACATTAGCCTATGGTGAATATCTGACATGGCGTTGTTGAAATTTAAGGCGGTCGGGCAAAGTCTTGATGCTCTAGAAATGAGAGCACGTAAAAAGTACGAGGCTAGTCTTTGATTAGGGTCGCCGACTGAGGAGGCCACGTTGTTGAGTACCCACATGACTTGTTGGGCTAAGGTAACGTCGTTGTTCTCGAGGGCGTTGGCACAGTGAAGTAGGAGCTTTTCTATGCATGCTCCGTCGAGGTTGCTAAGGGGTCCTCCTAATGTTAGTGTGCTTGAAATATTGGAGTTTTGTGGGGTGGCGAAAAGGGTAGATGCGGGATTTTGTCTAAGTTCTGCTTTCATGGTTGTTTTTGTGTTTTTTGTGATGTGTGGAGAAGGAGATTGAGAGGTAAGTTATATAAAGATAGATGAGAAGATAATTTAATGGCAACAAGAAAAGAATATTTCTTCAATAATTTAGAAGTATGGAGACAAAAAGGTGGGGATTTTATCACCTAAAGGGACATAAATTGGGTAGAAAGTGGAATTACAAGAATTCCTAGAATATATAGAATATATATTTACATTTGTATTTATTGAAATCCTAGTTAATATCTGATATTCTTTTTTTTTTAATGATATTTAAGATTTTAGACTTGATTTAATTTTCTAAGGTAGTGTTGAACACATGCGAACTTTAATTTTTATATAGGTTCACCACATTATTGGGACTAATTTTGATTTAATTTGGTGATTAATAGAAATATGTCTAATTTGCTTAATTGGATAAATTAATTGTTACACCAATCCTATAACAATTCATATTTTTAACAAGCTTTTCGAACATTTATTATGAATAGATTGCGAAAGATATTGTCAATTTTTGGAGCATGTAACTTGACATTAAAGCTCATTTCCTCTATTTCGGCTTAATTTTATCTTTTTATATTCGAATGCTTGCTAGAGAGGTTTCCACTTAATATGTCCGACGCACCTTAAAAGATCGAGTAACTCAAGTCAGTGACCTGTATATCTTTGAAAAACCAAAAACTATACTTACGTAAATAAACAACAAAAATTTAGATTCTTAAGAAGATTTGCTTAAGAAAATAAAGGCAATGAAAAAGTTAAATAGGATGTAATTAGCCGCCCTCCTTGTCGAATTTGACTCGTGGAAATGTCAATTAAGACAAACTAATCTTGTATTTGTTCACATAATATATGTTTAGCATCTCCTTTGAGTATTAATTGATGGCTACCTCACATTCCATGTTTGTTTTCAAGTAAGCATGGGTACACATCAAGACGGGATTCAAGATCGTGTAAATCCAGAGGCAAAGACAAAAGTAGACCCTCTTGCTCTTTATCTCTTTCTTCTTTTTATTTATTTATAATTTATTTTTGGTTTGTGCGTGCGCGTATGTCGAGGATGTAATAGACGATTGTATGCTTCAAATGACATTGCACAACGTATATCATCGAAGTTCATGTACTTAAAGACGCTATACAGTGTGTTAAATTTAAGTCGTTAATAAATTAAAGAAAGTCATATAAACACAAATCATAAATGTTCATTTTCAGAATTGATGTTTGATTGTGAAGGAAGTTTTAGGAAAATAATGAAATTAAAAAATTAAGTTATGGAATCAAATTAAAACCAAGGGAATAATGAAAGAAAAAAATTAAAATAGCTTAAAATATTATTTGACTTTTTATTTTTGGTAAAATAATGTGGGGATATTCATTTTTTTCATTATATTAACTTAGTAACTTTATTATAAATAAATTTGACACTTATGTATATTTTTTAGTTACCGAATTTATATCAATATCAATATTAAAAATTGAAAATGTTATTTAGGAAATATGTATTACTAAATTAGACATAGTCAAATAATATTAATAATAATAATAATAATAATTATGATTAAGTAAAATAAAAAACTATCAACCCCCCCCCCCCCCCCCCCTTATTTGTTTAATAAAAAATCTTCCTGTGATTTTTTTTTTTTATTATCAAAAAAACCATTTGAAATTTTTTCATAAATTATAGGGAGGTTTTTGTCAAAATTTTAAATGAACAAAGGGTTATTGCCAATTTTTATAGTAAACAAAGGGATTTTTAGTAATTTTTTAGATAAAGAGGGTATTTTAGGATTTTCCCATCAAATTGGTGGGAAAATTTTTTCTGCAAAAAAATTGAAGGAAAATAATAATCTTTTTTTTCATGTTATCCAAACAACAAGTGGAAAAATAAAAATGGTTTTTCTCTCACTTTCCTGACAACCAAACAAGCTATTAAAGTATAAATTACATATAAGTACATAAATAAAGCTATTGATCATGGTACATAACAAAAGCGCGAATCTGCTATGATCGTCTTTCCCAAAGGATTTGCTCGTCAATCTTGCTCAACATCTCATCATCAAGTCGTTTCCATGTCTTAATTCTTTTTACTCCGTTCCAAGATTGTTCCCCTTTGTCGAGTGTAGCCAAAATAACTCTTGCTCTTCTCGACCAACCTGCAATACCATAACCATGATATCCGAACCCTCCGCCATAACAAAACCAAATGCCTCCAAGATCCCCACAAAAGTCATTGTTGTGATCATGACCTATAAACACGGCCTTCACATCTTTCATGGAGACGAGTGTCTTCAGAACTCCAGAATGTACACTCGAACATGCCACATATTCACGATACTGGCCAATTTTATTGTAGATGGGACCTTGTCTAATTTCTGGTATCGGAATGTGGAAGAATGCCAGTGAAGGATCGCCATCTGGCTTTTGTTCCTGTTATTTTGTGACCTGCAACATGTTAATGATTCTAAATATACAATGTAAGTTCATGAAAGTTAAAATGGCCCGATAAAGATCAAGGAGAATCTCTAAAAGATAACTAGCTCTAACTCTTTCAAAGTCTTATGAGTTTACGAAAGGATCATATAGTTACTCACGTTCGAAATGATATGTTTAAGAAGCACCGGGAGTCATGTCTAAATTACCCAATGACTCAAAATAGGGATAAAGGGTCCAAGAAAAACGAGAAAACCTTATGATATGTATAATAGAACCCTTCTTATCCCAAAAGGCTATACCCTCGACCAAGCAACCAACCAACCAAAAAATACCTTTCTAGATTCAATATATCTAAAGGGTGTCAAAAAAGAATTAACTAATCTCTGTTTGTTATATCTACTAAGATGTTACAATTCACCATGTTAGGTTATCTCTTGCATGTTATAAAAAACAAAGGTTTAAAACGGGATCTAGTAGGTTCGAGGGAAGCCTTGTCAACAAAAGAATTTGTTTTCTAGATGATCCTTCTAGAAGAAGGTGATTCAAGTCTCTTTGTACTCTATTTCTATAAGAGTTAATGGTAATTTACCCACTGTGATTTGCATAATGTTCAATTTACCTCCTTGTGATCAGAAAAAGAGCAATTTACCCCCTGTGATCTAATAAAAACTTCACACCGTCTCCCTAACATTTTTAAGCATATAAAAATACAAATTGACAAAACTACCCCTTTTATATGTGTCACTTTACCCCCTGTCTTATGATGAATGCGGCACTTTACCCCCCTGTGTTATGATAAATGTTGCACTTTAGCTTTACCCCCTATGGCCCACTCTCAAATTCGGCGAGTGAGTTACACTCTCCGGCTGATGGAGGTAAATTGCTCCTTTAAAATCCACAAGGGGGGTAAAGTGCTTTTTTTCAAATAGAAAAAGGGATATATTGAACATCATTTCACAAGGGGGTAAATTGGCATTAGCTCATTTCTATAATACTAACCATAAAAATAGCTAATAAAGGTTATTAGGTAATAATGCATACTTCACCTGAACTTTTTGAGAAACACGACGAAGCCAATCAAGTTGAGATTCTTTAATCCATCCGTAAGTTCGAACTCCATTAACTACAGCTCTGTCCCCACTGTCAAGAAAATAAAGATTGAGGATACTGCTATTCGCTAAATTGGAACCTGGAGCACCCCATACTTTCAGATTATAATTTCCAAAGCCATCAATTTTAGGCACTGAATTCTGTTTGTTGGAATTAGGAAAATCTTCATATGATGGAAAAGTTTGTGAAATAGAATAATCCATGAGGGAGATGAAAGACATCAACTCTTCACGAGTCATAGTAGATTCTTGGTCGTGATTTCCTAAAACCGCTGCCCAAGGAATTCCAGCTTTTAATACGGGGTCAAAGGCTTTGAATAAAGATTCTGCAGCATCAGTAGCACTTGACCCGAATATGTTGTCCCCTGGATTGCAAAAACCAAATAAGTAAGAAAGAATCACCACTTCACTTAATGAGGAAACACATAAGAAAAGATCTAAGTATAAATTATTTTATACTCTTAAGCTACGAGAAGGTATGGTAATCAAACAGAGGCCTTGAAAATATACACCCCTTCAGATTCGATAACAAATTAAGGAAAATATTAGTTCACATAAACTCTTTATCCCAAGTAAATACGTTCACCTAGAGGTGTTACTACAAAATAAAGTAGCCAGAGATTTTACATGCTCCAAAGCTTTTTGAATTCCAATCACTAGTAGCAAGCATTCTTTAATATTTACAGCTCAGTCAAAATTATTACATGATAAATATTGTTTTATAGAATTACATCTTATACTGATTGTGAGGGCAGAAAATCAAACCAAACTACTCAATATTCCACTCGGACTTGCTCAATAGAAGCTCATTTAGGCTTGGTTTATATGCTGAGAAATAAACTATATGTTATAGCGAAAATGATACATGCATAATAAACAGTACATACGATTCTTGAATCTTCCTTTCACGAACTAAAAAGATACATGCATGTCAAAGAGGGGAATTATGGAACTAAATGTTGATTCATGTATTAGCCTAGTTACATGTTGGGAAAAATCTTATAAATACTCGTGCAATCTACCATTCGTAACAAGCCAAGAACATATAAAGTTGTACTATCAATACAACTCTCATATTTTCTCTATTACTTTCTCTTGTGTGAGTTTCAGCGTTGAGTGTTCATACACTCCAATTTCCAAGACGTTAAACATATCAAACAATATTGAACAACATTTTTCACTCGACTTTAACTTTTCAAGCCCAAGTCAATAAGCTAAAAAGTAACGATGTATATCCGCAAATATCATGCTACTCGAGCTCGACTTGACAAAATCCCATTTGTGCTTGGTTCATTAAACAATCGATCTAAGCTCAAACACAATATCAAGCTCAAGAAACCAAGCTACACAACTTGTTTACACCCCTACATGTTATATTTTGAATTACAAGTAAATTGCCTAAACCATATTTCATCTTCATGTGGTATAAATACATAACACTAGCTAATTTTATCTGGAATTGAACCATGAATTCAATAACATTACCGGTAAAAGCAATAAAATCCGGTTTTTCGAGTTGAATCATCTTTTGAAGAAACCGAGTGGTGTTGAGGTCAGAACAGTAATTGAACTCACTATCCAACACGTCTCTGCACCGAGTCATCTTCCCATTCCCATAATGCATATCAGCCACCTGTATAAAATACCCACATCAAGATTCAGCAATCCCCCAAAACCCACAATCATATTAAATTAAAATAAGAAAAAGAAATAATTTAACTAATTAAATTTACCTGGAGGATTTTGAAAGTGCCGTCGGAGCGAAAGCGCATAGGAAGGGGTGCGACTTTCTTGATTGTGGCATTTTGGTGATTAACTATGAGATTGGGGTTAATAATTAAGAGCGTATGAAGAAGGTGAAGTGAAGAAGCTATGAGGATTATGTAAATTAAACTCTGGATCCATGTCTTAATATTACAGGATTCCATTATCATCGATTACTACTAATGACTGGGAAAGAAGAGGAGACTTTCCGATTTCTTATTAGTATTTAGTTCTTCCTATTTTAATTACTGGTCCGGGCGATGTTCTTGGATTTCATCTTGACCGTTGACTTGTTTCTCAAGATGGATTTGGGAAAAAAAATAAAAACAAATTTTGTTATAAATTGGAAGGTTGAACATCACTTTTGGTTCTTTTTATGTATTTTATTTTATAGTTTCGTCTTTCTTAATATTTTAAATTTCACCGTCAATAATCTTTCTAATCTAATCGGGTGTTTGGTATTTTGCACCCTGAAATTATAGGGTTTTGGTACTTTGCACCCTGACTTAAAAGTTTTGATACTTTGCACCCTGGCACTTTGCACCCTGAAAATATAATTTATTTGACACTTTGCACCCTAGTGTGTGTTTTAGTGAGAAAATTCATTGATAGAAGGTAGAATAGTTATTTTCAATTTTTTTTTGCACTTTGCACCTTGGCAATATAGATTTTGCACCCTTAAAATATAGAATGTTGGCATTTTGCACCCTAAAATTATAAATATTAGCATCTTTCGCCCCGAGTTAAATTTTTTGGCACTCTGCCCCCTAAAAATATAATTTGTATGACATTTTGCACCATAATATATTTTTCTTAAAAAAAACAGACTCATGAATGTCGACGATGTAGAGATAAAATGATCATTTCTATGCTCAACAATCATAAACTTGTTTTTCTAAATTTATTTTACTTTATAATAACTTATTTTAACATTTTCTCTCTGTAAAATTTAGATTAAAAAAAGACATTGTCTTCATTTTATTTTCAAGTATCCTCAAGATTATTTACTTTATATCTAAAATACACGTTTACATATCTAACATATTATTATATTGCATGTTATTTACATAATTTAGATTATCATATTAAGTCCGGGTTGAAAATGTCAGAAATTATATTTTTGGGTGCAAAGTGTTTATATTCTATATTTCAGAGTGCAAAGTGTCAAAACCTATACATTTAGGGTTTAAAGTGCCAAAAATATTTGAAAATAACTATTATACTCTTCAATAAATTAATTTTTTTTCTTCAAAACACACACTATGGTGCAAAGTGCCAACTAATTTGTATTTCTAGGGTGCAAAGTGCCAAAACTTTTAAATTAGGGTGCAAAGTGCCAAAACTCTATAATTCCAGGGTGCAAAGTGCCAAAAACCCAATCTAATCTATATATTTGAAGAGTGATTTTTTACTTCAATTGATTGTGTTGACCAAAATTTTAATTTTCTAGAATTTTGAATTATTTTATTATATAAAATTTATCATTGGTTAGCATATATTTAGTATTTAAATTGTAATTGTTATTCCTTCATCATATCAATCACATTTGATTACCCAAAATTACTTCCGTGATTGAACTTTCACGTTTCCAATTGTTGATTTCGAAAATCTAAATAAGGCAATTAGCCCTTATTGAGATTTCCTTAGTCTAATCTTGCACTATTAAATTATTAAATATGATTGATAGTAATTTTGAATCAATAGATCAAATATCCACAATTTTAGTTTTTTTTTTCTTGGTTTCTCAAGGGTTTAATCCCTTTCGAGGCGGATTGTACACATAATGTAGATACCGCTCTCAACAGAAATTCGAACATAAGTCCGCTACTTTGTAGTAGCTAGTCTTTTCCATTACACCAATCACCTGTTAGTATAATTTTAACTGCTAATTACTATTGTTCTTATAAATCAAACCTTTTAGTCCGCGGAGAAACAGAATGTCAATAGTTATTTTTCCCAAATAAATATGTAATTCATGTTTAGTTTTTAAACCTAATATCAACAAAATTGATCACATTATACATATTTGTTAAACCATTAGTTGTTTTTTTTCTTCTCTAGCTTCAATGTTTCTACACTAGGTACCTTTTCCTTGCTCTACTTTATCATTTTTATTTGTTGGATTAATTTCATTCCATTTGATTTTACTTTTTCAAAGTCTCTTTCCCTCCCCCTCCCATTTTAATGCATCAAGAACTATTTTCACGTTTAGAAATTTTATATATATAGTTGTTTTTATGTTAATGATTGTTTCACTTGATATTGGAAAAGTTAACATTTTTCTCATCATTTTAATTTCTTTTAATTTCAATTAAATTTCTTCTCTACTCTCATTTAATAATAATAATAATAATAATAACAAGAAAGAAAGAAAATAATAAAGAATTGAAATGAAAACAAAATGGTTAGAAAAAAAAGGGGAGGGGATATTAAATTAATTGCATTAAAATATAAAAACTTTAACTGTATTAATGGGCAGCTATAATTAATTGCATTCGATAAAAAAAAAAAATGAAGGGGACAAACAGGTGGCTGACAAGTGTAGGCCACCACCGCCCAGACAACCATCAAGCCCATCCCCCCTCCACACAAAACTCCATCCCCCTTAGACACTAAAGATGCCCTTAGTTTTGCATTGTAAAAAAAAAAAAATGATTCGCTTAACTCTATTTCTTAGTTTCTCTTTATAAATTTAATTTGAATTTTCATCTTTTATCACAAGTATTATCTTTCTCTCATCCTACCATCAAAGTAATCAATCAAAATCCAGATTTCATTTTGGATATTGCTATCTTTCTCTCTACAAAATAAGGTATGCATATAATACCCAAAATTTGTGATTTTAACTTAATTGTATTTGATTTCTTAATTGACTTTTCTCCTAATTCATCAAGAAAAATAAATGAATTTTATTTTCTGGGGGACACCATCAAACAAAAAACAGTGTTAGCAAGATGAATTCTGTTTTAGTAATTTGTTTGGTATTTTGATATTTATACAAGAAAAAAATCAATTTCTTGAGAAATCTTTGAGAAGATATCATTTCTTCTTGTCAGAATTATCCTTTATATTTTAATGTTATGTGAAGTAAAAACACATATCCAAAAAAAAAAAAAAAACGATATAAATACTAATCAAATCTAGAAAGGAGCTTTAGATAATTTTATTATTTAATAAAAAAAAAATATATGTTGGAAAAGTAGAATATGTATTCTTAATCAATACTTTTGCAAAAATATTAAAAAGAAATAGTTTTACATGTTTTTTTTTAATGATAGCTAAATCTAAGGCCTAACTAACTAACCAAATGCCTAAGGCCCCAACAAAGTTAGGACCAGCCTTGCTTACTATATAGTTTCACCCATCAAAAATACTAAAATAAGAAATCAATTTAACGATTACAAAAGAAAAATAATATAAACTTGGGACCTGATGGATGGCTTGATATTTGGGGTGGTAGCTTTCTATTGATGACTTGCTTATGTCGCCATTTTCTCGAGAGTGGTAGCTTTGTCTTGATGACTTGCTCTTGTCGCCATTTTCGCGGGAGGGGTGGTAGCTTTCTCTTGATGACTTGCTTCTATCACCATTTTCTCGAGAGGGATGGTAGCTTCCTCTTGATGACTAGCTTATGTCGCCATTTTCACTGGAGGGGTGGTAGCTTTCTCTTGATGACTTGCTTCTGTCGCCATTTTCTCGAGATTGATGGTAGCTTTCTCTTGATGACTTGCTCTTGTCGCCATTTTCGCGGGAGGGGTTGTAGCTTTCTCTTGATGACTTGCTTCTGTCGTCATTTTCTCAAGAGGGATGGTAGCTTACTCTTGATGACTAGCTTTTGTCGCCATTTTCTTGAGAGGTTTTTTCATTTGTCTGTGGTGGAAAAAGTAATGTGGGTTGTACTCGTATACAATAGTTGGGCTTAGTTTATTTATTAGGAGATATGTCCATAAGATAGTTGGGGCATTCTATTAAAGAGATTTTGTTAGGCAGAGTGTAATTGAGATTCACCTTCATGAATTAACACGTGTTTCATTTTTCATTTATTTTAAAATATGTAATTTTAAAAAGACACAAATACCTTCTTAATCTATCAAATTTTCTTCCATACTCCAAGTCTAAATCCAAGTTGTCTTCTAGATCCACCCCACCCAACTCCACCCGATCTCCAACCCTCCCACTCTTCTCACAAATCCGGGAGCCGTAGGTGGGAGAAACGATAGCTGACCGTCACTAAATTTCAATGAATTTTCTTCTCTACTCTCATTTAATAATAATAATAATAATAATAATAATAATAATAATAACAAGAAAGAAAGAAAAATATAAAGAATTGAAATGAAAACAAAATGGTTAGGAAAAAAGGGGGGGAGGGGTTATTAAATTAATTGCATTAAAATATAAAAACTTTAACTGGATTAATGGGTAGCTATAATTAATTGCATACAATAAAAAAAATGAAGGGGACAAACAGGTGGCCGACAAGTGTAGGCCACCATCGCCCAAACAACTATCAAGCCCATCCCCCCTCCACACAAAACTCCATCCCCCTTAGACACTGAAGATGCCCTTAGTTTTGCATTGTAAAAAAAATGATTCGCTTAACTCTATTTCTTGGTTACTCTTTATAAATTTAATTTGGATTTTCAATCTTTTATCACAAGTATTATCTTTCTCTCATCCTACCATCAAGCAATCAAACAAAATCCATATTTCATTTTGGATATTGCTATCTTTCTCTCTACAAAATAAGGTATGCATAATACCACAAATTTGTGATTTTTAATTTAATTGTATTTGATTTCTAAATTGACTTTTCTCATAATTCATCAAGAAAAATAAACAAACTTTATTTTCTGGGGGACAAAATCAAACAAAAAACAGTGTTAGCAAGCTGAATTTTGTTTTAGTAATCTGTTTGGTATTTTGATAATTATACAAGAAAAAAATCAATTTCTTGAGAAATCTTTGAGAATATATCATTTCTTCGTGTCAGAATTATCCTTTATACTCTAATGTTATGCGAAGTAAAAATACATATCTAGAATTTAAAAAAAAACGATATAAATACTAATCAAATCTAGAAAGGAGCTTTAGATAATTTTATTATTTAATAAAAAAATATATATGTTGGAAAAAGTAGAATATGTATATTTAATCAATACTTTTGCAAAAATATTAAGAAAAAAAATTAATTTTACATGTTTTTTTTAATGATAGCTAAATTTAAGGCCTAACTTACTAACTAAATGCCTAAGGCCCCAACAAGTCTAGGACCGGCCTTGCTTACTGTATAGTTTCACCCATAAAAAATACTAATATAAGAAATCAATTTAATCGATTACAAAAGAAAAAGAATATAAACCTGGGACCTGATGGATAGCTTGATATTCTGGGTGGTAGCTTTCTTTTGATGACTTGCTTCTGTCGCCATTTTCTCGAGTGTGGTAGCTTTGTCTTGATGACTTGCTTTTGTCGCCATTTTTGGGGGAGGGGTGGTAGCTTTCTCTTGATGACTTGCTTCTGTCGCCATTTTCTCGAGAGGGATGGTAGCTTCCTCTTGATAACTACCTTCTGTCGCCATTTTCGCGGAGAGGGGTGGTAGCTATCTCTTGATGACTTACTTCTGTCGCCATTTTCTCGAGATGGATGGTAGCTTCTTCTTCATGACTTGCTATTGTCGCCATTTTTGCGGGAGGGGTGTAGCTTTCTCTTGATGACTTTCTTTTGTCGCCATTTTCTCGAGAGGGATGGTAGCTTCATCTTGATGACTAGCTTCTTTCGCCATTTTCTTCAGAGATTTTTCTTATTTGTCTGTGGTGGAAAAAGTAATGTGGGTTGTACTCCTATACAATAGTTGGCTTTAGTTTACTTATTAGGAGATAGGTCCACAAGATAGTTCGGACATTCTATTAAAGAGATTTTGTTTGGCAGAGTGTAATTGAGATATCCTTTCATGCAGTGTTATTATAACCGGACCGGACCGGCCGGTCAACCCGGGTTAACCGCTAACCGGACCCTAGTCCGGTCCGATCGACCCCTCAAAACCAGCAACCTTTTGAACCAGTTTGAACCGGTGAAAATCGGTGAACCGGCAAACCGTCTGAACCGGCGGTTCATTATTTAAAAAAAAAATCCTTAAAAGCACAATTATTTTTCATTTTATGCTTTAAAAATGAAAGAAATCATGTTTTTCACATAAATCTTCTATTCTAACAAATATTAATTTGTGAAGAGTAAAAATTATACTACATATATCATTAAAAAGAAAGAATGATTGAATAAAGAAATGAAGGAATAAAAAGAAGAAAAAGTGGAGACCTGAGCAAAACCTTGAAGCTGAGAGAGGAAAAAAAAACAAAAGGCATGAAGAAGAAAGAAGCGGCTGCTTGTGGGGAAAAAATAGTGAATTTTTAGGGTTTTATTTTTTTAATTAAAGAAGTTAAAGTGGGTCTTATTTTAAATTGGGCCAAGGCCCATTTTTTGAACAAATAAGATAGTTAAAATTTAATAGATTATATTGCTTTCATAGTTAGTAACTTTCATTTAATGTAAGAATTAAATATATTGAAATTATCTAATTAATTAAAATAGAAATATTATAAGAGATTTTTTATTTATATTGATCTATTTAGAATTAAGTTGTCAATAAAATATATAGTACAATTTTATGTACTTTTGAGTTTATTTTTATAAAGAAAGGTATGTTTTTGGTCTATTTTAGGATTTTATTTGTATTATAATTTATACAATATGTTTACTACATCATGATGGAAATCCAAGTTGTCTTCTACATCCAAGTTGTCTTCTACATCTAGCCCACCCCACCCCACCCCACCCGATCTCCAACCCTCCCACTCTTTTCACAAATCCGGCAGCCGTAGGTGGGAGAAACGATAGCTGGCCGTCGCTAAATTTCAATTAACTTTCTTCTCTACTCTCATTTATTAATAGAAATAATAATAATAACAACAACAACAACAACAACAACAACAACAACAACAACAACAACAACAACAACAACAAGAAAGAAAGAAAAATATAAAGAATTGAAATGAAAACAAAATGGTTAGGAAAAAAAAAAGAGGGAGAGGGGATATTAAATTAATTGCATTAAAATATTAAAACTTTAATTGCATTAATGGGCAGCTATAATAAATTGGATTCGATAGAAAAAAAAAATGAAGTGGACAAGCAGGTGGCCGACAAGTGTAGGCCACCACCGCCCAGACAACCATCGAGCCCATCCCCCCTCCACACAAAATTCCTCCCCCCTTAGACAATGAAGATGCCCTTAGTTTTGCATTGTAAAAAAAAAATGATTCGCTTAACTCTATTTCTTATTTTCTCTTTATAAATTTAATTTAGATTTTCAATCTTTTATCACAAGTATTATCTTTCTCTCATCCTACCATCAAGTAATCAAACAAAATCCAGATTTCATTTTGGATATTGCTCTCATTCTCTCCACAAAATAAGGTATGAATAATATCCAAAATTTGTGATTTTTAATTAATTGTATTTGATTTCTTAATTGACTTTTCTCCTAATTCATCAAGAAAAATAAATAAATTTGATTTTCTGGGGGACACCATCAAACAAAAAACAGTGATAGCAAGGTGAATTTTGAATTAGTAATCTGTTGGTATATTGATATTTATACAAGAAAAAAAAATCAATTTCTTGAGATATATTTAAGAAGTTATCATTTTTTCTTGTCATAATTATCCTTTATATTTTAATGTTATGTGAAGTAAAAATACATATGTAGAATTAAAAAAAAAAAAAAAAGATATAAATACTTATCAAATCTAGAAAGGAGCTTTAGATAATTTTATTATTTAATAAAAAAAATGCTGGTCCCAAGTGGTCGATGATGTCTAGAGGAGGGGGGAGGGGGGAGGGGGGGGGGGGGGGGGAGGGGTGAATAGACTTCTGAAAATTTTATAACTTTAAAATTTAAAACCCCAACTTTTTAAGTGAGCAGACTAGGCTGATCAAGTTAGGCGGAGTTACTAGACTGTTCGCGCACACAGCTTTGAGCAGTGTAGTAGACCAATTCTTTTGATTCACTTAGCTGATTTTAATCAAATCAGAGTTCTGAGATGAGTTACTTGCAACGGATATTCAAGGTGTTTTTCACAAGCAATCAAAACTTGGTTTCAAAGTTTTATCCCCAATTTTACAAAGTTCTTTTCAAAACAATTTTAATAAATGTATGCTCTTTTGAAATATGCTAGAAAAGAATGCAGAATGTAAAGCATCGAGATTTTTATAGTGGTTATATGGATTGAAATCATTTAGTCCACTCTTCCAAGACACTTAGATCTTCGGTTATACTATAATCACAAAGATTACAATATACTCTGCTTACGCCGAGCAACAAATGAACTGGCCGTAAGTTCGCAATTGGAGATCACAAAGAAAACCTATCCTCTGAAGTAATATCACTCACAAAGATGGATATCTACTCCTCACAACACTTTTTCTAACAAGAATCACTCATATTTCTTCTTTCTTCAACGTCTGCTTTTGTCAATAAATTACTAAGCTGATGAGTGAGCTGTTCTTGAGTTCTTGAGACTTAGAAAGATTCTGCTTTTGAATGCTCTAAAAAATGTGTTGTCTCGTGTCTGAACTTTTCGAACAAGCTTCCTTTTATACTAGAGATTTGAAATCTGTCGTTGAAGGAAAACATAAATCTTTATCTCGAGCATTGGTCCCTATTTCTCAGGAACGGCTACCTGCGAACGTGTACTGTCTTATCTGCTGTACTTCTTTGTCAGTCGCATTAAATGCACCCAGCTCATACGAGGTTCTTCATCAATCATTTGTCATAAATACACTTTCTCTTCAGCATTTACTTCTTCAAGTGCATTTATTACCGTTAAAGTGACTTGTCTCATCTCATCCACTCAACTGTCCGAAGTCTCTCGTCTGATGAACACTTGGCTGATCTCAAACTGAACAAATCTGTTGAGTCGGCTGAATCACACCAATCTGATTTCCTTCTTCAGCAATAGATCAGTTGTCTCCTCGACCATAAATCTTGACCCTTCTGATTTATCTTCTTTGTTTGGTCAAAATTTCTTTATAAGGGATTTACTAAGCTTCCATTACTTAGCTGATTTTGATGTTTTGGAAATCATCAAAACCTCCCTTCAATATAAGTCTTCATCTTCATCTTCATCCAACAAAAAATACATGTTGGAAAAGTAGAATATGTATATTTAATCAATACTTTTGCAAAAATATTAAAAAAAAAAAAATTAAGTTTACATGTTTTTTTTTAATGATAGTTAAATCTAAGGCCTAACTAACTAATTAAATGCCTAAGGCCCCAACAAATCTAGGACCGGTCTTGTTTACTATATAGTTTCACCCATCAAAAATACTAAAATCAGAAATAAACTTAATCGATTACAAAAGAAAAAGAATATAAACTTGGGACCTGATGGATAGCTTGATATTTGGGGTGGTAGCTTTCTTTTGATGACTTGCTTCTGTCGCCATTTTCTCGAGAGTGGTAGTTTTGCCTTGATGACTTGCTCTTGTCGCCATTTTCGCGGGAGGGGTGGTAGCTTTCTCTTGATGACTTGCTTTTGTCACCATTTTCTCGAGAGAGATGGTAGCTTTGTCTTGATGACTTGCTCTTGTCGCCATTTTCGCGGGAGGGGTGGCAGCTTTTAGGGCTGAGCAAACGGACCGGACCGAACCGGACCGAACCGAATTTCGGTATTCGACCGGTTCGGTAATTCTAAGACCCAGTACCGTTTACCGAACCGAATATTTCGGTTCGGTTCGGTAAAAAACCGACCAAATCGGTTCGGTTCTGATTCGGTCCAAGTTGAAACCGAAAATTGGGTTTGAACATTTAAATTTTCAGAAAATTTATACGTAATTCATCAACACAAAATGACAAACACATCTCCCAATTAATTTGCTCATAAAACCTAAATCAGTACACTTTTTCATAAAACCCACAAAATGATAAACACATCCTCCATCCCCTCTTGACTGCCCCGCAAGGCCGCAACACACCCACCCCACTCCACCATTTTCTTCTTTCTCCAATATTTCTCTCAAATCAATCTTCTTTTTCATAAAATGAATTTGGGGGTTTTTGCCTTCAAGGGTTGGGACTTAGTTTTATCAAACAAACAAAAAACTCACAAAATACCTTGGATAGGGGAGAGATCCGGCAGTGAAGTCGGAGGGTGCGGCTGTGGCTAGGGACTGGTTGGACAGAAATTGGAGGAAGATGAAGTGGGCTGGGAACAAATTGAAGAAAGAGGGGAGAGGTTAATTTTTTTTGTCTTGATTTTGTTAATAAGCGGCTGCTGTAGGATTAGGTTTTGGAAATTTAGGATTAAAAAAAATAATAATCGGTAAAACCGGTTCGGTTCGGGAAACCGACCGGTTTTACCGAAAACCGACCCCTATAAAGGGTCGGTTCTGAGGCAAGAACCGATTGCCGAACCGAAAATTCGGTTCGATAATCGGTCCGGACCGAATCATTCGGTTCGGTTCGGTTCGGGCGGTTTCCCGAACCGTACTCAGCCCTAGCAGCTTTCTCTTGACGACTTGCTTCTATCGCCATTTTCTCGAGATGGATGGTAGCTTCCTCTTGATGACTTGCTCTTGTCGCCATTTTCGCGGGAGGGGTGGTAGCTTCCTCTTGATGACTAGCTTCTATCGCCATTTTCTTCAGAGGTTTTTCTTATTTGTCTGTGGTGGAAAAAGTAATGTGGGTTGTACTCCTATACAATAGTTGACTTTAGTTTATTTATTAGGAGATAGGTCCACAAGATAGTTGGGACATTCTATTAAAGAGATTTTGTTAGGCAGAGTGTAATTGAGATACCCCTTCATGAATTAACATGTGTTTCATTTTTCATTTATTTTAAAATATGTAATTTTAAAAACACACAAATACCCTCTTAATCTATCAAATTTTCTTCCACACTCCAAGTCTAAATCTAAGTTGTCTTCTACATTCACCCCAACCCACCCCACCCGATCTCCAACCCTCCCACTCTTCTCACAAATCCGGCAGCCGTAGGTGGGAGAAACGATAGATGGTCGTCGCTAAATTTCAATTAATTTTCTTCTCTACTCTCATTTAATAATAATAATAATAAAAATAATAATAACAAGAAAGAAAGAAAAATATAAAGAATTGAAATGAAAACAAAATGGTTAGGAAAAAGAAAAGGGGGAAAGAGGATATTAAATTAATTTCATTAAAATATAAAAACTTTAACTGCATTAATGGGCAGCTATAATTAATTGCATTCGATAAAAAAAATGAAGGGGACAAGCAGGTGGCCGACAGTGTAGGTCACCACCGCCCAGACAACCATCAAGCCCATCCCCCCTCCACACAAAACTCCATCCCCCTTAGACACTGAAGATGCCCTTAGTTTTGCATTTTAGTCACCCTGAAATTCTTTAGCAAAATCACATAATATGTTCCTTAACTATTACAACAAGACCAAAATCAGAAATTAGAGCTTACCTTGAGATCTAATGGTGATGATAATGAAGGAATCAAGCAAGAGCAGCAATTCAATTGTGCAGCTGTTGATAAAGGAAGGAAGAAGACCGCAACTGTTAAAGAAGAAAAGAGACCGTTAGTACCAAATCAATTCAATTAGGGATTTACAAATAAAATTGTATGCAGCTTTATTTTTAGTTAGTTTAGTTTTCTTTTCTGTTTTTACCTTTATACCCCTGACAGTCATGTATATATAGTGGTGTTATTGTATTCTATTATTCAATTTCTTCTCAATAATATTTTCAGTTCTTTTTTTTTTCTCAATCAAATTTCCTTTATATTCTCTGTTATCTCCGGTGTTATCTACGGTGATTATTCTGATCATATTCTGGCAAGAAATCAAATATTGATTATTCTAAATTCATATCTCCATAGTTGAATTCTTTTGATTAATATGGTATCAGCAGTTTAAAGAATTGCTTCCGCTCAAGTTCAATCATCAAGATTCTGCCATTTTTGCAGACCATCTTCCTCTCCTTTCAAGTTTTGTACGTTCTCTCTTTATCTTGTTTCATCATTTCTCTGTTTTTCTCATCAAGAACACCACTGTCCTTCTTCATCTTCATCCTGTCTCAATATGTCTATTTCTGACACTACATCTGAAACCACCATCCCAGCCTTAAATTCCACTAGAACAAGACCCCTCATAGAGGACCCATCAGCCCTTTTTACCTACATCCGGCTGATGGTCCGGGTCTTATTCTTGTTTCTGAAAAATTGGCCTCAGATAACTATCAAACTTGGGAAAGATCCATGATTCTTGCACTCAAAGTCAAGAACAAATTAGGATTTATTGATGGTACTATTCTAAAACCTACTAGAGATCATGTGTTAGAAAACTATTGGGACAGGAACAACACAATTGTTGTCACCTGGATCCTCAATTCCCTCACAAAAGAGATTTCTTCAACCATCATATACCACACTTCTGCTATAGATATTTGGAAAGAGCTTCAACACAGATTCCAACAATCAAATGGCCCTAGAATGTTTGAACTTAGAAGAGATATGATCAACTTACATCAACAAAACATGTCTATCACTACATATTTTTTCCTAACTCAAGGTTTTTTATGATGAATTGAAAAAATTTCGACCAAAATGTGACTGTGGAAAATTAGAGGCCTACTTTGAGAATGAATACCTATTGATTTTTTTGAATGGACTGCAAAATTCCTTTTCTCACACAAGAAGCCAATTGCTTCTCATGGATCCTTTACCTGATGTCCATAGGGCATATTCTCTACTCACTCGGGAAGAAAAACAACAAACCCTTCACAATTCCTCTAAGTCCATGGACTCCCTTAATTCAATGGCCTTCTGATCAAGATATACTTCATCAAATCATTAGTTTAAACCAAATAAAAACTCATCTTTTCAGCAAACCAGTCCTAATATCCCTCCTAGAACCTTTCCCTCTTCTAATCCTTCTACTAACAGACCACCCTATACCACTCCTAATCCTAATACTCATAATAATCAATTCAGAGGCCAAAACCGACCATACTGCACACATTGTCAGAGAACAGGTCACACCATGGATACTTGCTTTAAAATACATGGGTTTCCCCCTGGGTTTAGAAACGACAATCCTAATAGACAACAACAATCTCAAGGATCCAAAATAAATCAGACTTCTACCACTAGCACTGGCTCTCAGTTACAACATTCAGAATTACAAAGTTTCATGCATACCTTGTCTCTGGAGCAATGTACTCAGCTGTCTCACATTTTGTCCAACAAGCTTCAAGAACACATGCCTCCACCTGCACAAGATCAACAATCTCAGTCCTCTAATAACTTTGTTAATGCACAAACAGGTATCTGTTCTTCTCAATTACATGCACACACTCACTCTTACACTAACACATGGGTTATAGATTCTGGTGCCTCCAATCACATTTGCAATGACTTAAGTATGTTTACTTCCATTAACCCTATATCCAACACAAGTATTACTCTACCTAATAAGATTTCCATCCCTGTTTCTTTTCAAGATTCTGTTCCTATTCATTCTCAGATTACACTAAACAATGTTTTATGTGTGCCTATTTTTCAATTTAATCTTCTATCCGTAAGTGCTTTATTTAATTGTCTTAAATTTAACATCCAATTTATGCATGATCATTTTTGCATTCAGGACTTGTGCACTAAGAAGATGATTGGCAGGGGTGACCTCTATGATGGACTCTATATCTTGCAGCATACACCACCTAGGACTACTACTTCAAATATTTGCTCCTCTGTTTCTAGTACTGTTTGGCACTTTAGATTGGGTCACTGCTCTGTAGATAGGTTGCTTAGTTTGCAAAGACATTTACACTTTCCTTCTGTAACAAAACTAATGCTCCTACTCTTTGTGATGTTTGTCCTATGACTAAGCAAAAATGCTTGCCTTTTATATCTAGAAAAAACATTTCATCTAGTGCTTTTCATACTATATATTGTGATATATGGGGACCATATAAGGTCACTTCTTATAATGGATTTCGATTCTTTATTTCATTAGTGGATGATTTTAGTAGATTCACCTGGATATTTCTTTTGAAACAAAAATCTGATGTGCTTGTCTTAATTCCTAAATTCATTAATATGGTCCACACTCAATTTAATTCTACTATGAAAATTTTTAGGAGTGATAATGCAAAGGAATTAGCTTTCACTAAACTGTTTGATGATTTAGGAATCCTTCATCGATATGCATGTGTTGAAACACCTCAACAAAATTTCATAGTAGAAAGGAAACATCAACATTTACTTAATGTGGCTAGATTTTGGTTATTTCAATCTAAACTTCCTATTGCCTATTGGAATGAATGTGTACTTACTGCTGTTTTCTTAATAAATAGACTGCCCTCCCCCATTTTGAATAATCATACTCCTTTTTACAAACTATATGGCACTGATTTTGATTACTCATTCTTGAGAGTTTTTGGTTGTTTATCTTATGCATCTACATTAAAGGATAAAAGAACCAAATTTGACCCCAGGGCAAAGAAATGCATTTTTTTAGGATATACTCCTGTAATTAAAGGTTACAAACTATTGGATTTAAACACACATGATGTTTTTCATTCTAGGAATGTGGTTTTCCATGAAACTGTTTTTCCTTTTCATAATCCTTCCATTTTAAAAGGTTTTCTAGGTGACACTGGTCATATACCTGATTCTTCAAATTTTTTTCACTTTGATCCTCCTCAATCATCTGATAATTCTCCCCCATCTTCACCCATTCCTAATTCCCCAATCTTCACTAAATCTGCACCTGATTCCCCAATCTCCACTGACTCTACACCTGAGCCTACTCAGAACTTCAGAAATTCTACTAGACTCCACAAACTACCCACTTATTTACAGGACTATCAATGTGGTTTTGTTAATTCTCCTATTGTCATGTATCCTATCTCTAATGTTTTGGATTATTCTAAAACATCCTCTGCTCATCAAACTTTTATTGCTAATATTTCCGAGGTCACTGAACCTCACACATATAAACAAGTTATTAAGGATCCAGATTGGATTAAAGCAATCAATGAAGAGTTACTTGCTATGGACAGAAATAATACTTGGACAATTCAACCATTTCCACTCAATAAGACTCCTATTGGTTGTAAGTTGGTTTTTAAAATTAAAAGAAAGGCTGATGGATCTATTGAGAGGTACAAGGCCAGACTTGTGGCCGAAGGGTTTACTCAGCAGGAAGGGGTGGATTTTACTTAAACTTTCTCTCCTGTGGCTAAACTAGTCACAATAAGAATCTTATTAGCTTTATCTATGTCTATGAATTGGGACCTACATCAGCTGGACATTACAAATGCATTTCTAAATGGAGACTAGGAGGAGGAGGTTTACATGCAGCTTCCTAAAGGATACACACACAATTCAACCTTTTCTTCTTCTCAACCTCTGGTATGTGAACTACAAAAGTCCATCTATGGGCTTAAAAAAGCAAGTAGGCAGTGGAATCAAAAGTTAAAGTCTGTTCTTCTCAACTTAGGATTCATCCAATCAAGGTCTGACTATTTCCTTTTTACTTCTGGTAAAGATTTCAACTTTATTGTCATATTGGTTTATGTTGATGACATCATCATAGCATGGCCTAATACATCTCTAATTTGCAATATAAAGTCGAAACTTGGTGATTTTTTTAAACTTAGGGACTTGGGCAGACTTAGATATTTTTTAGGAATTGAATTGGCATATTCTAACACTGGTTTGGTAATTACTCAAAGATAATATACCCTTCAGATTTTAAAAGATACAAGTTATCTAGCTTCCAAGCCAGTCACTTAAACTATGGATCTTAAACAATCTTTAAAACAAAATGATGGGGATCTCTTACCTGATCCATCCTCATATAGGAGACTAGTGGGCAGACTCATATATTTGACTATCACTAGGCCTGATATCAATTATGCAATGCACAAATTGAGCCAATTCATTTCAAAACCTACAACTACACATTTGGCTGCAACTCATCATTTGCTCAGGTATTTAAAATCCTCCCCTGGTCAGGGTTTATACTATTCTAAAAATTCTTCCTTATCCCTAACAGGTTTTTGTGACTCGGACTGTGGATCATGCCTTGACACTAGACGCTCTACCATAGGGTTTTGCATATACATATGGGATTCTCTTATTTCTTGGAAAGCAAAAAGGCAAAACACAGTCTCCAAATCGTCTGTTGAGGCAGAGTATTGAGCATTGGGGGCAATCACAAGTGAATTACTATGGATATATCAATTATTGAGAGACTTACATATTCATCATGTCAATCCACCAGTTGTGTTCTGTGATAATCAATCTGCTATATATTTGGCCCAAAATCCAACATTTCATGAGATGACCAAACATATAGAGATTGATTTACACTTCATTAGGGAGCATGTTGAGAAGAAAGACTTGAAGGTTCTTCCAATTTCATCTAATCTGCAAATTGCAGATATATTAACTAAGGCACTCCACAACAAGACCAAAATCAGAAATTAGAGCTTACCTTCAGCTCTAATGGTGATGATAATGAAGAAATCAAGCAAGAGCAGCAATTCAATTGTGCAGCTATTGATAAAGGAAAGAAGAAGACCGCAACTGTTAAAGAAGAAAAGAAGAAGACCGTTAGTACCAAATCAATTCAATTAGGGATTTAGGGATTTACAAATAAAATTGTACGCTGCTATATTTTTAGTTAGTTTAGTTTTCTTTTTTGTTTTTACCTTTATACCCCTGACAGTCATGTATATATAGGGGTTTTATTGTATTCTGTAATTCAACTTCTTCTCAATAATATTTTCAGTTTTTTTTTTCTCAATCAAATTTCCTTTATATTCTCTGTTATCTCCGGTGATTATTCTGATCATATTCCGGCAAGAAATCAAATATTGATCATTCTCAATTCATATCTCCATAGTTGAATTCTTTTGATTACTATTAAATTTACATACCTTAAATTTTATATGTCCGCAATAATAAGACACTTTATACTTCGATAAACAAAATACATCATTTATCTTTTGATCATAAGCAATGACATAATACTTCTCCACAACTTTAGTCCATTGCATCATAAAACTGAAATGAAAAACTAAAATCATATGTCAACATTTACCACATCACCCTCCATCTCTTCAAATGGAAAAACACAGTTTGTCATTCCTAAATTCTCCGCAGCTAATATAACTAGTATTGGGACGTAGATGTAGCAAAGCCCTATATTCTTCTTCAACAAAATTTGTCCCCCACTTCATTTTTCTCGCACTTATTGATCTCCTTAAAGATAGCAAAGCCCTATATTATTCTTCCTATTTTAAATACTGGTCCGGGCGATGTTCTTGGATTTCATCTTGACCGTTGACTTGTGTCTCAAGATGGATTTGGGATAAAATAAAAACAAATTTTGTTATAATCGAAAGGTTGAACATCAGTCAGTGGCGGAGCCACGTTACCTTTAGGGGGGTGCATGGACCCCCCCTGAACTTCTAATATTTTAAGAAAATAGGCTAAGAAAATGGGAGGAAATGTTTAGTTTGTTTGATTTTTATATTAAAATATATAATAAATATATATTTGTTGTTTAATGACCCCATTAAAAAATAAAAATTTTGTAAAGAAAGGGTTCCATGTATGAATTATATAGTTGTATTAAAATTTTATTTTTGTTCACTTGTATATTTTAATCAATTATTAATGTTATTCTACATTTCTAATAAAATGGTATGAAAAATATTAATATTATTATATATTACAAACGTATGCATATATTTATGAAATATACAAATGAACACTTGATACTTATATAGATAAAAATATGTATTCGATATCGTCGTTTGGAATTATTATTGTGATATGATTTTCATGAATTAAAATTTACATGTTCTTGACAATTTAAATATATCATTTTGTTCTTGGGTCAATGTAGCAAAAGTATAGACTAGTTTATATCTCAACATGTTTATTTGATTAAAAATTTTCAAATAATTCAGAATTTCTAACAAAATTTCTTATTAAACATAACTATTTGAAATATCCTCAATAACTCTATGACAATTTCAATCTATGAAAAACTTACGTAGACTTCGTTAAAAGACACTCATCTAGCTATTTGACATTTAAGTTTGAATTAATTTTGTTTGAGAGTAATTATTTTCATTAATATTCAAAATTTAATATAATCTTTAGTTTTACAAATGACCCCGGTGAAATTATTTTCTGGCTCCGCCACTGACATCAGTTTTGGTTCTTTTTATGTATTTTATTTTATAGTTTCGTCTTTCTTAATATTTTAATTTTCACTGTCAATAATCTATCTAATCTAACCTATATATTTGAAGAGTGATTTTTGACTTCAATTGATTGTGTTCCAAAATTTTAATTTTCTAAAATTTTAAATTATTTTATTATATAAAAATTATCGTTAGCACATATTTACTATTTAAATTGTAATTGTTGATTTGATTACCCAAAATTACCCAAAATTACTTCCGTGATTGAACTTTCACGTTTCCAATTGTTGATTTTGCAAATCTAAATAAGGCAATTAGCCCTTATTGAGATTTCCTTAGTCAAATCTTGCACTATTAAATTATTAAATATGATTGATAGTAATTTTGAATCAATAGATCAAATATTTATAAATTTTTTTTCCCCAAGAGTTTAATCCTTTTTTAGGCGGGTTGGACACATAAAGTAGGTACCTCTCCCAACAGGGATTCGAACTTGAGTCCGCTACTTTGTAGTGACTAGTCCCTTCGACTAAACTAATCACCTATTGGTATAATTTTAGTTGCTACTTAATATTGTTCTTATAAATCAAACCTTTTAGTCCGCAGAGAAACATAATGTCAATAGTTATTTTTTCCAAATAAATATGTAATGCATGTTTAGTTTTTAAACCTAATATCAAGAAATTTCACATTATATTTTCTTATTTTCTTATTTCAGTTGGTTAAACTCATCTCTAATTCATTTTTTATATGTTAATTAATATTTGTTCATAAATAGTAACTAACTGTACAAATTCAGCTAATTAAGAAAATGTTGATGTCCCTTCTTAAAAAAATGTTGATGTCCTTAGAGTCAGGGACGAATCCAGGAATGAAGTCATGGGGGACCGAACTTTACTACCGTTATTTTTCTTATAGTGATTTTCAAATTCACTTCTTTACATAACTCTAGAAATCTTTTGTTAATACAATTCATTACATTTTATGAAGATAATTTTGCTATGGGATAAACCATAATGATGGATTAACCTTCAACACACAATTTTATACATTAGGATTTATGGTTCCAGATTCTTAACATTCTTTGTTTGATAAAATGCATCAATCATGGTTGATTTTCTTATAATTTCAAGTTTATATTAATTAATAACTCACCATCAATTGTATAATAAATAAACTAGCTAGTACGAATGCATTATTACATTATTTGTAATTTAAGCAATAAAAATTCACTATAACGAGTCAAATTCATTTTATAATTGGACTATATACTAATACTAAGATATTATTTGTATTTATACACATATATACATATAAAGCATAAATAATTTTTAAAAAATCTTGGGGGGGCCAAGGCCCCCCAAAAATAGGCTAAATCCGTCCATGCTTAGAGTCTTAGTCAATTCAATTCAAAATTTTAAGTCTCGACAAAAAAATATATAATTGTTTACTTCAATATTTTGGGTCTGGATTTCAGTATAATGTATTAATTAATTATAAAATACTTTATAGTATCACAATTGATCCACTTCCATATCTAGACTTATCATGCAATCATAACTTACATAAGCTTATTATAATGCAATCATAACTTACATAACTTACAATCATAATGCAATTATATATATATATATATATATATATATATATATATATATATATATATATATATTGCGTTATACATACTTTGGCTTAAGCTTATTAGTTTTCTTCTCCTTTTTTTTTTTTTTTTTTTTTTTATCTTCGTATCTTATTTTATTTTTAATTCAATTCCCCTTGACGTTTTTGTTCACTCATGTTTTTCTATTTTGTCTAATCAATTTTAATTGATTGATTTTGCAGTGCAACATAACTTTCCAATGGTACATATATTATTCATTTTCCTAATGGTTTACCAGATCTTGAAATTAAGATTTTGCCCCTCCACTTACAGGTATCAACTTGCATTTCAGGGTGCATAGTGTCAAGGTTCAGATTTAAGGGTGAAAGTGCCAAAGTATGATAATTCCAGGGTGCAAGTTGTTAATCACTCCGAATTTTTTGTCTATTATTTTTAAAAAAAAAATCAAATAATGTAAATGATTTGAGTGCGATTTTTAGGAGGTGGTGGTGGTTATCGTGTGGCAGGGGAGGTAAATATATAACAAAAATTACTAAATTAAGAAAAAATAAGAGAGTCCTAAGTGAAACATATAGTTTTAGAATTATAAATTATTTTGTTTTCATTGATTTATAAAAGAAAACTTTTTGATGAAAATGATGAAGATTTTGATCAAAAATTTTAATTAATTAATTCTTTGAGAACTCTGAATAAGCATTCTTGATCTTTAATTACGCAAAACTATATGCATTCCGTAGCATGGGACTTATGCTAGTTTGTTTTATTATAATCCTTCTCATACAATTTTAAGGTGGCTCTGACGTCACGTGATTTGCACGTGACTAACATGAGGGGTTTTTAGAGAAATTCACGCAAAATAACAAGTTTTTCGTACTATTTGTTGAACAAAAGTTGAAGAACATGCATGTCCCTGATGGCCTGATGTGGTTAATAAAAATCCCAAAATCCTGTTATTTAACATAAATTTTTTGAAACTACATTGAAACATTGAATTTTTTATTAGTCGTGTGCAAATTATGTGACGTTGGAGCCACATTGGAACCGCCTAAAAATATCTACAATGAAACTAATACTTGAAATTGGGGATTAAAATGTTAAACAAATACAATGGGGATCAAACTGTAAAAAAAAAAAATTACATAAGGATGATCAAAACTGATATTTATCCTATCTGGAATTTATGATTCTTTGGCTAGTTTTTTTATTTGTATTTTTATAATTACATTTGATTTGGTTTTAATAAGGTTATTTTTGTTTTTTTATCGGTGCGAAGAGGACATTATGATATATAGGTAATGAGAATATGAATTAAGGTGTTAATTGGGCTTTGTTGATCAGTCCGACCCAAGATTTCAGGCCCGGTACAGTTCTGTAGGACTTTGTGATGTATCGAGTCGTTTAGTTTCTTTTGGGCCATAGTGCGCTTCTAATTTTTCTTTTTTCTTTTTTGAATAAGTGACCCTTTTTAACTAAGTTTATATTGTGTTTAAAATTGACTAAAAAAAAGGTTGTGTTTAAATTTTTTCATTTTATATTCTAAATTTAGCTATTAAAATTTAACATTAAGATACATATTCTCAAACCTATATGATTAATTTTATGAACTTCAACTCTTCCATTAATTTTATTAACTTTATTATTAATACCCTACATGTTTATTTAAAATTATATGTTAGTATTAGAGAAATCGAGCAAGTGGGTATATATATATGGTGAGCTTGATTGGGGTGACAAGTTTTGAGGTTTTGCAATTCAAATTCAAAAATGATGTGCTCCAAATATTCCTCACTTTTCATATCAAACTTTCACATATTTATACATTTAATACATTTATGAAAAAAAGATATTTAATACAATGATTTCACCCCTTGACTCATTTTCTTTCTCCGTTAAATTTTTGGACATAAACAACCGTTAAGTCAATGACATGGTTATGTGCCCTATATAATATATGAAAATTATTGTGACATGAATTCTTATAGATCATGAGATATGATTTAATTTTGATTAATATTCTAAAATTTATTAATTTTCTGCAAATTATTTATTGTGTTTCATGAACTGAAACTTGTACGTTAGAAATCTCTCGTCAAGAGCCTTCCAACCATATATTTGAAGAACACGAAATTTGCCCTTGTGACGAAGGAGTCATGGTGGTTTTCGTCCAAAAATTGGCAAAGAATGAAAATGTGTCGAGGGGGTGTAATCACAATTATAAATGTGTGTGTTTTAAGAAAGTATGGTGCCAAATGTATAAAGTAGATGACAGTTATGAAAAGTGCAATTTTCTACCAACATGTGATTGATTAAGTAAAAAAAATTAGTTATATAAAGTAGTAAACCTAGATTCGAATCCATGTTGAAAGAAATTCTCACTTACTGTGTCCGACGCGTCTAGAAAAGGATTAAACCCTTGAAAAATACTGGGCCTGATTCTGGATTTTGCCTAGTTCATGATGGCTGGGCTTACATCTACATGGGCTAATCTGAGTTCAAACATTAAAGCCCATTAAGAACATGGCGTCTTTGTGTAGAAAATAATGGGTTTTTTGCACTTTGCACCCCCGAAATATGTAAAATAAGCACTTTGCACTCCTGAAACTTAGATTTAGCACTTTGCACCCTCGAAATATGAAAAATGCAGCACTTTGCACCCTCGTTTATTTTCAAGCAAAACTTCAAGGGAAAAATAGGTAATTCAATAGTATTGTCACTTTGCACCCTCAAATCTTGAGAATTTTTCACTTTGTACCCCCAAATTAAATTTAGCACTTAACACCCTCTAATTAAGAATAAATCAGCAACTTCCACCCCCGAAACACAATAAATGGGCACTCTGCATCCCAAAATACAAAATTAACACTTAACACCCTCAAATTTAAAAAAACCAAAACCTTCGTTTTTTTCGTCAAAGTTGACTATCGGAGAAAAAAAAATCTAAGGCAAAATAGGTAATTCATTTTTTTACTTAAATTTTGCAAAATATAATTATAAATACTCGAATACACATTTCTCTATCCATCTTTCTTTTCAACAATATAACCATAAATAACTAAATAAAGTACAAGTAAACTTCTCGATGACCCATTGTCTACTTCAACATATCAAAGACCCATAAATAATTACCTATTTTGTTTTATTAAAAGTTCACCTCAATGGTAAACTTTGCCGGAAAAAATGAGTGGTTTGAGTTTTTTTTTTTTTTTTTTTTTTTTTTTTTTAAATATGAGGGTGTTAATGGTTAATTTTGTATTTTGGGGTGCAAAGTGTCCATTTATTGTGTTTCGGGGGTGCAAGTTGTTAATTTGTTCTTAATTAGGGAGTGTTAAGTGTTAATTTTATTTTGGAGGGGGGGGGGGGGGGGCAAAGTGACAAAAAAAATAGAATTACCTATTTTGCCCTTGAGTTTTTGCTTGAAAATAAAAGAGGGTGCAAATCGTTGTATTTTTCATATTTCGAGGGTGCAAAGTGCTAAATCTAAGTTTTGAAGGTGCAAAGTGCCTATTTCCCATATTTCGGGGATGCAAAGTGCAAAAAACCAAAAAATAACTCAATAAGAGGAGCATACACTATGTCCATGTGGATAATAGACAAATTTAAGAAAATCATTATTGTTATGTCATGTCTTTTAAATCTAGTACTGATTGAGTTTCATCTTCTGTACATATTGAAAAGAATAATAGTACATAATGGGACAGATGATTTAATAATGGAAGGACGGATTTATTAATTAATAGAACTACTAGAAGGTTCGTCATGTATAATAATGCTACTAATATAAAAAGATTAAGTTGTGTAATTATGAAGAAGAATGCAAGAGTAGATCTATCAAGATCTTTACTTAATAATGGACACTTAGTGGTATTTACTGATAAAGTTGAGGCTCCAGAATTTAACATATCTTGGGTTTAATTTTTACGAATTTCTTCAAATTTAATACTCCCTTTCATTTCATTTTAGTTGTCGTTTTAAACTTTTGCACATGTATTATTGGAGGATATGTGTATATAATTGCAAATTCGACATCATATATAAATAGAGAATTTTGCAATATAGATACCATTAGATACATTAAATCTACATTTGGTACCATAATATAAATATTTGTTGCCATGGGTGAAAATCATCACGTGATAACATGAGCGAAATGTTATAATTTTCCTTCAATAAAATGAAATACTATGATAATTTTTCCTCCAAAAGTGATGGAAACGTAATCATTTTCTCTCCAAAAAATGAGATAACAATCACGTGCGGTGTAGATGGTCAATTCCTTCTATTTTCGTCCAATTATTTAATAGTGATACGATATCTACACTTATTAAAGAAAATAAGAAAATATGATATCTACAACCAAATATTTATAAAGTGTCATATCTTATAATACCAAAAATATAATTTCCCCAATAAGCACATGTTATTTTATGGTGGTTTGCAATTCAGCATGGGTAAATTGATGCTACAGATGTCATATGCGCGTGGGGTCCACACAAAGACGGAAACCGATTAATTAATCATACCCCCACGTGGGATTAATAAATGCAATTAACAGATGCCTAAATAACACATGTCTTAATTCTCACACCTATAAAAATAAATGACCCGATTAGTACAATTTATTTATTTTTTAATTAAAAATTGTTTCATTATACATAGCTAACACTATCAATAACAGCAAAACGTCCTGCTACGAACACGTAGTTGCATTAATTTATTAATTAGGGTAAATTATCATGAGTAATTATAAAAACCCAAAATTTCTCGTTTGTCACATTCTTACAATTAATCTCTTATCCCTAATAAATTTAATTTTGTCCTTGCTTATTATTAATAATGTTTGTAGTATATTTTAAATGTTAAAACTTTGGTGATAATTATTATATCTTATATATTATAAAAGTCATAGTTATATATTTACTATCAAAATAAGTGATAAAAAATTTATAGTTGCCATATGTTTTAATAAATATTGAAAAAAAAAAGATATTTACATATTTATTAATAATTTAGATTTTATAACAATAAATTAAATTGAATTTTAATAATTATTTCATAAATATGAACAAATTGTTTACACATTTAGTTCAATGAATTTATTTTCTAAATTAGTATATTGATATTAATAAAGTCTATATTGTATTATAAACCCAGTATTTACTAATGCAATAAAAATATTATTTAATTTAATTAGTGAAAATGTAATTTTATACTTATAAATTTTATTTAATTTGTTATTATATAAATAAAATAAATAAATATGTAAAACAATTGTACTATTTATTGAAATTTATGGGTAATTATAAATTATATCAATTATTTTGATAGTAAATATACGATTATCATTTTTATAATTTATAACAAGACTAATTTACCCTGTATTTATCTGGAATCTAATAACCTTTGATTACCTACCATCATGGATCAAAGTTTCCATCTTTTTCATCGAGAACATCGAAAAGTTTCCTTCTTTGAATCAGGCGAAACGAAGACAAGATGTAATTTCGAAACTATTAACCTGTTATTTTCCTAAATTTAGTAACTTTATTTATAATTTTTCCTTAGTGTTTCCAAAACATTTTCGAATAGTCTCGAAATATTTTCAATATTTGACTGACCGAAACATACATTCGAAACGAAATTTTGATCCATGCCTACCATATATATGGTGTAATATAGTTTCCTTATACCCACCGCTCTAAATTAATTATTACAATCTTCTATACTGCAACATCAACATTCCAAATCAAATCGTATGAGCAAATATATACTACAAGGGCCATTTGGTATGACCTAATAGGGGGTATTAGGTCATATTATATGAGTTAATATGGGCTAATACAACATTTGATGGCATTGCTCTAATACCGGGTCAAATGGATTAAATCCTTACGACCCGGTATCATGACTAGATTATAATCCACTCAGGCATGAGTGATGAGTGGATTAATTAATCCAGGTTAATATGGATTATATAAATATCATTAATAACATCAAATTTACATATTCCCTTTTAAACATATCATTAAATATCATAAATTCTTTTCAAATATCTGAAAATGGAAAAACATTATACATAAATAAATCACAAATTAAAATCTATATCAATTTACAATTAACATGGAAGTATTCAATCAAATCTACCAAACATGTTTTTAATATGGCATTCAATCCGACTCCAATCTAATCCACCTTAAGGTTACACGCACACTCATTTATTTTTTAATCAGGGTAAATGAAAGAATTGCATTTGTGGTACCAAATTATATATCGATTTTCACTTGTGGTATCACAAAAATTAAGACCGACACATTTGGTACTAAAATTTAAGAAATCAATCACTTTTCGTATCACCGTTAAAAATGGACTTTAACTGATGATGTGGCAATTAAGTTTTATTGCAAAATTGATACCATTACTTATGTTAATTGACAATTATACCCCATAATATTTCAGGTTATCAAAATAACTCCCTATCTTCAATTTTACTCCCAATTTTAGTCCTCATTGTTGCCTAATTTCTTCAAAATTAGCTCGAATAAGACATGTACGTACCAATTTGGAGATTTTACTTATTATATTTACATATTTATTTAACTAATTTAATTTTATAAATAATATTAATAGACCAAATAATACTTTAACATAAATCCGACAAAATATTAATTAAATCTAAAATTTATATAATATTATTAATATATTTAATATTTAGTAAAAAATAAAGTTATATATTATTAATAAAATGATTATTATTTAATTTTTATCAAGTGACCTTTAACTTTATTATATTACATATATTTACACACATTAAATAATAATAATAATAATAATAATAATATTTTTGAAACCATTTTATTATAACAGGTAGAATAATAAATAAATTTATTAATATTTTACAACTTAACAAAAATAAGCTTCTAATCATCTTACTAATTTTTTTAACGTCTATTTTTTAATGGGATTATTTCATTTTCATGCCATAATTATAGTTTGTGGTATTTTTACCATGTATTTTTTTGGGTTAGCACATTTGGGACCACAACTTCAACACAAGTGGCAATTTTGGTGCCAATTGAGGCTCAATTCCAAAATTGACCCAAAATCCCCCATGTGCGGGCTAATTTTCATGTTACGTGGGGGATCACTACAAGAAAATTGAGCTTAAGTGACAAAAAAATTAAGTGTAATGTGAAAGTTGTCAATGTTTGTATGCATTTAGTGATAAAAATATTAATTTCGTCATAATAATAATGATGACAAGTGTAATAGTGAAAAAATATGTTTGTAAGTTGTCATTAATAGCTATTAATGACAAATATATGGTGGCTTAAATTGTCACTATTGACAATTAACAACATCATTTTAGTGACAACCTAGTGACAATATTAGTGACAAATTTTTTATTGTCACTTTTGGGGTATCGTTAAATGTCAATAGTGGCAATTTTTTTACAATTCTTGTCACTAGTATGTTAATGAAAACCATTTTATTGACAATATTTCAATTCTTGTCACTTAATATACATAAAAAATGACAACTTTAACATTGTCACATAAAATTTTATCACTTAAATTTTATTTTTTTGTAGTGAATATCGAGACAATTTTGAAATTGAACCTCAATTTACACCAAAATTACCACCGATTGAAGTTGTGACAGCAATTGGGCTAATCCAAAAAGACACGGAACAAAGATGCCAACGAGCTATAAATAATTGTGGCATAGAAAACGCAATACATTTTGTAAACAAAGACTAGATTTTCAAAGGGGTCCATGCACCCCTATCACGTATAGAACTTTGAATGTTGTCCTCTCAAACATTATCAGAGCACATATCTTCAACCAAATATCAATTCAAGACATGGACTTGATATATATACGTACTTTTCATGTTTCCATTCTTCGTCAAATAAGTGTAAACAGGTCGTTGAAGTCCAGCCGAAATTAGATAGAGGGGTTCGAGGAAATAAAAACGTGCACGAGTATAGTTGGTAATAATTAGGACTAATTCTTACGAATTTTTAAAAAAATAAATTGCTTTATATAACGATGACGTCACTACAATCTGATTATGTCAATTCTACCTCGGATTCCGATTTATGAGGCACACATGAAAATGTAAGAAGGTAAGGCCCGTTTGGTAGTCGTTTCCCAAAACAATGTTTCTAAATTATGGGGAAAAAAACTATGTTTTTTTTTATTTATTTATTTAATTTTTTATTTTGTAAGGAATTCTATTGTGTTTTACAAAATGAACACAGTTAGTTTTTAGGTTAATTTTTTTTCTTCCATACTTAATATATTAACATATTTATTAAAGTAATTAGAATTTATATATAATTTTAATAAATTACTTAGATTTTTAATATAGATACTGAAAAGAAAAGAAAAGAAATTCGTAAGATTAAATAATATCCTTATAATATTATTGATTTCATTTAATATATTAGAATTCACCACATGGATTGAGTTAAGTCTACTTACTTGGCTTATGCCTAACTCAAGCTCAAAAGCTAGCTTGTAAGGTGATGATTGTCCAATTCCTTATAAGGTGGACTTAGCTATTGTTTTCAACCAATGTGAGACATTTAGCTTCAATACTCCCCCTTCACGTGTGGGCGGGCTGAATGTGGGTGAAACAAACCCAACACGTGACATATTAAAGTCCAATATTTGCGAATTATTAACATGTGGATAAGAGTTCAATACGCGGATTTGCCCAGACCGTGTGGATCCCAACACGCGGATTTTTCCGACTGTGTGGGTGAAGAATAAATCACATCATGCGCACAAGGAAGAGCCCATCACGGAAGGGGGTGGTCCACTTCAACCTGAAGCTCTGATACCATATTAGAATTCACCACATGGATTGGGCTAAGTCCACTTACTTGGCTTGGACCTAACTCAACCTCAAAAGTTAGCTTGTAAGGTGAGGATTGTTCAAGTCCTTATAATGTGGACTTAGCTATTGTTTTCAACCAAGGTGGGACATTTAGTCTCAATATAATAAATATTATATAATATTATTATAAGTTAAAAATAAATCTGAAAAGAAATTATTTAAATATCTATTAAACTAATTAATTTTATATAATTTTAAAAAATATTAAAATATTAGATTTTATATATATTATGAATAAATTAAATAATATTTTAATATAAGCTCTTAAGAAAAAATCTTTTGAAATCATCTAAATATTATTTAATAAATTTTATATATTATTATTATAATTTAAAAGAAGAAGAAAAATACAACCACCCCCAAACACCCGCCCCTCCCCTCAAAAGCAACTCAAGCAGCAACCGACTTGGGAGTTGGTCCCAAGCATGGGTTGCATCTTGGGGCGGGGAACGGGGATAATGGGAATAAAATGGGACATTTATTTTTCTTAATTTAGGGTAATTTTACAATTTGTCAATTTAAGCTGGTGGAAATTGAATTTCAGTCTCACAAAATGCAAGTGATATACAATCTATGTTACGTACTTTGGACGAAAAAATAAGTTTGTGCAACATTTTTTAAAGGACAAAGGGATTTCTTGTAAAATAAAAATAAATAACCGATGAAAATTATGTGCAGGTTTCCTAAATACGGGTGGGTATGATGTCTTTTTTCCCGTTCTAAGATCCATTTCTGGGTTAGACAAGTTCTCATTTACATCAAATAATTTGATGATATGAAAATAGTTACATATACTGGTAAAAAAAAGAAATCAAATGAGCATTTACACACATCCTTGTGTCATGTAATGTGTAATACACCTCAAATCCAGTATGTAGACTGAAACAAATGCACGAAAAAAAAAAAAAACTATCTTCCTGCTCATTAATAACATAGGGGTAACCGTTTACACATATAATAACATAAGAAGGTAAACTGCTACATACAAAATCACAAAGGGGAAATATATCGGTCATGCATGTGTTCCTCGCCTTAAATTAAATATGTAGATTTGAAAAATTGCGTGAAAAGATAAAACTCTCTCTCCTTGCACATAAATAAAAATAACACAAAATGGTAAATTGCTATATAGAAAATCACAAAATGGAAATATATCAATGTTAGGTCTTTCAACCCCGACTTTGTAATTATTTTGTTGAAATAGATATATTATGGGCGGTTCAAAGTTTTTCTGATTTTATCTGCAATTGTAATAGTTATTTTGTTGAACAAAGTATTAGTCCCGCCACTTAATTTTTTTACTCATATTTGGTTTTTGTCACGTGCCAAAACCAGATTTCATTTCATGAAAATGAAATTATGCAGACTAATTCTCCAACGCTACTTATAATGTTGTTCTTATAAAGGCCAAAAAATCTAAAAGTTCACGTGTTTAATTCTCACATAAAATCGCACTAAAACTAAAGAAAGCAAGAAAAAGGAACGACGGTCATAGTTTGTTCACACTATACGATCAACTCGAGGTCGTCAACTGACTTGAGTCTTGAGCTCGTGGTGTGATCAGTTTCTTTGGGATTTGTTTTTTTCTCAAATTAAATGATGTCAAATTCATCACAATATCAAATAAATTTGAACTCATATTATTCAGCTAAATTTAACTTGTGAATATCCTTATAAACCATACATTACAATTAGGGTGATTTACACTCAGACCCCCTCAGATTTAGGCATATTACAAGAAACCCCCCGTTGTTTCAAAAATTACAGGGACACCCCCTCAGGTTTGGGAAAATTACAAGAAACCCATTATGGCGTTAAAAACAGACGGAATTTGATGATGTCAGCAAAAAGAAATTGATTTTCCAAATTTACCCCTGGCTAAATATACCCACATGGGGTGTCTATGTAATAATATTATACCACAGGGGGTGTATTTGAAAGATTACAATAACTTTAAGGAGTTAGTTGTAGCCAACTGTCATAATGTTGGCCATATATTTTGACTATAAATTTCATGGAGGTACTTATAGCCAATGGTCATATTTTAAAAAATGACCAATGGATGATATGTTGACCATATATTTTGACTATAAATCAAAATCTTCACTTGTAGGGATGATACAACTTTAAATCTTGGCGTGCATCTGTAACCATTATGGGTGCATTCTTCATACAACACATGAATATTTTGATTATTGATATTTTAAGCATCTCACACTACATCTCGAATTTGATGATGACATTATCAAATTTGAGGGATGAAATGCGAAAGAAAATAAAAACGTTTGGATTGTTATTTATAACCAAAATATGTGGCCAATAGTAACATCCAACAGTCATTTTTTAGAATATGACAGTTGACTAGAACTAACTCCCTGAAGTTATTGTAATCTTTCAAATACACCCCCTATGGTATAATATTATTACATAGACACCCCCTGAGATATAGTATAATTACACATACACCCCCTGTGGGCATATTTAGCAGGGGTAAATTTGGAAAATCAAAAATATTTTTGCTGACATCATCAAATTCCGTTTGTTTTTAACGCCGTAAGGGGTTTCTAGTAATATGCCCGAACCTGAGGGAGTGTCCCTATAATTTTTAAAACAACGGAGAATTTCTTGTAATATGCTCAAACCTGAGAGGATCTGAGTGTAAATCACCCTTACAATTAATATCATCAAATACAACGTTTCCAAGAAAATTGAGAAGCCTATAAACAAAAAATATAACCTCTTGAAGCCATAACTAACTCATTAGTCAATTTGTGCGTGTGGGGCCGATTGAGTGTGTGACTGTATATATGGAAACATACGAGCGGCCACTGAGTCATGATCAAAGGAAAGAGTCCAGTATGTGTAAAATCTGTATTGAAATGCTGTCAAGAATCCAGTAACACAGCACTCCATTCTTTATTTTATTTATCGTTTTAGTGGATTGCAGATAGGGGTGTAATCGAATCGAGTAGTGTCGAACGACACACCGTTCAAGCTTGATTTGATTTTTATCGAGCTTGAAATTTTGTGTTTGAGCTTGGTTTGATTTTAAATTAGCCGAGCTCAAACGAGCTTTTATCGAAAGAACTCGAGCCGCGTACCGAGTAGCTTGATATTTTACATGTAGTTTTTCAATTTTTAGCTTATCGAGTCGAGCTCAAGCCGAGCTTCAAAAGTTATCTAACGAAAAATGATGTTCAAGCTTATTTGATTAGTGTGACGAACTGAACTCAAACGAACTTTTATCGAACGAGCTCAAGTCGAGTATCGAGTAACTTTGTTTGATTTTCAGCCCTAATTGCAGACAGATTAAAAAATATAATAAATAATAACTTCTTTTAAGAAAAAAATAAAAAAATAATTTTAATCAAATAATCACGACATTAATTACAAGTATTAATAAACAAGAATAGTTTTCTTTGTCAAAGCCACAAGTAAGAAAAAAAGGAGAGGACATTTGAAAAATCACTACAAAAAAAGAGGTCTTCAGCAACGTATGATTCCAATGGAAATAAAAATTGTCACTATTTGTAACGAATTTATAACTGAATACCAACAAAAACAATGTTCCATCAATAATAGCGACAAATTACCAACAAAATATCTAAACGAAATATTTTTCGTAGGTATTTCGTCGTTAAATTGTAGGAAATATTGATTCATGGCGACGGAATCACTCCAATGGAAAATAATCCGTCACTATATCTTAGTCAGCTACAGATTTGCAACTGAACAACGATGGAAACGATGTTTCATCAATACTAGCAACAAATTACCAACGAAATATCTAGAAAAAATATTTTTGGTAGGTATTCCGTTGTTAAGTTGTAGGAAAAATTAATTCGTAGCGACGGATTCATTCCAATGGAAACTAATTTGTCACTATTTTTTTGTCAGTTTTAGATTTGCAACTAAACAACGACGGAAATAGAAGAAAAATTATGTTCTTATTAAAATAACGACTGATTACCAACTAAATATAAAACGAAAATAATATGTATAGCAATTATGTAGTTAAACTGTCACAACTATGAACAAACAACGGCGACATAACTCCAACAGGAAAACAAATTGTCATTGTAGTAACAAATTAATTACTGAATACTAACAAAATTAAATATAAAAAGTCTTCATTTGGTAGAATTGACAAATTACCAACAGAACATCAGAAAAATAATTGTAGGAATTTAGTTATTAAGTTGTAAGAAAAAATGTTACATGCGGAGAAATATTCGCAACGAAAATAATTCGTTACTGTTTCTACGTCGGTAACAAATATTCAACTGAACAACATCAAAATAAAAAAAATAAGTTCTAAAAAATAGAGACAAATTACCAATAATTCAATATATTATAAAATAAAAAAGTCATGATTAACGATTTTGTTGTTAAACTGTTACAAATATAAACAAACGACGACCTCATAACTGACTATTAATGAAATTACAAATAAAAAGTGTTCATAATAGCGATAAATCACCGATGAAATATCATAAATTACCAACATATATAAAACAAAAAGATTGTGCGTAGCAACTCTATTGTTGACCTTTGATAAAAACAAAAAGATCGAACGACAACATAATTCCTACAGAACTGATGTGGTTCTATTAAAGTTCACATTCGTCTGCAAACTAAACTAATTAATTTTCAGGTTTGTGGTTTGTGAAAATAAATTAATTCTTTCGAGAAAAAGAGACAAGTATTTAACAATATTTTTTTTATCCATATAATTAAAATTTAAAACTTAAAAAAAATTATATATAACCGACCCCCCAACCTCCCCATGTTACATTAATTATTTTTGAGATTCCAATTGTACAATTTATTTTATGGTTATACTAGTACCAAGCTCACAATGTGCTCAACCATAACGATCAATAGTCGGGTATAGATGTTGAGTTATTTATTCTATTAAAATAATAATAGATTTTAATTTAATTTTATGTAAAAGTTATGATAAGTTCATCTATTTAACCCATTAAATTTGAGTTTATCTACTCTGAGGGTATTATAGTCTTTTGATATTTTATTTTTATAAAATATAATTTATTAGAAGAACAAAGGATAAAATTCTTCTATTATTTATGAATTTTTAAAACATCAATTAATTAACATATAAGATGTCTTGGTAATTATTGAAACCTCAAGGTCATTTTTATAATTTCATTGAAATATATATATATATATATATATATATATATATATATATATATAAGATAAATCAATAAAATTGTCTGGCTCAGCTGGTTGCAACATCTTATAAATATACATGAGGTCAATGGTTCAAATCCCACCTCCTACAATTTAATTAAAACATACCATTTAGAGCCCAAGTCATGCCTACCGCCTAGGCCTAGCCCCGGCGCCCGGGCAAAGGCCTAGCCCCGGCGCCCGGGCAATGGTCAACTTCTTGCCCACCCAGACGATGATCAACCGCCTAGGCATAGCCCAGGCGCTCAAGCTGAGTCAATCGTTCGCCTAGGCAGCCGGGCGATGGTCTACAACCTAGGTGTAGCCCAGGCGCTCGAGCGGGGTTAAGTGCTCGCCTAGGCGTTGTCTAGGCGCCCATAATTACCAAACGCTAATACAACATTTTTCTACGGAATTACCAACAAAAAAAAAGTGTTATCGTTATATTCACCAACGGATATGATTCCGTCACTGCATTTACCTATGGAGCTTTCACACACGGAATATCTAACGAAAAAAATCCGTCGCTATATTAACCAACGGAAAATGTGTTGTCGCTATATTCACCAACGAAAATATACCAACGGAAAATATGTTGTCGCTATATTTACCAACGGAAATATACTAACGGAAAATATGTTGTCGCTATATTCACCAACGGAATAATTCCGTCACTCTATTTACCTATGGAGCCTTCACACACAAAATATCTAACGGAAAAAATCCGTCGCTATACTTGAATACCAACAAAAATCGAGGCTTCACCAACAAAAATTACCGTTTCTAAAGACCCATTTTCTTGTAGTGAATGTACAAGACTAAACGACTTCAATTCATCGAATAACGACCAAAAATTTCAAAATCAAAAGAAAAATTGCCGTCTTCATAAAATAATAAGAAAGTTCTTACATAGTAGAGTAGTGATTTAAAATTAGTTATCATTTAAATATCAATATTTTTCGACTTTAAGTTTAACAACAATGGTTCCAAAAGGATCAAGTCTTTTTTAATAAATTAATATATATGTACCTAGAGATTTAAAATCCAATTAAGTACAAAAGAAATCAACTCCAATATATAGAATCACACATATGATTAAGAAGGAAAATCCAACATAATTTTGAAAGAGTCATCATGCTCATTGTCCATTGAGTAAAATTCTCTAATTTTTGTCGAAAACATGACAACTTTTTATTTTTGAATGAATGGAAACAAAAATAAAGTGTAATTTTGAATATAATTTTTTTGTCTTTGGAATCTGTTATTTTTTTAATTTTGTAATATTTTTTTACAATTTTTCTAGTGTTTTCGAAATATTTCCAAAAATTTTAAAAAAAAAAATTCAATATTTAGCTAACTGAAACATACACTCGAAACGAAATTTTAATCCATGATCGTGCTGTCAATAGAGAAAATCTTTTCCTTGACATAGTAACATGGAAATCAATTTATACGACCCAAAGAAAATCTCAACATTGAAGGATAAAGGGTAATCACATGTAAAAGGGCAATGCTGGTGCTTTACTTGGAAATGAGTGTTTTGTACCTAAAAGAAATTATAGTACCAAACGTAAAAATAAAGAATACTATATTAAGAAAAATGGAATTAAGAAAAAAAAAAATAAGGAATCGCCATTCATGAAGAACAAAAAAACTAAAGAAATAAGCCACCGTTATTACTAGCTCTTCTTCTTCTCTCCTCTTTTTTTTTTTTTTTTTTTGAGTGAGTGCTAATTAATTAAATTACTTTTAGAACATGCATGAGTATCACAACTTACAATACATGAGATCCTCATTAAAAAAAATGATTTATATATGTACTAACATGGCACAAATATAATGTCGAAAAAAGTCCGATAAAAGATATTTTGTTGTACGTAAACGCATCGTTAAACAAAAAACGCGTCAAAAAATTCTTAATTATCAAATGCCTTTTTGACATTTGATGAACATATAATAAGGACCACATATAAACACAATTTAGAGATCTTATTCCAAACATTGAAAACTTTAAAAGAAAAGAGAATCACAAAGAGTTGTGATTCATGCTAATATTTATACATGGAAATTTAACAAAATAAAGCACTTTGAAAGTACATAATATAAATATGCAACTATTTATATATAGGGTTAATTACAGGGACCTCCCCTGAGGTTTGGTGAAACTCGCGTTCATTCCCCTCTAAGAATACTAATTACTCGGACCTCCCCTGAGGTTTGCAAAACCTTACAAAACCCTAACGGAGACTAACGGAGGTGGATGGAATGCGTGAAATTACCCTCTTGCCCTCATCAATTTTAATTACATCGACCTCCCCTAAGGTTTACAAAACCTTACAAAAATTTATATTTGCCTATTAGTCCCCAAACTTTAATAAAATTAAATTTACACATAAAAAGAAAAGAAAAACTAACCCCACCCCGATTTATATCACATAAAAAAGAAAAAAAAATAGTTTATTAATTATGCAATTAATAGTAATAATAAATATGTAAATAAGATTTTATTTTTGTATTTTATAATAAAATATTATTTAATTGTATTTTATTTAAGTAAGATATAAATTTAAGATTTCATTGTTGAAAATATTAAACACGTATATATATATATATATATATATATATATATATATATATATATATATATATATATATATATATATATATATATATATATATATATATATATATATATATATATATATATATATATATATATATATATATATATATATATGTATATATATATTTAAGTTTAAAACTGAAATAACCCATAAATTTAATTATTTACAAATACCTCATAGATAATTATATTATAAAAGGGTATTTGAATTAGTATCTTTAAATTTTGTGAAAAAAATATTTATTAATTTTTTTAGTTAATTTTTTATTAAATGCATATTTCAATACTGTATAATTTATCAATAGCGTAAAAAATAATTTATTAATTATGTATACAAGATTTATTTTAGTATTTTATAGTAAATATTATTTACTAATATTGGTTTTAAGTAATCAATAAATTATTGTCTGGGATCGCTGGTTCCAGGCCGGCGACGGCCTGGATCTGGTGATCCCAGGCCATCGGGACAGCCTGGGAAGGTGGTGGTGGTGGTGGCGGGGTTGGGGGTTTGAGGTGGGGTGGGGTGATTTTAGGGGTTTTTTTTAAAAAAAAATTATATTTATATTTTTATTATAAAAATTAAAATATTATTGAATATATATTTTTTTCTTTAAAAATTGTTATGTTATATTTATGAATAATTAAAAAATAATAATTTCCCAACAAATAAGTTCTTTAATTATTCCATATCAATAAAACTTGAGTTGATATATGTGTAATATGTGTAATATTTTTTCTAAACAATTATTGACTAATATAAAATTTTATAAACATGTGTAATATTTTTTCTAAAATATTATTGACCATTATAAATTTTATATTTATAGACATAAAAATTAAACTTGAGTATTTTCAATATTTTTCTATCAAGTAAAATATAAGAACACTAAAAATAATAATAAAAATAAATTTGAATGTCTATATTTATTTGAATTTATATACACAAATAAGAGGGACAATGTGGAAATCTATACATTAAAAATAAATTTCAATGTTTATATTTATTTGAATAAAAATAATTTTTTGTAAGAGTTAGTAGTGTATTTCTCTTTGCATATATTTTACAATAAGTAAGAAAATACTTTAGAAATATTTAAAATGTTATTTTAAATATAAATATACATTAATAAAGTCATTACACATTTTATATAAATTTAACAACATTTTAATCCACAAATGTAATTTGACATTGCTACTAGATCCATTCTCATGCAACGATGTAATATTTGCTGAGAGGGGTAATATAGTCCATACATATTTGCTACAGTAAGTCGGGGGCAAAATTGGCAATCTTCAAAAATTTTATGATGACGTAAACAAAAATTAACGGAACCCTAACGGTTGTAAGGTTTTGCAAACCTCAGGGGAGGTCCGAGTAATTAGTATTCTTAGAGGGGAATGAACGCGAGTTTCACCAAAACTCAGGGGAGGTCCCTGTAATTAACCCTTATATATATGTCAAACTCAATCATTTGCTCTGTGCTCATCATTGAATCCATTTTATGCTTGCAATAAAGTGCTTTTCTAGATTATCCTATTCTTTATACTTTTGTTTATTTGTTCGAAAACTTTGTGCAGGATGTTCGGATGACAATTTTGTAGTGGGTAATATTTATTAGATATGTTTGTCTCCTAACACTGCGAAGTTAATTATATTCCATGGTTCATAAGTAAGTGTCCACATATATAATAGCTAAAAGAAAAGGGCAATGTTTTTTAAGGAAAAAAAAAGGTCTTGTTTTATTTGAGAAACTAGTTCCCAACCGATTAGATTCATATGGATTGGACAAGATCACGTATTATTTGGGTCTAACCACCTTAAAAAGCTAATTCATAAGGTGAAAATTGTCTAAAACTTTTTAAGTTAGACTTTGTTTTGTTATCCAATCCATTTGAGACATATAGTCTCAACACTCTCACTTCATGAATGGATGAAACAAGTCCAATCCGTGACATATAAATGTCAAACATGCAAACTGCAACATGTGTATAAAGCTCGAACTCACGAATTATGACAATTCAAGCCTTGTTAATTGAATGACAAACAAATCTTTATTATCTGAGTGAAATGTATAGATAGATGAAGTCCAACATGTAAACAAGGAGGGACACGTCATGGAAGAGGGCGACCCGCATGACTCTGATACCATATTAGATTCACCTCAAAAGCTACCTCGTGAAAATTATTCAAGACCTTATAAGTTGAATTTAACATTGTTATCCAATTCACGTGGGACATATAGTCTCAATATAACCTAAACAAATCTCAATCCGCTAATCAATCAAACGTAAAGTCATATACTGGACATGTGTAATACACTAATTATATTATTGAATAACATTTTAACGTGGTCAATCATAATCCATAAAAATTACACTTACATTCTAACTTAGATTATACTAATAAACTCAAACTACATAACAAAAATATCCCGCCCAAGATTTACATATAATGCAATGAAAAAATTATTATATTGAATTATTACTAGAACAAAACAAAAAAAAGTTTACTGGCAAGACTAACATGCACTAAATAAGTACTCACACAGTCACACTATTAGTAAATTCGATTAGGACTTTTTTTTTTTGAGAAGCCCCAAACAGGTGGGGAGTCAATACTAATTTAAATCAATGTTTACAAGATTGAGAATAAAGCTGGGGAGAACAGTAGGGGTAAAAAATGAGTTAAAAGCTACTTTCGAAAGAGCATGTGCGACAGCATTACTTTCCCTAAACACGTGGGAACAAACAAAAAAATCGATAGTCGTAGCCATACGTTTAATGTCTTCAAAAAAGTGGCCTAACGGGTGAAAATTATTGCTTGAAGTGGAGCCCAGAATTCCATTAACGATAGATAGACAATCCCCTTCTAAAACGATGCGTCTCCATCCCTTGGCAATACCAAATTCAAGACCGAAAGCCATAGCCGCGGCTTCCGCTGCTTCGGGTTCAAGAAGAAAATTACGCTTATCCGATTTCCATTCTAAACATCTCCCAAGGTAATCACGTGCAATTAGGCCAATGCCTATGCTGCCAGAATTAATGTCAATTGCCGCATCTACGTTGATCTTAATAAAGTCAGCAGGAGGAGGCTTCCAATTTGAATTAGCAGGCCTCGAGCGTACCAGAATTGAGGGGAAAGTAAGAGAAGCTTTAAATCTGTTGTAAAACCTTTGAGCAAATTGGACAAATTCGATTAGGACTTAAAATCTCAAATATATCGTCAAGACAAGACCTCATCAATAAGGCCTAGATATATTTGGGTCCCAATAATTTATCCCGTCGAAATTAATGTGCTCCTATTATCAAACATGAGTTAATAAACAGTTTAACTCCCTGAGCTAAATAAAAGGACAAAATACATATCTGTATATTTATAAAAGGAGCATACTACCTTCTTCTTAATTTTTATATTTTTACAAGGAGGTAAAATGTTCATTATGCAATAAGGAGTTAAAGTGTCCATTTACGCATATCACATGAAGGTAATCTGCCTATTTACGCATATCACATGGGGGTAAAGTGAGGTTAATATGTTGTCAAGGGTAAGGTTTAATCGACCAGTTTTTGCATGAAAAGTCACAATCGTATTATAGAGTGTGTGTACAACACCTCCACTAGCAAGAATGTAAGCTTATTTTTATATTACATGGAGGTAAATTGTCAATTACACATATCACATGGAGTTAACTTGTAAAAAACCCATCAAACATTACTATACAATCATTTTGTGGCCTCGTTTTGAAATTCATCCTCTAATGTCGCATTCCTCCATTGATCATCATTTATGTTTACACCATTGTCAATTTTAATCCTTTTTGGATGGAATTATTTAATTTCGCCGGAAAATATCACATGCCCAACATGAGACACTTATTAGTTATTATTCATGTCAATGCTAAATTAGTTTTTATTAACAATATTAAATTACTTATTATTAATGCCAATGTTTAATCTACTATTGACATAATTATTAATTTTTTTATATATTATTATTATTATTATTAAGTGAGAGTTGGAAAGTATGAGAGTTGGAATTAAATAGAATGACCTTAAAATTTGGAATTTTCATATTTTGGAGACAAAATTGGCATGTGACCAAGACTGGTGGTCATTTTTTTAGGGAAAAAACATAAGAATTTCCTCCAAAACTAATTTTCATCTGAAACTTGTAATCCATATACAATGTTCTTCACATTATGAAAAACAAAATGTTCATTTTGGTTATGTGGACATGTTTGATTATTTTGATAAAATTTTATTTTATAAATTCACATCCTAAGATTTTCTAACTATTTCAATAAAACCCACAAAAATTTCAATTGTTGAACTAAACTTCTCAAATGACGCTTTTATCCTTTAGAAACCATTAAAAATTGAGAGAATTGCATTTTTGGTACACAACTATAGGTCAATTCCCACTTTTGATACACAGCTTTATGTGTCCAACACATTTGGTACACCTCTTTAGCAAAGTTCGACACATTTGGTACAACCATTAAATAAATTGCAAAATCACCGTTAATTCCGTTAGTTCGACACATTTGGTACACCTCTTTTACAAAATTGACATGCGCGCGGCACATGGCTGCCCAGAAAAAAAAAATTGAAACTTGATAAACTTTTTTATTATATTTTATTCTTCTTCCAATATTAAACTATAAATGACATTATAGTTTATTATATTTTACATGTCATATAAATAATAAATACATATTTTTTAATAATTTTTATAAATAATAAACAAAAAAAATAATAAACTATTTTTATAAATAATTTTTAAAAATTTGAAACTTGATAAACATTTTTATTATATTTTATTCTTCTTCCAATATTAAACTATAAATGACATTATATAGTTTATTATATTTTACATGTCATATAAATAATAAAGACATATTTTTTAATAATTTTTATAAATAATAAACTATAAAATAATAAACTATTTTTATAAATAATTTTTAAAAATTGAAACTTGATAAACTTGTTTATTATATTTTATTCTTCTTCCAGAATTAAACTATAAATGACATTATATAGTTTATTATATTTTACATGTCATATAAATAATAAATACATATTTCTTTTATCATTATATAAATATGATATGATAAATATAATAAATACATATGATAATTTTTATAAAAGTTTATCAAGTTTAATTTTTTTTTTGGGGCAGCCATGTGCCGCGCACATGTCAATTTTGTAAAAGAGGTGTACCAAATGTGTCGAACTAACGAAATTAACTGTGATTTTGCAATTTATTTAACGGTTGTACCAAATGTGTCGAACTTTGTTAAAGAGGTGTACCAAATGTGTTGGACACATAAAGATGTGTACCAAAAGTGGGAATTGACCTATAGCTGTGTACCAAAAATGCAATTCTCTCATTAAAAATTTGAACAAACTGTGTTTTACCTCACAAAACACAATTACAATAGCTTAAATGATCACAAAGTTTGATGCACTAAACTTAAAAATTGATGCTTCATTCAAATTTTAGTGGTTTCCAAATGATATATTTTAGAAGTTTAGTGCAACAATTGAAATTTTATGGGGATTTTATTGCAATATTAGAAAATTTTGGGATGTGAATTGAAATGTCAATTTAAAAATTTTGGGGATTTTATTGCAATAATAAAAAAATTTAAGGATGTGAATTTGTAAAATAAATTTTGACCAAAATAAACGTTTTTTTAATGATCATGTGAAGAAATTGTATATAGATAACACGGTTTGGAAAGAAATTAATTTTGGAGGAAAATTCTTATGTTTTTCCCCCAAAACAAATTGACCATTAGCTTTGTTCACATGTCAATTTTGTCTTCAAAATCATAGAATTCCGATCAAAAAAGGCCTAAAATTGATAATGATGTAAAAAATAAGGAATACTATCACATCATAGGATTAATTTCAAAATGAGGATCAAAATAAAATTTTGCCAAAATGCAACACAATTCTTGCCCAAGTTTGGTTTGGCCAAACTCATCCAACCACCAAGCAAGTGTATTGCACTTGCTTTGTGATTGGTCACTTTTCTGAAAGTTACATCCAATCCCAAAGCAACTGTATTACACTTGTCATGTAAATAGTTTGGGTTCGACCAAACCCGATCTGGGTAAGAATTTTTCCCACATTTTAGTAACTAACGCGGCCTAAGAAGACCAAAACCCTTGACCAATGGACGGCCAGGATCATTAAAAAGAAGCAATTATGCAACATATAGTAGTATTCCACGTGGCATGTTCGTATTACGTTATCCTATAAATACCCCCAGACAACAAATTTAATATTCCCCATCACTCCCCCAAGTAAAGCATATATCACCCATCTTTCCTCCCAACAAAAAAAATTAAAAAAATCTAAAAAAAAAAAATAAGAAGAAGAAGAAGAAGAAAAGAAGCCACATATGCTTACAATGGAAAACATTGATGAACACAAAAACTACTGGGAAACAACCATGTTCCTCCATAACGAAGAACTCAACAGGTACGCACACGAACGCATCTATAGATACACAATATAAATGTCTAGTTGTACGATTACGTCTCTTGCCCCAATCGACAACATGTTCGATTCTTGAATTTTGCAGTTGTTATCTAGACGAAACATATCCTGCATACTATGATGACTCGAGCTCCCCTGACGGAACGCAGTCATCGCTTGCCTCGAAGAACATAGTTTCGGAGAGGAACAGAAGAAAAAAGCTTAATGATAGGCTCTATGCACTAAGAGCAGTGGTCCCAAACATTACAAAGGTACATATGAACTATATATATATAAATATATGTCTGATTAAGACAGCTTAATTTTATATGATAATACTTTTAATTTGATGTAGATGGACAAGGCCTCAATTATCAAAGATGCGATCGAGTATATTCAATCGTTACACGATGAAGAGAGGCAAATTCAAGCAGAGATTTCGGAGTTGGAATTAGGAAGGTCATCAAATGGTACAGTTTTCGACTTTGATCAAGAAGTAACAACATTTTGTTCAAAGCCAAAGCGAACAAGAAAAGATCATTGTTATAATACTTCTGCAGGGTCGAGATCGATCTCATCGTCCCCTATCGAAGTTGCTGAGGTGGGTTTTTAACTTTTTATTAAGGCTATGTTTGATTCATGGATTTCAGTTAGTAGAATGCTAAGAAAAATGATACAACATTGTGTTTCATTTTTTGTTCATTTGCATTTTACGTATCATTTTCACTGAAATTCGTAAATCAAACATAGTCTAATACTCTAATTGAAATTCCTAAAAAAAAAAAAAAAGGGGTGATTGCTAATTTAAATATAATTAATTTGATTAATTTGCAGTTAAGGGTATCAAACATGGGGGAAAAGACATTAGTGGTTAGCTTGACCTGCAATAAGGGGACAGACTCAATGGTGAAGCTTTGTGAGATTTTTGAATCTTTAAAGCTTAATATCATTACTGCAAACATCACTGCTTTTTCTGGGAGCCTATTGAAGACTGTATTCCTTGAGGTAATTATATATATATATATATATATATATATATATATATATATATATATATATATATATATATATATATATATATATATATATATATATATATATATATATATATATATATATATATATATATATATATATATATTATATTATATTATATTATTCGATCGAGCGCAATTATTCTATTTCTATAGATGCTTCCATTATCATCAATAACCCCTTGTTCATTTAAACGAATGTCAAAAAATTCCTTATGATTCATGAAGGAATTTCAAATGGACTTTTTTGCTAATAAAAGAATAATATGTTGGGTTTTTTTATTAATTAGACAAAGTATAAGAGATATTTTTGCATATTATTGAGACTAATTGTCCCATATTGGTTGAAAACAATAGTTAAGTCCACCTTATAAGTTCTTGGGCAATCCTCACCTTACAAGCTAGCTTTTGAGGTTGAGTTAGGCCCAAGCCAAGTAAGTGGACTTAGCCCAATCCATGTGGTGAATTCTAATATGGTATCAGAGCCCCAGGTTGAAGTGGGCCACCTCCTTCCATGATGGGCTCTTCCTTGCGCGCATGATAGGATTTATTCTTCACCCACACGGTCTGGTCAAATCCGCGTGTTGGACTCTTACCCATATGTTAATAATTCGCAAATATTGGGCTTTAATATGTCACGTGTTGGGCTTGTTTCACCCATACATTTAGCCCGCCCACACGTGAAGGGGGAGTATTGAGACTAATTGTCCCATATTGGTTGAAAACAATAGTTAAGTCCACATTATAAGTTCTTGGGCAATCCTCACCTTACAAGCTAGCTTTTGAGGTTGAGTTAGGCCCAAGCCAAGTAAGTGGACTTAGCCCAATCCATGTGGTGAATTCTAATACATATGTCTGGTAATAGGTTATTCGATTTGAATAGGTGATCGAATTTCCTTTTATCAATAAGACATAACTACATATACCCCATGTTGAACTTCTCAGACACAGTTGACATAATTAGGCTAATAATTCAAGAATATAAAATAATTACTCCAAGCCACATTTATGTTTTTTTTTTTTTTTTTTCTCAATATTGCTAATATTATCTAGTAGTGGGGCCACGACAACTAATAGTCAGGTGGAATAAGAGAAAATCTAGCTACAAATAAAATAGAAATGTCACACTATATATAGTGTCATATATATAATAATAATAGTAAATAATTTATGTCAGATCTCTTAAACAAAATCAGTATTTTGCACGGGTCCAATAATTATACTCTATCTATGAGTGTTGTATCCCACCTAAGAATTTGTCTTAAATATTCATAGAGTGACATGATCTGAAAATGACTTGTAAAAGTTGAAAAAGTTTAATAAATTTGAAAAAAATCATAATTTATTTAAGGGCTTGTAATAATGAAATAAACATCAATTGCGGCCGGACTTAATTTATAAACACGTTAATTAAATATAATAAAAATGGCTTTTATAGATCAACAACTTAATTATGTGCCAAATAAGATTTTTTTATAAATTGCACGGACTTTGTGAATTGTGATAGTTATTTAATACTCAAAGGTGTAGAAAAAAAAATGTAAGAAAGATATATATAGTTCTTTCTATTAAACATGTGGTTATTTTCTCACCTGACTTTTGGAGAAAGCAAATCAATGTGACATATAATTGATTGGAATTATGCTATGTAGGGTCCAAACATTTATCAATTACAATGGTCAAAACTCCATAGGTTGGAATAACAAAAACCTCACTTTAATAATGTCGAGAGGCACTAATCATGTTATTTTCTTTAGTATGTTATTCCCATAAATAAAAGAAATCAAGTGGTAATAATTGATTGAAAGACCCACAAATTCAGGTCATGTCTAAAATAGATGTTGTCCATTTTTCTATTTAAACATGTACAACTAATAAGAAAAGGAATAATAGAAAGAATCCTAGTTTGTATGTCCGATGTGTCATTTCATTATAATACTCATTTATCTTCGATAAAAATTCTGAGTTTGGTTCGTCAACTATTCAAAAAGGTTAAAAAATATTTTTCGTTCGAAAACTTTCGAAGTCTGGTTTGAGGCAAGGGAATAATAGATATTGTTTTTGTTGTGGTGGTTTTTTCTTGTTTTAACTTCATTTTTTTCTTTAACCTAATTTTGCAGGCTGATGAGGAGGAAAAAGATGTTCTAAGGTCAAAGATAGAAACAGCCATAGCAGCTCTAAACGATCCGGACAGTCCAATGAGCACCTAGACAAAATACAGCACATTTTCTAATGAATCAATAGCATTTTTGGTCCTTTTTTATGGTTCAAGTTTTTTACCTTCGTCCCTCTTATCAGTGTAGTGTAACTGATTCGTCTATCTTATCAATGTAGTGTAACATATTCGTCCCTTTTAAATTTTTCTTAGCAGATCCAGCCCTCTTATCAATGCAGTGTAACACATTTGTCACTCTTAAATACAAAATACATCAATTTTCGTCAATTTTAGGATATATTTTGAATTTAAGTAATGTATTTTAGATTAAGAGGAATTAATTTTAGGATATATTTTGTCCTTCTTATGGGTCAAATTTTTCACTTTCGTCTCTCTTAAATTTTTTGTATCAGATTCCTTCCTCTTATCAATGCAGTGTAACACATTCGTCCCTCTTAAATACAAAATACATCAAAACTGTAAAAAAATACAATGCAATGCTGATATTGGGGATTAAAATGTTATACAATACAATGCTGATCAAACTGTAAAAAAATAAATTACATAAGGAAGATCAAAACTGATATTTATCCTATCTGCAATTTATGATTCTTTGGCTAGTTTCAATTGTGATACAGAACATTTGATTTTTTATTTTTATTTTATTAATTACATTTGATTTGGTTTTAATAATGTTATTTTTGTTTTTTTTTTATCAGTGCGAAGAGAACATAATATGAATTAAGGTGTTAATTGGGCTTGGTTGGATCAATCCGACCCAAGATTTCAGGCTCGGTACAGTTCTGTAGGACTTTGTGATGTATCGAGTCGTTTCTTTTTGTCATAGTGCGCTTCTAATTTTTTCTTTTTTTGAATAACTGGTCCTTTTTAACTAAGTTTAGATTGTGTTTAAAATTGATTAAAAAAAGTTGTGTTTAAAATTTTAATTTTATATTCTAAATTTAGCTATTAAAATATATCTAACATTAAGATACATATTCTCAAACCTATATGATTAATTTTATGAACTTCAACTCTTAAATTAATTTTATTAACTTTATAATTAATACCTTACATGTTTATTTAAAATTTGTATGTTAATATTAGAGAAAAAGAGCAAGTGGGTATATATATTGTGAGTTTGATTGGGGTGACAAGTTTTGAGGTTTTGCAACTCAAAAATGATGGGCTCCAAATATTCCTCACTTTTCATACCAAACTTTCACATACTTTATACATTTAATACATTTCTGAAAAAAAAGAAATTTAATACCATAATTTCACCCCTCGACACATTTTCTTTCTCCGTCAAATTTTTGGACATAAACAACCGTTAAGTCAATGACATGGTTATGTGCCCTATATAATATGAGAAAATTATTGTGCCATAATTTCTTATAGATTATGAGATATAATTTAATTTTGATTAATATCCCAAAATTTATTATTTTTTTGCGGATTGTTTATTGTGTTTCATGAACTGAAACATATACGTTAGAAATCTCTCGTCAAGAGCCTTCCAGCCATATATAAAAAGAACACGAAATTTGCCCATGTGCCTGATAGAAATAGTGTCATGCAAGCCAGCTGTATGACTAACATATATTGTATTAAATGAGGAACTATTCAATTTTGATTAATAAAAGCACTTTATTAAATGGTCAACTTTATCTTATGTAATAATTATCTACGCATAATGATAGAAGTCCTTAGATCACAGGGCTATGGGACAACCCGTGGACTGATCTCCAAGGCCGTGATCTAGAACATATTCAAGAGTCGTAGAATCCAATCGAGATAGGACATCGTTGGATTCGGTTAGACTCTCACTATTGTGTATACTCCGATTAACTGGAGAACGATGGGGTCCACGAGCTTGACTGGGATAGTCGATACACATAAGTGGGTGGCTTGCTGGGATACCAAGTGCACTGAATACCCCAATTAGGAAATAACTCACCATGGAAGCGGTAGTCGCATATCGGGGTTGAAGTTATTCCAATTTGCAATAGTATACGAGGAACGATCCCTAACTACTTGAGGTGATAGGGTTTATCTGGTGCGAGAACGTTCATGCTTTGATGTGAGTTCCGACTGACTGGAGATCACCAGAAAGTCTCAATGAACTCATGTTGGGTATGGAGGAACTCGTATGCAGATTCATATCATCAACAAATGATCCATTGACCTGACTTGATAGGTTGGGAAATTCTCCTATGGATTTCTGCGAGAAATTAATTCTGATAAAATCCTTGGCCATGGTATCTGACGACTTTATTTAAGTAACTCATAAAGATTAAGTCAAAGAGAATTTATTTCGAGACCAGAATACATAAGGTCAAGACAAAATAAAGGGAGACCGATGAAAGACCATACCCTTAAGTCTCGACTGGGAGATTGATCGATGGAGAGATTATGGCGTATATGAAAATTGTAAATGAGTTAAAAGGTTCACTGCATTAATTCACCAGTGATTGGACTCCATGGGCTTGTGGTTGGACATCGACCGTGGACTGTGGGAGAATTTCCAAATTGGCAGGGGTGCTAATTTTTGAATGATCAGTCGACAGAGTGTTCGATTGATTTAGAGTATATGTTACTCGAATAATTAAATAATATTTAATTATAACACACGGCCAATTATGTGGTGAACCTACGGGGGCATACACAATACACATGAAGGGAAAGCGAGGAAAAGAGAATAACCGAGTCGACTGGGTCGACTGGGTCTATAATCGATTGGGTCGATCAAAGTGGGTGGGTCGACTGGGTCGACCCACTTGGAGCTAAATGGATCCGATTGGATTGGATCAAGATCATAAATTAAATTGGAATTTAATTTGTGAGTTAATTAATTAAGTTGAATTTAATTAATTGAAGGAATAATTAATTAAATAGACTTGGAGTCTAATTTAATTAAATTTGGAGGTTAAATTAATTAATTGGGCTATTTAATTGGGATATTAAATAAAGCCTAGTTAGATTAACTAAAGGGGGCCATAGATTAATTGGTAGACTTAGTCTTTTAATTAAAGTGGGTCATGGCCCGTGTAGGAGAATTAAAATTCTAATCCTAATCGGACTAGGTTAATGAGATACCTATAAATAGGGGACTTGATGTCATATCTCAAATACAACTCTAAGAGCAAAAAACTGAGCAAAAGAAAAATTCTCTCTCCCTCTCCCTACACCAAATCGGCCGAACCCTTCTTCTATTTGGAAAAATTTTTCGTTTTCGATTTTAGCTCCTAAGTCGTTCTTAAATCCTAGATATTAATATACCCTATGTTCTAGTCGATTAGGTTATATTAATTTTCGTGATATTGTGGTGTATTAACTCGTAGAGGCGCAATATGTGGGGCGCTACTAACAGGACTTTGGATCGACCCAACCGAGGGAGAAAAGGCAACTTTGCTGAGCTATTTGGATTTGCCAAGAAGTACGTGGTGTTTCCAACCGAGTAAAAGTACGTGGTGTTTGCAAATTATGCCAAGAAGTCCAAAAAAAGCACTTTTGGATGTTTGCAAAAAAATAACTTTTGTCCACTTTTTTCTCTCAAAATGTCAAACTAGAAGCCAAAAACACCTCCTCACCAACTTCAGCTTAATTGTACTTTTTAGCTTTTTTAAAGAGAAGTAGAAGTAGAATTTCAGTTTGAAAACACTATCTAAGTTCTTATTTTTTCTTAAAAGCTGAAAACTACTTATTTTAAGTTTTTGCAAACACCACCTAAGTAAAAAAATTAGTCACTATAAAGTAGCAAACCTAGGTTCGAATCCATGTTAAAAGAAATTCTCACTTATTGTGTCCGACGCGTCTAAAAAAAATTAAACCCTTAAAAAAAAAAAAATTGAGGCCTAGAAAGGGATTAAAGCCCATTAAGAACATGGTGTCTTTGTGTAGGAAATACCTCAATAAGAGGAGCATACACTATGTCCATGTGGATAATAGACAAATTTATGATAATCATTATCATTATGTCATGTCTTTAAAATCTAGTACTGATTGAGTTTCAACTTCTGTACATATTGAAAAGAATAATAGTACATAATGGGACAGATGATTTAATAATGGAAGGACGGATTTATTAATTAATAGAACTACTAGAAGGTTCGTCATGTATAATAATGCTACTAATATAAAAAGATTAAGTTGTGTAATTATGAAGAAGAATGCAAGAGCAGATCTATCAAGATCTTTACTTAATAATGGACACATAATCGTATTTACTGATAAAGTTGAGGTACAAGAATCAAGAGGTCTTGGGTTCATTAATGTGGATTTCTTCAAATTTAATATTCCCTTTATATCATTTTAGTTGTCGTTTTAGGCTTTTGCACATGTATTGTTAAAGGCTCTATGCATATAATTGCAATTCGGACCATATATAAATAGAGCACTTTGCAATATAGATACCATTAGATACATTAAATTTACATTTGGTACCATAATTTAAATATTTGTTGCCATGGGTGAAAATCATCACGTGACAACGTGAGCAAAATGTTATAATTTTCCTTCCATAAGATGAAATACTGTGATAATTTTCCCTCCAAAGTGATGGAAACGTTATCATTTTCCCTCCAAAAAATGTGATAACAGCCATATGCGGTTTACGTGGTCAATTCCTTTTATTTTCGTCCAATTATTTGATAATGATATGATATTTACAGCCAAATATTTATAAAGGAGAGAATTTTACTTTTGATACCACAATTATACCTACTTATGAATTTGATACCACAACTATTTATGTCGACACATTTGATAGATTTAATACTTCCGTCAAATTAATGACGGAATTGTCGACGTGATCGTTAAATCTGAATTTGGGGGGAGACTCAATCCAGGTGGCATCGTTTTTGGAGGAGAAAATTGCAATTTTGGTACAGAGGTTTATGTGTCCAACACATATTGTACAAAGCTTTAACAAATTGTGACACATTTGGTACAACCGTTAAAAATTGTCGTTGCAGTTAATTCTAATTGAAAGTTGATGCCATTACTTATGTTGATTGATAATTTTACCCCAAAACATTTCAGGTTACCAAAAAAGCTCCACATCTCCAAATTTAGTGACGATTTTAGTTCACATTGTTGCCAAATTTCCAAATTGACTCGAATAAAACCACGTGCTGACCAATTTAGAAAATTTTATTTATTTTATTTAAATAACTAATTTAATTTATAAAAAATAATAAATTATATAATTAAAAACTATTTAATATTTATTAAAATATTAAATAATAAATAATTATAATTTAAAAAAAATCCACGCCCTACCCACCCAACCCAACCTCCCCACCCCCTCCCCCTACCTCCCGATTCCCAGGCCGCTGGCGGCCTGGGTCTTCTGTCCCAGGCCACCGCCGGCCTGGGACCGAATATCCCAGGCCAGCGGTGGCCTGGGAATTTATATAATTTATTATTTTAATAAGTATTAAATAGATTAATTCTATTATATAAATTTTATATTTAAAAAGAATATGTTTTCTTAATTTTGGTGATATTTATGTTAATGTATTATTTAATTTATTAATATTGTTTATAAATTAAATTAGTTATTTAAATAAAATAAGTAAAATTTTCTAAATTGGTCAGGACGTGGTCTTATTCGAGTCAATTTGGAAATTTGGCAACAGTGTGGACTAAAATCGTCACTAAATTTGGAGATGTGGGGCTTTTTTGGTAACCTGAAATGTTATGAAATAAAATTATCAGTCAACATAAGTAATGACATCAACTTTCAATTAGACTTAACTGCAACGACAATTTTTAACGGTTGTACCAAATATGTCACAACTTGTTAAAGCTTTTTATCATATGTGTTGTACACATAAACCTCTGTACCAAAATTGCAATTTTCTCCTCAAAAAACGATGTCACCTGGATTGAGTCTCCCCCCAAATTCAAATTTAATGGCCACGTCGACAATTCCGTCATTAATTTGACGGAAGTATTAAATGTGAAAAGTTGATTTAAGTTATGGTATCAAATGTGTCGACATAAATAGTTGTGGTATCAAATCCCTAAAATAGGTATAATTGTGTAAAGTGAAATTCTCTTATTTATAAAGTGTCATATCTTATAATACCAAAACTATAATTTACCCTCTAAGCACATGTTATTTTATGGTGGTTTGCAATTCAGCATGTGTAAATTGATGCTACAGATGTCATCTGCGCGTGGGGTCCACACAAAGACGGAAATCGATTAATTAATCATACTCCCACGTGGGATTAATAAATGCAATTAACAGATGCCTAAATAACAATTAACACATGCCTTAATTCTCACACCTATATATAAAAATAAATGACCCGATTAGTACAATTTATTTATTTTTTAATTAAAAATTGTTTCATCACTTTTTTTTTTTTTTTTCGTTTAAAAAATTGTTTCATCACTAACAATAACAGCAAAACGTCCTGCTACGAACACGGAGTTGCATTAATTTATTAATTAGGGTAAATTATCATGAGTAATTATAAAACCCCATTCTGAGTATTATAAAAATTTCTAGTTTGTTACATTCTTATAATTAATCTCTTATCCCTAATATATTTCAATTTTGTTTTTGAATGTTATTAATAATGTTTGTAGTATCTTTTAAATGTTAAAACTTTGGTGATAATTAATATATCTTATAAATTATAAAAGTCATAGTAATATATTTACTATCAAAATAAGTGATACAAATTTATAGTTGCCATATGTTATAATAAATATTGAAAAAAAACGGTATTTACATATTTACATATTTATTAATAATTTAAATTTTATAACAATAAATTAAATTGAATTTTAATAAGTATTTCATAAATATGAACAAATTGTTTACACATTTAGTTCAATGGATTTATTTTCTAAATTAGTATATTGATAATTAATAAGGTCTATATTGTATTATAAACCCAGTATTTACTAATGCAATAAATATATTTTTTATTTAATTAGTGAAAATGTAATTTTATACTTATAAATTTTATTTAATTTGTTATTATATAAATTAAATTAATAATAAATATGTAAAAAAATTATATTGTTTATTGAAATTTATGGGTAATTATAAATTATATCAGTTATTTTGATAGTAAATATAGCGATTCGAAAAGTAATTATAAGAGAATTAATTCTACTACAATTGATTTTGGTAATAATTGATTATAATAAAAATTAGTTATAGAATAGTTGCTTTTGTATGATAGATTTTGCAAAAGTAACACTTTAGTAGCTTCTGAAATATGTTGAATTTTTGCTTCTCGATATTCGAAAAGTGATTATCATCTTGGGGGCCAAACACCATGAAAATCACAATTGACCATAAGTTATTTTTATAATCGGGGCCACACTTTAAAAATTACAATAGAGATCTATAAGTGATTTTAAAAGTTTCAATCGCTAGGACAAACTCACCCTAATTTACCCTGTATTTATCTGGAATCTAATAACCGTGTAATATAGTTTCCTTATACCCACCGCTCTAAATTAATCATTACGATCTTCTATACTGCAACATCAACATTCCAAATCAAATCGTATGAGCAAATATATACTACAATATTATTAGTTCTTGGAGCAAATTTTAAGTTTAGTTGTTCCATAATCCATATTAAGGTTACACGCACACTCATTTATTTTTTAATCAGGGTAAATTGGAGAATTGCACTAGTGGTACCAAATTATATACCGATTTTTATTTGTGGTATCATAAAAATTGACATCGACATAGTTGGTACCACAATTTAAGAAATCAATCAATTTTGGTATCATGACCGTTAATTGATGACATGGCATTTAAGTTTTATTGCAAAATTGATACCATTACTTATGTTAACTGACAATTATACCCCATAATATTTCAGGTTATCAAAATAACCTCATATCTTCAATTTTACTCCCAATTTTAGTCCTCATTGTTGCCTAATTTCAAAATTAGCTCGAATAAGACATGTACGAACCAATTTGGAGATTTTACTTATTATATTTACATATTTATTTAACTAATTTAATTTTAAATAATATTAACAGACCAAATTAATAATACATTTTTATTTGTGGTATCATAAAAATTGACATCGACATAGTTGGTACCACAATTTAAGAAATCAATCAATTTTGGTATCATGACCGTTAAAAATGGACGTTAATTGATGACATGGCAATTAAGTTTTATTGCAAAATTGATACCATTACTTATGTTAACTGACAATTATACCCCATAATATTTCAGGTTATCAAAATAACCTCATATCTTCAATTTTACTCCCAATTTTAGTCCTCATTGTTGCCTAATTTCAAAATTAGCTCGAATAAGACATGTACGAACCAATTTGGAGATTTTACTTATTATATTTACATATTTATTTAACTAATTTAATTTTAAATAATATTAACAGACCAAATTAATAATACTTTAACATAAATCCGATAAAATATTAATTAAATCTAAAATTTATATAATAATATTAATATATTTAATATTTAGTAAAAAATAAAGTTATATATTCTTAATAAAATAATTATAATTTAATTTTTATCAAGTGACCTTTAACTTTATTATATTACATATATTTACACACATTAAATTATAATAATAATAATATTTTTGGAACCATTTATTATAACTAGGTAGAATAATAAAATAATTTATTAATATTTTACAATTAAACAAAAATAAACTTCCAATCATCTAACTAATTTTTTTAACGTCTATTTTATAATGGGATTATTTCATTTTCATGCCATAATTATAGTTTGGTGGTAATTTTACCCTGTAATTTTTTAGGCTGGCACATTTGGTGCCACAACTTCAACAACAGTGGTAATTTTGGTGCCAATTGTGGCTCAATTTACAACAAAATTACCACCGATTGAAGTTGTAACAGTAATTGTGCTAATCCAAAAAGACACGGAACAGAGATACCAACGAGCTATATTATATAAATAATTGCGGAGCAGAAAACGCAATACATTTTGTAAACAAAGACTAGATTTTCAAAGGGGTCCATGCACCCCTATCACGTATAGAACTTTGAATGTTGTCCTCTCAAACATTATCAGAGCACATATCTTCAACCAAATATCAATTCAAGACATGGACTTGATATATATACGTACTTTTCATGTTTCCGTTCTTCGTCAAATAAGTGTAAACAGGTCGTTGAAGTCCAGCCGAAATTAGAGAGAGGGGTTCGAGGAAATTAAAACGTGCCTAGTAAAAGTTGGTAATAATTAGGACTAATTCTTACGAATTTTAAATAAAATAAATTGCTTTATAAAATAAAAAAAAAAAAAAAACTATCTTCCTGCTCAGTAATAATATAGGAGTAACCGTTTACACATATAATAAAATAAGAAGGTAAACTGTTACATACAAAATCACAAAGGGGAAATATATCCGTCATGCATGTGTTACTCGCCTTAAATTAAATATGTAGATTGAAAAATTACGTGAAAAGATAAGACTCTCTCTCTCTCCTTGCACATAAATAAAAATAACACAAAATGGTAAATTGCTATATAGAAAATCACAAAATGGAAATATATCAATGTTAAGTCTTTCAACCCCGACTTTGTAATTATTTTTGTTGAAATAGATATATATTATGGGCAGTTTAAACTTTTTCTGATATTACTCTTGAGGCATTGGTGCTATTTTATCCGCAATTGTAATAGTTATTTTGTTGAACAAAGTATTAATCCCGCCACTTAATTTTTTTACTCATATTTGGTTTTTTTCACGTGCCAAAACAAGATTTCATTTCATGATCATGAAAATGAAATTATGCAGACTATAATTCTCCAACGCTACTTATAATGTTTTTCTTATAAAGGCCAAAAAATCTAAAAGTTCACTTGTTCAATTCTCACATAAAATCGCACTAAAACTAAAGAAGAAAGCAAGAAAAAGGAACGACGGTCATAGTTTGTTCACACTATACGATCAACTCGAGGTTGTCAACTGACTTGAGTCTTGAGCTCGTGGTGTGATCAGTTTCCTTAGGATTTGTTTTTTTTCTTAAATTAAATGATGTCAAATTCATCACAATATCAAATAAATTTGAACTTCATATTATTCAGCTAAGCTAAATTTAACTTGTGAATATCCTTATAAACCATACATTACAATTAGGGTGATTTACACTCAGACCTCCTCAGGTTTTGGCATATTATAAGAAACCCCCCGTTGTTTCAAAAATTACAGGGACACCCCCTCAGGTTTGGGAAAATTACAAGAAACCCCGTACGGCGTTAAAAACAGGCGGAATTTGATGATGTCAGCAAAAAGAAATTGATTTTTCAAATTTACCCCTGGCTAAATATACCCATAGGGGGTGTCTATGTAATAATATTATACCACATGGGGTGTCTATGTAATAATATTATACCACAGGGGGTGTATTTGGAAGATTACAATAACTTTAGGGAGTTAGTTGTAGCCAACTGTCATAATGTTGGTCATATATTTTGACTATAAATTTCATGGAGGTACTTATAGCCAATGGTCATATTTTAAAAAATGACCAATGGATGTTATGTTGACCATATATTTTGACTATAAATCAAAATCTTCACTTGTAGGGATGATACAATTTTAAATCTTGGCGTGCATCTGTAACTATTATGGGTGCATTCTTCATACAACACATGAATATTTTGATTATCGATATTTTAAGCATCTCACACTACCTCTTGAATTTGATGATGACATTATCAAATTTGTGGAATGAAACGCGAAAGAAAATAAAAACGTTTGGACTGTTATTTATGACCAAAATATGTGGCCAACAGTAACATCCAACAGTCATTTTTTAGAATATGACAGTTGACTAGAACTAACTCCCTGAAGTTATTGTAATCTTTCAAATACACCCCCTGTGGTATAATATTATTACATAGACACCCCCTGAGGTATAGTATAATTACACATACACCCCCCGTAGGGTATATTTAGCAGGGGTAAATTTGGAAAATAAAAAATATTTTTGCTGATGTTATAAAATTTCGTCTATTTTTATAAAATATTTTCTTGTAATATGCCCAAACCTGAGGGGGTGTCCCTATAATTTTTAAAACAACGAAAAATTTCTTGTAATATGCCCAAACCTGAAGGAGTCTAAGTGTAAATCACCCTTACATTTAATATAATCAAATACAACGTTTCCAAGAAAATTGAGAAGCATATAATATAAACAAAAAATATAACCTCTTGAAGCCATAAGTAACTCAGTAGTCAATTTGTGCGTGTGGGGCCGATTGAGTGTGTGATCAGGCCCGGCTCAAGCATAAGGCAAGTTAGGCCTATGCCTAGGGCCCCCTTACTAAAGGGCCCCAAATTTTATAAATTTAATATGTAATTAATTATGAAGAAATGTATGTTCTTTCGTACATATATGATTATCAATTCATGATAAAAATTAATTATTCAAACTAAGAGTAATATGCTACGAATGTGAATTCATTAATTATAAGATAATTTTTTTTTTGATAATTTCATTATAAGATATTTTTTACAATATAATCTAACAATTATCTATGGTAAAGAAGTTTATGAAAACTAAAACGAGGAAATTGCATTTTTCATACTAAATTTTTACCTACTTTAGATATTTGGTATCAAACCATCAAATAATACATATTTAATACCAAAATTGAATGACTTTTTTCACATTTCCTTTCTCTGTCAATTTTTGGGGGTCAACTTTTGTGTTCTTTATATGACTGAAAATCTCTTGACTAGAGCTTTCTAATGATACAAGTTTCATTTCATGAAACATAATAAATAATCCGCAGAAAATTAAAAATGTCTCGGGACATTAATCAAAATTAAATCATATCACATAATTAACAAGGAATCATGTCACAATAATTTTCAGATATGATATAGAGCACATAAGCATGCTATGGTAAAAAATTTGAGCATAATTTTAAGCACACAAAAAATCACCATTAAAGCTTAAGAAGATATGAAAAGAATCCTTCAATTTTGGTATTAAATATGTCCTTTATTTTATGGTTCAGTACCAAATATCTCTGAAATTTTGATATGAAAAATACAATTTCCTCAAATTAAAACTAAGAGAATACATTTGTGATTGTAAGTCACGAGAATATTTTTATTTTTGTTAAAAAATGAAACATCTAGTATAGCGCATACCTTTGTTTGTTGTTCGATAGGGGTAAAAAAAAAATTTAAAGTATATATTTGCTTGAGGGCCTCATTTTATAATTTCGCCTAGGGCCCCCGAAAAGCTAGGGCCGGCCCTGTGTGTGATTGTATATATGGAAACATACGAGCGGCCACTGAGTCATTATCAAAGGAAAGATGCCGGAAATTGTGGGCTCAAAATCCAGTATGTGTAAATCTGTATTGAAATGCTGTCAAGAATCCAGTAACACAGTACTCCCCTTCTTTATTTTATTTATCGTTTCGGTGATTGCATATAGGGGTGTAATCGAGTCGAGTAGTGTCGAACGATACACCGCTCAAGCTTAATTTAATTTTTATCGAGCTTGAAATTTTGTGTTTGAGCTTGGTTTGATTTTAAATCGAGCCGAGCTCAAACGAGCTTTTATCGAACGAGCTCGAGCCGCGTACCGAGTAGCTTGATATTTTACATGTAGTTTTTCAATTTTTAGCTTATCGAGTCGAGCTCGAGCCGAGCTTCAAAAGTTATCTAACGAAAAATGATGTTCAAGCTTATTTGATTAGTGTGACGAACCGAGCTTAAACGAGCTTTTATTGAACGAGCTCAAGTCGAGTATCAAGTAACTTTGTTTGATTTTCAGCCCTAATTGTAGACAGATTAAAAAATATAATAAATAATAACTTTTTTTAAGAAAAAATAAAAAAATAATTTTAATCAAATAATCACGACATTAATTACAAGTATTAATAAAGAAGAATAGTTTTCTTTGTCAAAGCCACAAGTAAGAAAAAAAGGAGAGGACATTTGAAAAATGTACAAGACTAAACAACTTCTATTCATTTCAAAATCAAAAGAAAAATTGCCGTCTTCATAAAATAATAAGAAAGTTCTTACATAGTAGAGTAGTGATTTAAAATTAGTTATCATTTAAATATCAATATTTTTCGACTTTAAGTTTAACAACAATGGTTCCAAAAAGATCAAGTCTTTTTTAATAAATTAATATATATGTACCTAAAGATTTAAAATCCAATTAAGTACAAAAGAAATCAACTCCAATATATGGAATCACACATATGATTAAGAAGGAAAATCCAACATAATTTTGAAAGAGTCATCATGCTCATTGAGTAAAATTCCCTAATTTTTGTCGAAAACATGATAACTTTTTATTTTTGAATCAATGGAAATAAAAAAAAAAGTGTAATTTTGAATATAATTTTTTTGTCTTTGGAGTCTGTTATTTTTTTAAATTTAGTATTTTTTTTTACAATTTTTCTAGTGTTTTCGAAATATTTCCAAAAAATTTTAAAAAAAATTCAATAATTAGCTAACTGAAACATACACTCGAAACGAAATTTTAATCAATGATCATGCTGTCAATAGAGAAAATATGTGTGACAGTGAGAGAGAGATATATATATATACTTGGACAAAATCTTTTCCTTGACATAGTAACATGGAAATTAAATCAATTTATACGACCAAAGAAAATCTCAACATTGAAGGATAAAGGGTAATCACATGTAAAAGGGCAATGCTGGTGCTTTACTTGGAAATGAGTGTTTTGTACCTAAAAGAAATTATAGTACCAAACGTAAAAATAAAGAATACTATATTAAGAAAAAAAAAAATAAGGAATCGCCATTCATGAAGAACAAAAAAACTAAAGAAATAAGCCACCGTTATTACTAGCTCTTCTTCTTCTCTCTTTTTTTTTTTTTCCTTTTTTTTTTTTTTTTTTGAGTGAGTGCTAATTAATTAAATTACTTTTAGAACATGCATGAGTATCACAACTTACAATACATGAGATCCTCATTAAAAAATAAATGATTTATGTACTAACATGGCACAAATGCAATGTCGAAAAAAGTCCGATAAAAAATATTTTGTTGTATGTAAACGTATCGTTAAACAAAAAACGCGTCAAAAAATTCTTAATTATCAAATGCTTTTTTGACATTTGATGAACATATAATAAGGACCACATATAAACACAATTTAGAGATCTTATTCCAAACATTGAAAACTTTAAAAGAAAAGAGAATCACAAAGAGTTGTGATTCATGCTAATATTTATACATGGAAATTTAACAAAATAAAGCACTTTGAAAGTACATAATATAAATATGCAACTATTTATATATATGTCAAATTCAATCATTTGCTCTGTGCTCATCATTGAATCCATTTTATGCTTGCAATAAAGTGCTTTTCTAGATTATCCTATTCTTTTTTACTTTTGTTTATTTGTTCGAAAGCTTTGTGCAGGGTGTTCGTATGACAATTCTGTAGTGGGTAATATTTATTAGATATGTTTGTCTCCTAACACTGCGAAGTTATATTCCATGGTTCATAAGTAAGTGTCCACATATATAATAGCTAAAAGAAAAGGGCAATGTTTTTTAAGGAAAAAAAAGGTCTTGTTTTATTTGAGAAACTAGTTCCCAACCGATTAGATTCATATGATTGGACAAGATCACGTATTATTTGGGTCTAACCACCTTAAAAAGCTGATTCGGGAGGTGAAGATTGTCTAGAACTTTTTAAGTTAGACTTCGTTTTGTTATCCAATCCATTTGAGACATATAGTCTCAACACTCTCACTTCATGAATGGATGAAACAAGTCAAATCCGTGACATATAAATGTCAAACATGCAAACTGCAACATGTGTATAAAGCTCGAACGCACGTATAATGACAATTTAAGCCTTGTTAATTGAATGACAAACAAATCTTTATTATCTGGGTGAAATGTATAAATAGATGAAGTCCAACATGTAAACAAGGAGGGACACGTCATGGAAGAGGGTGACCCGCATGACTCTGATACCATTTTAGATTCACATGGAGTAATGGGCAAAGTCCAATAAGGTTCGAGTCTAATTCATCTCAAAAGCTAGCTCGTGAAAATTATTCAAGATCTAATATATTGAATTTAACCTTGTTATCCAATTCAAGTGGAACATATAGTCCCAATATAACCTAAAAAATCTCAATCCGCCAATCAATCAAACGTAAAGTCATATACTGGACATGTGTCATACACTAATTATATTATTGAATAACATTTTAACGTGGCCAATCATAAGCCATAAAAATTACACTTACATTCTAACTTATATTATACATTTATACGAATAAACCCAATCTACATAACAAAAATATCCCGCTGAAGATTTACATATAATGCAATGAAATTTTTTATTATTACATAGAAAAATATATTGAATTATTACAATAACAAAACAAAAAAAAGTTTACTGACAAGACTAACATGCACTAAATAAGTACTAACACCATTAGTAAATTCGATTAGGACTTAAAATCTCAAATATATCGTCAAGACAAGACCTCATCAGTAAGGCCTAGATATTTTTGGGTCCCAATAATTTATCCCGTCGAAATTAATGTGCTCCTATTATCAAACATGAGTGATGTGAGGATTATGATGGAGAGGAATAACAAGAAGAAGAAAAGGGGAGAATGGCGTGAGGAAATGAAAGAAGGGAAGGAAATATGGCAGATGCGTTTGGTTGAATTGGAAGAGGATGAGTTGGAAGGTGAATTAGGGGAGATTGGGAACAAGGAGAAAACGCCAATTACTTTGGCAGAGTTTATGTGAAGAAGGTGTTATTTGGCCAGCTGCAACTTATGAAGGGCCCATTTGTCTTTGTTTATTTACTTTTCTGTTAATTTTATTCCCTAAGGAATTGTACTAATTCCATGTTACCTTTATTTGTTAGGGTTACCCTATGTTAAAGACTATATATACCCACTTTTGGGGATTGGAGCCGTTATCCAGAAAATATTATTCAATTGTCTCTTCTTTCCTTTACCTGTTCTATCTATCTTTCTCCTAATTCATCTGGTAAATCATTATCTTATCATTCCTTTCTTTATTACTACTTTACTGTTCTTTGTTTACAAATATAAAAAATACAAAAACATAGCTTTATTACAATTGGGTCATAACATTTGGTAAAAAATCAGAGCAGGCTTTCCTCGTATCAAATCAATGGCGGATGGAACTTGTTCAAGGGAAATCTTGTCCCTGTTAGCAGATGAAAAAGGTCAGAGGAAGGTATTGCAAGACCAAATAGCAGAAATGCACCAAACTCAAGAGAATATACAAGTGGCAGTAAACACCCTACAAGAAAATCAAGTTGGTTTAGCTAACACTTTGACAGCTGTAGACTCTAGCATTAGAGCCATGCAAATGCAGCTGCAAGCTGTATCTACCCAGATACAGAATGATAGCAGAGGAAGAAGTGGTGGCAGGGATGGGTTACTCCCAACCCCTGAGAGGGTGAACACTCCTTACACTGCTAGAAATCTAGGGCAGTCATATCAGGCTTCTGGAGCGTCAAATGGAAGCACTAATCAGGTTACTAGCTCATTTCAGAGGATTGATTTTCCTCAGTTTGATGGAGAAAACCCTAGAAGTTGGATTAGGAGATGTAACAGGTACTTCTCTATCATCAGTACAATCCCTGAAAACTGCAAGACCACTTTTGCTGCCATTCATATGACAGGTAGGGCTGAACTGTGGTATCAAGGGTTCAGTAAAGATAGGGAAGATGTGTCTTGGGAGGAAATGGTTGAAGCGGTCTTGAATAGGTTTGAAGATATTGACCCTGATATGGTGGTAATGGAGTTCCATAACTTGAAACAAACCAGTACAGTTAATGAACTCTCTGAGAAGTATGATGAGCTTAAGGTTCATATGCAACTCACTAGAAGAGAGATTCCAGAGGACTATTACATCACTAGTTTTGTGGGAAAACTGAGAGAAGACATAAGAGGGGCAGTGGTGAGTATGAAGCCTAAAACTTATGAGGAGGCCCTATCTATGGCCAGAAAACAGGAAATGACAAATGATGCCTTGACCAGGAGGAGCAAGAGTATAAACAAACCTGTTTACAGTACAAATTACCCCCCAAGACCTAACCAACAAGGGGGAAGTAGTAATTCTAAGGCACTGGTGGTTTATAACAAAGCACAACCAAGTGAGAACCATGGGGGAGGAAATCTTCCAAGGAGGCTACTTACTTCTGCAGAAATGAGAGCAAGGAGAGAGAAGAATTTGTGCTATAATTGTGATGAGGTTTATAGCCCTGGCCACAGGTGAAAGAATGGGCAGGTCTTCTTAATAATGACTGAAGAAGAGGAAGCAACCTATGAACAGGATGAGGATTCACCCCCAAGCCTAGATGGGGAAGTCATTACTGATGATATAACACTGTCCTTAAATGCTATGTCAGGGAATGTAGGTTTAAATGCATTCAGGGTTAAGGCTAAGGCCTATGGGAAAGGAATGCAAGTTCTAATAGACAATGGGAGCACCCACAGCTTTATAGATGAAGGATTATGCATGATGATGGGATGCAAGGTTGAGGCAACTACACCTATGATGATTACAGTGGCAGGAGGAGGGAAACTATTTAGCAGAAGTATTTGCAAATGAGTTCAAATGGGAAATACAGGGTCACACTTTTCATTACCCAGTCAGAGTGCTCAAACTAGGAGGCTGTGACATGGTGATGGGAGGGAACTGGTTAAGGGACCATAGTCCCATTGAATATGATTATCTAAACATGAGGGTCACAGTTCATCAAGGGGACAGGAAAATATCACTATTGGCAGCAAAGGGGACTTCAGAACTCAAGCTCATATCTGCTGAGAGTTTGGAAAAATGCATGAAAGCAGGGGACATTACAGTGTGTGGGTGGATATACTCACTTAATGCTCATGACATCTCAGAAACACCTGCACCCCCTAACCTACAGGAGGTTTTAGACAATTTTAAGGTGGTATTCTTGGAACCTGAAGGGCTGCCACCCCAGAGGGCCATAGAACACCAGATAATTCTGAAGAAAGGAGCCCAACCCAAAAAGGGGTATCCCTACAGGTACCCCTACATTCAGAAGGGGGAAATTGAGAAGATTGTAAGGGAGATGTTGTATGAAGGTATCATCCAACCCAGTCAGAGCCCTTATGCCTCTCCTGTCATCCTAGTGAAGAAGAAAGATGGTAATTGGAGGCTATGTGTGGATTACAGGTACCTAAACTCATTAACTGAAAAAAATGCATTCCCTATTCCAGTTATTGATGAGTTGTTAGATGAGCTTTATGGTGGTAAATATTTCTGTTGGATAAGGATGAAGATGAATGCACTAAAGGAAATTTGATAAGGGAGGTTTTGATGCATTCCAAAACTTCATATGTGGCTAAGTATGGAGTAACTTAGCTGATAAACTTATCAAGGAATTTTGACTAAGTAAAGAAGACATCAGAAGAGTCAAAGTTTCAAGGTCCAAGACTTCTGATCTGCTGAAGAAAAGTTATCAGATTGGTGAAGATCAGTCGACTCAAATCAGATTTGTTCAAGTTTGAGATCAGCTTTGTTCGCCATCAGACGCGTACTTTTATCAGCCATGTGAAGAAGATCATTAAGTGTTCCCAACGGTAATAAATGCCCCTTGGAGTAATAAATGCTGAAGTACAAGGTTATTAAAGACAAATGATTGAAGAAATGCTTCACATCAGCTGGGTGCATTTAATGCTGCCTGCAGAATAGTACTGTTCACAGTACGGACATACTGCAAAAGAGCCGTTCGCGGATTTTAAGGACCAGTACTCGAGGAATTTGAATCTTGTCTCTCTTCAACGGACACTTTTCAATCCTCAAGTATAAATAGCTGGAAGAGACGAAGAAGAAAAAGAAGCAACACAATCTCTGATAAATTTTCGAAGCAGAATTCTTTAAGTCTCAAGAACAGCTCACTCATCAGCTGAGTCATTTGTTGACAAAAGCAGAGTTGAAGAATCAAGCCAAATACATCTTCTGAGTGAATTTGTAAACATTGAGTGTTGTGAGAAGTAGATATCCGTCTTAGTGAGTGATATTACTTCAGAGAAGTAGGATCTCTTTGTGATTTCTTACTGCGAACTTACGGCCTGTTCATTTGTTGTAAGGCGTAAGCAGAGTATACTGATTACTGTGTGTTTTTAGTATAACCCAAGATCTTTGTGACTTGGAAGAGTGGACTAAAGGATATTCAAATCCATATAACCACTATAAAAATTGCTTGTGTTTTCATTTGCATTTTACCTGCATATTTTTCAGTTGCATAAAACACATTAAGTTAACTGTTTGAAAAAGAATCTAGGAAGAGATTTTATAAATCTGGGGAAACATTTTTCAAACTGCTAAGTTTACTTTTGAAAAACACTTTGAAAATCCGCTGCAAGTACTCTAAGTATTAAAACTGATTTTAACAAAATCAGCTAAGTAACTATCAGACGAGTGGTCAACAAGGCTGTTCAAAAGATTTGTTCGCGAACAGAATTGTAACTAACTAATCTGATCAGCTTAGTCTGTTCAGTTAGAGTAAAAGTTTTAAAGTTAAAATTGAAGAAAATTTTTAAAGAGGTTTATTCACCCCCCCTCCCTTTTAAACCTCTTCTGATCACTTGGGACCAACAAGTGGTATCAGAGCAGGTGGTTCATTAGAATCAGCTGCCTGATCAACGAGCTTGATCCAAGTGTTTTTCAAAGGTTTTCAAAACTTTTCAAAAGAACATCTTTTTGAAAAATCAAAACTTTTTGAAAAATGGATTGTATCAGTCATGTTCCCCACATTGCTGGTATGTCCTTTGAGGACTGGAAAATCAGAATGGAGATTTTCCTAGCTGCTTATAATGATAACATGTACACATGTATCATTAAAGGTCCATTCAGATTCACAAAGACCATAAAGATAAATGAGGTTGACACGGTTGTGGAAAAAGACCTTCATGAGATGACTCCGGAAGAAATAAAGCTTTACAATCTAGACAAAGTTGGGAGATTCATCATGACTAAAGCCCTGGATAATGATCGGTTTGACAAGGTCAAACATTGCAAGACTGCAAAGGAGATGTGGGACAAAGTCAGAGACATGAGCGAAGGCAATAATGCAATAAAGGAGCATCAGCTCACTGTTGCTTTGGAGAAACTTGATAACTTCAAGATGAAGTCTGGAGAAACCATTGATCAGATGGATACCAGATTCACCAGAACTCTGAATGAAGTTTTAAAGTTGGGAAAGACCTTCACTGACAAAGAGATCACTGTCAGAGTTCTAAAGGCCCTACCTCCAAAATTCAACATGAAAGTGACAGCAATGGAAGAATCAAGGGATTTGGGAAAAATCTCTCTTACTGAACTGTTCTCTGTACTCAAGCCATTCGAGTATAAACTGCCTAGAATGGGAATTGAAGAAACCTCAACTTCAGGACCCACAGCTGCACTGGTTGCTGCTGAAAACACCAGAAGACCAGCACAGAAAAGCAAAGAAGTGGACTCATCTGATGAAGCCACTCTACTCAACAAGAAGGAGTACACTGCTGGAGATGTTGCACTGTTGATAAATAATTTCAAGAAGTTCTACAAAAGAAAAATGAAGAACAAATACAACAATGCTTCTACTTCTAAACCTAACTTTTCTTCTCAAGATAAAGATGATTATAATGCAAAACTAATGTGTTACAACTGCAGGAAATTGGGACACTTCCTCAAAGACTGCCCATATCCAAAAGCAGAAAAATACACTGAAGAAGAGAAGAAACTGAGAAAAGAAAGAAAGCATCAGAGAGGCAAGGCAATGATGGCTGAAGCAGAAAAGCTGACTGATGTCTACTCATCTGATTCAGATTCAGACACGTCTGATGAAGAATCGTCTGATGAAGAAAAACCTGCTCTCCTGTGCCTGATGGCAAAGGAATCTGATGACTCTGAGGATGAGGTAACTCCTCTTGACAATGAATTATTTAATTCATTTGAACAAATGATGCTTAACAATACTGGTATTGCTGAAGCATATAAAAAGCTTAAGGAAGAGATGATATTGCTAAAAGAGCAAAATAGTTCACTGAAACTTTTAGCTGAAAAGCCAAAGGAATCAGCTGAATACAAACAGCTTGAGCAAGAATATGAGTCTCTGAAAGCTGAATGTGAAGTTTGTAAAGGAAAAATCATGGAACTTGAAAAAGTTGTTGAGTCTCATGAAAAATCATCTGTTGCATCCACTCATATATCTAGTAAACAGAAGATACCTTTAGAACAGGATAAGTTTGAACTGAACCATACTGAAAAATTTGTATCAACTGACAACAGTAAGGTCATTCTTTATGTTTAGACAACTAAACCTGCTTCACCTGAGAAAGAATTAAAGGAGAAGAAATCTCCTAAGGCTAAAAAGAGCAAAGAGCCTAGTATAGGAAATCAGACTAGTAAGACCAAACAGCAGAGTCCTAAGAAGAATGCTGATAAAGCTAAATCAAATCAATTTGTTGGTAAAACTAAGTCAAAACCAATTGAGCAAGCTACTAGTAAGCCAAAGAAGCATAAAAATAAGAAAAATCAAAATGCTTGGTACGGAAATGAGTCATATTATGTGCAACCTGGTGCATATCATCCTATGTATCATGCACCTCAATTTCCTAGTTACTATGCACCTTACCCTGCTCATCCAATGCATGCATATCCTGCTTATCATGCACCCTACCCTGCTTATGAACATTATTATTATCATACTGATCATCAACATGACTTATCTGATAACTATGATAAAAATAAAGCTGTTCATGCTCCTGTCAAAGCTCAGAAACCTAAGAAGCCTAAGACATCAACATCTTGGGTTGTCAAAGGTGAAACTAATCCTTCAGGACCCTCTCAATAAGGGTACCTAAAACAATTTTATTTTGTTTTGTAGGTTAGGATTAGGAGTAGGAGTAAAGTAGAGAAGATTTGGTACTTGGACAGTGGATGTTCAAGACACATGTGTGGAAACATACATGAGCTGACTGATGCAGTAGCTGTGGATGGTCCAAAAGTTACATTTGGAGACAGCAAAGAAGGCAAGATTGTAGCTAAAGGAAGAGTTATCAAAGGAAACATTGAGATATCTGACGTCTCATATGTTAAAGGCCTAAAGTACAACCTGCTGAGCATAAGTCAATTTTGTGACAAAGGATATTCAGTCATCTTCTCAACATATAAGTGCTATGTTGAACAGATCGGTACAAAGAAGGTAATCTTATCTGGAAGTAGACAAGGAAATATCTACATAGTCGACTGGAATTCTGCATATAAGAATTCAAGTGTTTGTTTGGTGGCATCTGCACCAAGTGAAGTTAGCTGGCTATGGCACAAGAGAATGAATCATCTAAACTTCAAGACCATAAACAGATTAATCAAGAATGATCTGGTTGAAGGGATTCCAAAAGCAGTCATGAGCAAAGACAAGCTCTGTGACGCCTGTCAGAAGGGCAAACAAATCAAGTCATCATTCAAAGGCAAGAAGCACCAATCCTCTGGAAGGATATTGGAGCTACTACACATGGACTTATTTGGACCCATTGATCCAATCAGCAATGGTGGAAAGAAATACTGCCTAGCTGTTGTGGATGATTATTCAAGATATACTTGGGTGATTTTCATGAAGAAGAAAAGTGAAACCAAGGAACATCTTACCAATCTGATGGAACTGATCCAGAATGAGAAGAGTATAAAAATATTGAAGATCAGATCAGATAGAGGGACAGAGTTTACAAACTCTAATGTTGAAGAGTATTGTAATATCAAGGGAATACATCATGAGTATTCAGCCGCTAGAACCCCTCAACAGAATGGTGTTGCTGAAAGGAGAAACAGAACACTAAAAGAAGCTGTCAGGACCATGATAGCTGAAGCTAAGCTGCCACAAAGATTTTGGGCAGAAGCAACAAATACAGCATGCTTTACCCAAAACAGATGTATGATCAACAAAAATCAGAACAAGACTCCATATGAAGTTTGGAACAACAGAAGACCAAACATTCATTACTTTAAGATTTTTGGTTGTAAATGTTTTGTATTGAATAATGGGAAAAATCACCTTACTGCATTTGCAGAAAAGGCTGATGAAGCTGTCTTTGTAGGATACTCAACTGTTAGTAAGGCTTACAGAGTTTTTAACAAAAGAACATTACTAATAGAAGAATATATCCTTGTAGTATTTGATGAGCCAAGTCAATCGTCTGAAAAGAATCAAAATGTTAACCAAGATCTGTCTACTGATTTAGAGAAATTAGACATTGGAAGAAATGAAGAATATGTTCCCATCATACTACCTAATTTAAACTCAGCTGCTGACTCAAGTGCTGTTCAAAATCACAGTGCTGATTGTCTAACAGACGAGTTGCAAACATCTGACAGACCAGAGACTGTTCAACAGACTGCAAATGTTCAACAGACTGCAAATGTTCAACAGACTACTACTGAAACTCCAACAGTAGTGTTGCAAGATCAAGACAGAGGACAACATCCTGATCTACAACCTGATCTCAGATGGCTCAAGAATCACCCACCTGAATTAGTAATTAGTGATCCTTTAGATAGAGTGAGAACAAGAAGAGCTGCTGCACAAGATGCTATGTTTGTCACCTTTCTATCTCAAATAGAGCCTAAGCAAATTGAAGAAGCTCTAAATGATTCTTTCTGGATAGAGGCTATGCAAGAAGAATTGAATCAATTTGAAAGGAATGAAGTCTGGTACTTAGTTCCTAGACCAAGTCATCAAAGAGTAATTGGCACTAAATGAGTTTTCAGAAATAAGATGAATGAAGATGGTATTGTTACCAGAAACAAAGCAAGATTAGTGGCCAAGGGTTATTGTCAAGAAGAAGGAATAGACTTTGATGAAACATTTGCACCAGTAGCAAGACTTGAAGCAATCAGACTGTTTCTAGCCTATGCTGCTTACAAGAACTTCACTGTTTATCAGATGGATGTGAAGTCTGCTTTTCTCAATGGAGAACTGCAAGAAGAGGTATATGTTGAACAACCTCCTGGATTTGAAGTCTATCAAGAAGAGGATAAGGTATATCGTCTGAAGAAAGCCCTCTATGGACTGAAACAGGCTCCAAGAGCATGGTATGATACCCTATCTGATTTTCTTTTAATCAAAGGATTTCATAAAGGTAAGGTAGATAAAACCTTGTTTACAATTGAATGGGAAAATCATATATTACTCGTGCAAATATATGTGGACGATATTATTTTTGGTTCAACTAATCAACAGATGTGTGATAAGTTCTCCAAGCTGATGCAGAATAAGTTTGAAATGAGCATGATGGGTGAACTTAATTATTTTCTTGGTCTGCAAGTTAGACAGTTGCCTGATGGAATATTCATCAGCCAAGCAAAATACACAAGAGATCTGTTCAAGAAGTTTGGTATGGAAACTAGCTCAACAACTACCATTCCTATGTCTACAAATCTTCGTTTGGATAAAGATGAAGATGGCAAATCAGTGGACATAACCAAATATAGAGGCATTATTGGTTCATTGTTGTATCTGACAGCAAGTAGACCTGATATAATGTACTCAGTTGGAGTCTGTGCAAGATTTCAATCAAACCCCAAGGAATCTCATCTCTTAGCTGCCAAGAGGATATTGAAATATGTTAAAGGCACTCAAGAATTGGGATTATGGTATCCTAGAGAATCTGGATTTGAGCTTATTGGATATTCAGATTCAGACCTTGTTGGCTGCAAGATTGACAGAAAAAGCACAACAGGTGCCTGTCAGTTCTTAGGTAGTCGTCTGATCTCATGGATGAGTAAGAAACAGACCTCAGTTTCTATATCTACTGCTGAAGCTGAATATATAGCTGCTGGAGCATGCTGTGCACATATACTTTGGTTGAAGCATCAACTAGAAGACTACAACATCAAAATCAGTGGAATTCCAATCTACTGTGACAACACAAGTGCAATCTCTCTTACTCAGAACACTACAAGTCATTCAAGGACTAAACATATAGAGATCAAGCATCACTTCATTAGAGATCATGTGGAAAAAGGCAATGTTATGATAGAGTATGTTCATACTGAAAATCAGATTGCTGATATCTTCACTAAACCTTTAAGTGAAGTAAGGTTTTCAACTCTAAGAGCTGAGCTAGGATTACTTAATTTGGATGCATAAGCTGAGGGGGAACTTATCAGAAGACTTAAGTTCAACAGCTTAATCATCACTGTTATCTTCAAGGATTAACTTTCAACAGACTAGTTAACTTATGAATTCTTAAACTCAGGGGGAACGTGTAAGACTAGCGGTACTTCTGAATTAAAGATGAAATTTGTTAATGTCAGTTAGTTGAAGTTATGTTTTCAACAGAAGACTCAATTATCGAAGGATAAAGTTATACTATCTGGCTGGATTGACAAACAGCTGAGGAAGGTTATCAACTATTGGCATTCTCTGATAACAACTATGTCATCAGGACAGTAGTCAATCAGATAAGTGTTTATTTTACTCATCTGATCACTAATACAAAAGCGGAACTATTTAAAACGTTTTATCCAAAAATACGCTTTTATAAGTAACTGAAGGGCGGTATATATTCCCGCTCCTCATTAAATATCTTTTGAATTTGAAAGGTCGTAACTGACGCCGCACGATCAGCACTGACAAGAAACGGATCTAACGGTTGGCGGATATCACGGGAACCAACATACCCCAACTCTATAAATCCCAATCTGATCAGTCGTGTAGTTCTTTACGAACCCTAAACTTTCAAAAGTACTTGTGAGAAATTTGAGCAAGTTTTCTGCAAAAATCTCTTCGTTTTTCTCTCTAATCTCTACAGATCAACAATGGCTGCTGAAGGTATGTACCTTGTGTATGATTCCTATTACCAATCTGGCACAAATCTGATGAAGGAACTTCTGGAGAAGTTCAAATCTGCAAATTTGGTAAACTTCATGGAGTACCACGAGGGAGTGATCTGGACAGATCAAGTGATGGAATACTACAATACAGCGAAGGCTGACTACAACGCACTGGAGATAAAGGCTACAGTGGGAGAAAAGTCTATCACTATTACCCCAGCTGTTCTTCACGAGACGTTTGGTCTTCCAAACAGAGGACGACATGATGTCACAGTATTAACTGAAGAAAAACACCAGCAATTCTGGGCGATCTGCGCCAAAGAAGGAGAAATGTTGACTGGCAACATAAGGAAGAGACAATTGAAGGATGAATATCAGCGGATGGCTGATATGGTGTCTAAGTTGATTGAAAACTGTACTTTCTCACTCGATGCTGTCACCATGAAGAGGTTCAGCATCATGACTGCTATTTACTATGGAATAGAAGTCAACTGGTCCATAATCATGTGGTACATCTTGGCTGATTTCCTTGATGACAAGAAAGGAAAAGGTCCTCACACCAATCACAGGATCACGCTCAGCTTCCTACTGTTCAAACTAGGATGTCCTATGAAGAATGGCAAGGAAATTCACAAGTCCAAAGCCATGAACAAATACCTGCCTGTTCAAAAGAGGAAGACTGATGAGCTTGAAGAAGATAAGGATGAGGGACCAAAGGAGGTTCCTGCCAAGAGGCAATGGAGGTTAGTCAAAACAGCTGACAAGGCTGTTGAGACAAGAAAGAAGAAGGCTGCTGATAAGCCTAAAGAAAAGACCTCGAAGAAAATGGAGTCAGTGACTGCTGCTGATCAGGTCACAAAGATCATTGATCAGGTCACTGCTGATGTAAGGACTGGATCCCCTGCATCACCATCAAGAACTCTATCAGCTGAAAAACCTGCTGAGAATGTCTCTCACAGGACAAGAAGCCAAATAAGGGATACTGCTGCTTCAAGACCTATTTAAGGTCTGTCAAAGAAGTCAGAAAGGAAGCAGATGACATTTGTAGAGAAGGACACTGAATTGGTAGATTTGGTGAGAACAAGTCCTGAGTCTGCTGAAAGACCCCTTGAAACTGTTGGAACCCCTATTGCTGACAAAGCTGATGCGCAACAGTTGACTCAGAGTGCACCAACAGTTGAGGTTGCTCAACCTCAAGAAGACCCAGATGTCCAAATCATCCATCCTATAGCTGCTGCTCCCATCTCTTCTGCTGGTCCAGCCCCTACTCCAGCTGATAAAGGAAAAAGGAAAATAGTGCTGAGGAAAAAGAAGATTTACAAGGCTGACAAGAAAGCAAGGGAGGAAACTGAACAGAGAAAGCAAGATGAAGCTGAAGAGAAGAAGGCACTTGAGCTAAGCAAAGCTCAAGCCGCTAAGGATGAGGCCAGGAGAAAAATGTCTGAGGCAGAGAGAAAAGCTGCTGAGGATGCTGAACTGGCCATGGTCATTGAAAAGAGCAAAATTGATGCCTATGGACCTGTCCATGGAGGTGGCATCAAGATTAAAGAGGCTGAAGGAGAAGAAGAACCCCCAAAACCAAAGATGCCTGCTGTTGCAGTAAAACCAAAGGAAAAGTTTGAGGTTAAGAAAGCTTTCAAGATCATACATAACAACAAAGAGCTTTTCCAGAAGTTTGAAAAGTCCTTAGCCTACTACAATCAGAAGTTAATGCTGAAGACCATGTTCACTCAAGAGAAGCCTAGATATATCAGATGGAGAGACAATAAGCTGAACAGGTCCATCACTGAACTTCAGAATCTGAAGGATTTAGCTGCTGAAGAGAAATGGGTACTAGAGTGGCTAAAGACAGATTCTATCCAAAAAGCCTTGGATCCTCATCATGTTAGGGATGCTATGCATCACTATGCCAGGGAATTTGCCCTTGAGGAAGCCAAGCTGATAGGAAGCACCCTGCCTGACAAAAGAAAGAAGACTGATGATGTTGAAGAAAGGGCTGTGAAGATTGCTGTTATCACTGCACTAAATAAGTGGGCAGAAAAGTCCATATATCGGCAAGGGCATTCAAGTGAACTCCCTCAACTGCCAAGTATTCAACATGTAATTTTTGGCAGAGAAATGAAAGATTTCAGTGAAGTGCCAGAGGGTAACAATGCATTTGTCAACCCTTGGATCATTGTGAGGCAAATCCGTCAAACAACTTGCTTCAATAATGATGGCACAGTCACTAACTTATTCTATGATGACGTTACTGATGAACACAAAGCTGCGGCCAAGCCTGCTGACGAATCTGCTATTCAGACTGCGGACAAGCCTGAAGACAAGTCTGCTGACCAGGCTGAAGACAAGTCTGCTGATCAGACTGCTGACAAGTCTGCTGAAAAGGTTGCTGACGAACCCTTAGCCATTGAGTGGAATGCTAAGGATTCTGAAGATCATCAGGACGTAAAGATGGAAGATATCCCTGTCCACCAGGAGATTGAAGAAAAGGATGAAGCTGCTGCTTCTGCTTCATCAGGTGATGAACACTCATCACTGATGGAAGCTTTCTAGATGTTGATGGAAAATTCTATGAAGGAACTGGAAGAGAAGCATCAACAGCAGCTGATGAAGGTCAAGGAGGAGCTGAAGACTGAGCTTAAAACAGAATTGGCAGAGTCGAATAAACTTCAGCTGGAAACTGTGCAACAGTCTACTGAAAAGATCATCAAGACTGAAATCACAAGTATTCCTACTCCTCAAGATCATTCCTTGCAGTTAGTGTACAACTTAAGAGACTTGAACAAGAATGTGGAAGATGTGAACGGTGATGTAAATCATCTTCATGCTGCCCTTGAAAGAGCTGAACACAAGATCGCTGATTTAACTGCAACCTTCATCAAAGTCAGTGAAGAGGAGAAGGAAATCAATTTAGGGATGTTGCATGAAGTATCAACTGTTGTACAGGCAATCCAAAATGAAATTGCAACTACAAACCTGAACATTGATTACTTCAATGATCATACTGACAACATCAGCACTGATATTCTTAATCTTACAGCAAGCCATGATGTTACAAATCAAAATTTGAAGGCTTTGTGCGCTGAATTGAAAGTTCCAACAGTTGCTCTCAACCCTGTTGTTGCACCTTCTACTGTCATCAGTCCTGATGATGACAAAAAGGGGGAAGATAAACGGGATGAAACAGCCAAGGATGAAACAGTCAAGGAAGCCAAAGCAAAGGAAGCTGATAAGATTGACCCTGAGAAGTTCGCAGAAACTACCAAGTACAAGAATACAGAATCAGCCAGGAAGGCAATGGAAGCTTTAAGGGAGCAGAAACTTAAAGAGAAAATGGAAGCTGCCAAAGCAAACATGGACCTGGATGATGAAGCTGATGAAGAAGAAGAAGAAGATGACGATGAGTCTTCTTATGAGTACGAAGAAGTGGTTGAAGGATCAGATGAAGAAGCTGATAGTTAAAAATTGAGAAAATCTTGTAATCAGTTTGCTTTTATCTATCTTTCAGACATCTCATCTGAAGAACTTGTACTTGTATTTGTAACAATCTTATCATATCAATAAAAAGTCAAGTTCACTCCAACATACTATTTTCTATCTCAGAAAATTTTTGAGGATTACATTCTTTAGCTTAGATATTCAACAGGTACTTAGCTGAAGTTTTGTCATCATCAAAAATGAGGAAATTGTTGGATAAGGATGAAGATGAAGGCACTAAAGGAAGTTTGATAAGGGAGGTTTTGATGCATTCCAAAACTTCATATTGGGCTAAGTATGGAGTAACTTAGCTGATAAACTTATGAAGGAATTTTGACTGAGTAAAGAAGACATCAGAAGAGTCAAAGTTTCAAGGTCCAAGACTTCTGATCTGCTGAAGAAAAGTTATCAGATTGGTGAAGATCAGCCGACTCAAATCAGATTTGTTCAAGTTTGAGATCAGCTTTGTTCGCCATCAGACGCGTACTTTTATCAGCCATGTGAAGAAGATCATTAAGTGTTCCCAACGGTAATAAATGCCCCTTGGAGTAATAAATGCTGAAGTACAAGGTTATTAAAGACAAATGATTGAAGAAATGCTTCACATCAGCTGGGTGCATTTAATGCTGCATTTAATGCTGCCTGCAGAATAGTACTGTTCACAGTACGGATAGACTGCAAAAGAGCCGTTCGCGGATTTTAAGGACCAGTACTCGAGGAATTTGAATCTTGTCTCTCTTCAACGGACACTTTTCAATCCTCAAGTATAAATAGCTGGAAGAGACGAAGAAGAAAAAGAAGCAACACAATCTCTGAGAAATTTTCGAAGCAGAATTCTTTAAGTCTCAAGAACAGCTCACTCATCAGCTGAGTCATTTGTTGACAAAAGCAGAGTTGAAGAATCAAGCCAAATACATCTTCTGAGTGAATTTGTAAACATTGAGTGTTGTGAGAAGTAGATATCCGTCTTAGTGAGTGATATTACTTCAGAGAAGTAGGATCTCTTTGTGATTTCTTACTGCGAACTTACGGCCTGTTCATTTGTTGTAAGGCGTAAGCAGAGTATACTGATTACTCTGTGTTTTTAGTATAACCCAAGATCTTTGTGACTTGGAAGAGTGGACTAAAGGATATTCAAATCCATATAACCACTATAAAAATTGCTTGTGTTTTCATTTGCATTTTACCTGCATATTTTTCAGTTGCATAAAACACATTAAGTTAACTGTTTGAAAAAAAATCTAGAAAGAGATTTTATAAATCTGGGGAAACATTTTTCAAACTGCTAAGTTTACTTGTGAAAAACACTTTGAAAATCCGCTGCAAGTACTCTAAGTATTAAAACTGATTTTAACAAAATCAGCTAAGTAACTATCAGACGAGTGGTCAACAAGGCTGTTCAAAGATTTGTTCGCGAACAGAATTGTAACTAACTAATCTGATCAGCTTAGTCTGTTCAGTTAGAGTAAAAGTTTTAAAGTTAAAATTGAAGAAAAATTTTAAAGAGGTTTATTCACCCCCGCCCCCTCTAAACCTCTTCTGACCACTTGGGACCAACAATTTCTCTAAATTGGACCTAAGGTCAGACTATTTTCAAATTAGAATGAAACAGGAGGACATTTACAAAACCAGCTTTGTTACTCACAATGGTCAGTATGAATTTTTAGTTATGCCCTTTGGGCTTTGTAATGCTCCTTCTACCTTTCAGTCCTTGATGAACAGGGTTTTTGAGCCTTATCTCAGGAAGTTTGTGCTAGTCTTTTTTGATGACATACTTGTTTATAGTAAATGTTGGGATGAACATCTTACTCACCTTAAACTGACCTTGGGACTACTGAAGGATAATGAGCTGTTTGCAAAAATGAGTAAGTGTGGTTTTGGGAGGACAAGTGTGGAGTATCTGGGGCACATTGTGTCAGGAGATGGAGTGGCTACTGACCCCTCAAAAATAGAAAGTATGAAGAACTGGCCTGTGCCTAAGAGTGTGAAGGCTCTAAGGGGATTCCTAGGCTTAACTGGTTACTACAGGAAGTTCATACAGGGGTATTGGATTATTAGCAGGCCACTCACTGATCTGCTGAAGAAGGACTCCTTTTTATGGAATGACAAGGCCAAGGAGGCCTTTGAGGCACTAAAAGATATGATGACAAAGGCCCCTGTCCTGGCTCTGCCAGACTTTTCTAAGCCTTTTATAGTGGAAACAGATGCTAGCAACTATGGGTTAGGGGCTGTGTTGATGCAGGAAGGAAAACCTATTGCTTTCCTAAGCAAGGCTTTGGGACCTAAGAACCAAGGGTTGTCCATATATGAGAAGGAGCTGCTGGCAGTAATAATGGATGTAACCAAGTGGAAGCATTACCTACAGGGCAACCACTTCCATATCAGGTGTGACCAGCAAAGCTTAAAGTACTTGTTAGAACAGAAACTAACTACTACATTGCAACACAAGTGGATATCCAAACTGCTTGGATATGATTATGAGGTGGTTTACAAAAAGGGGAAAGAGAACAAGGCAGCTAATGCCTTATCCAGGATGGGTAATGAAGGGGAAACCAATGAGGCAGCCTCTTTTGGCATGACAGTAGTGGTACCAGAATGGATCAAGGAAATTGAAGAAAGTTACAAAGGTGACAATGGATTGAAGGAGGTCATGGCAGCAAAGAGTATTGAAGATTCAACCTATCCTGACTACAGTCTGAATGGGGGCCTATTGAGGTACAAAGGGAAGATTTGCATTGGCAACAGTCCAACCTTAAGGGAAACAATCATGAGATCTATGCATGATTCACCCTTAGGTGGACACTCTGGAATTACAGGAACTAGTAAGAGGATTAAGTCATATTTCTATTGGGGAATGATGAGGCATGATATTGAGGAGTTTGTCAAATCATGTGAGATCTGCCAGAGGAGCAAAGGGGAGCATGTGCCTTACCCAGGACTGTTGAACCCACTACCAATCCCACCTCAGGCTTGGTCAAGTGTGGGCATGGATTTCATTGAAGGACTTCCACCTTCAGAAGGGAAGACCACTATCCTAACAGTGGTGGACAGGTTTACTAAATATGGCCATTTCATAGCCTTGAGGCACCCCTATACAGCTGAGACAGTGGCTAAAGTGTTCCTAGACAATATATATAAACTCCATGGCATGCCAAGTGATATTATCACTGACAGAGATGTGATTTTCACCAGCAGATTCTGGCAGGAGTTATTCAAGTTAGCCAAGGTGACATTGAAGCTCAGCTCAGCCTATCACCCACAAACTGATGGGCAAACTGAGAGGCTTAATCAGTGCCTAGAAAATTACCTGAGGGGAATGACTATGGACTAACCTAAGTTGTGGACTAAGTGGCTCTCTTTGGCAGAATATTGGTATAAAACCAATTTTCACTCCAGCACAAAGATTAGTCCTTTTGAAGGGTTGTATGGGTACAAGCCTCCTCAATTGCAAATGGGGGCATACCTGCAGGATATACATCCTGGCTTGGAAACACTAATAGTGGAAAAGGCCAGAATGGTAAGTATCTTAAGGGAAAATTTGGAGCAGGCACAAGGTAGGATGAAACAGTATGCTGATCTTAAGAGGAGTGAAAGAGAATTTGGGGAAGGGGGGTTTGTTTATCTCAAGTTAAGACCCTATCGTCAGAATTCAGTTGAAGCAAGAAAAAATCACAAACTATCACCCAAATTTTATGGACCATACGAGATTTTAAAAAAAAGTGGGGAAGGTGGCTTACCTTTTGAAATTACCATCTGAATCGCAGGTGCATCCCGTTTTTCATGTCTCCCTCCTGAAGAAACATATTGGGCGGGATCAGACTGCTAACATCAACTTACCTAGGGCAAAAACAAAGGGGCTCAGAATGCAACCATACAAAGTGCTGAGTAAGAGAATTATTAAGAGGGGAAACTTATCTGTTCTTCAGCTGCTGATCCAGTGGGAGGATTGCACGACCGAAGAAGCAACTTGGGAGGATTTGGACCATATCCGCACTCTATACCCTGAATTTGATTCTTGGGGTCAAGAATCTCCAGAAGGGGAGGGCAATGTGAGGATTATGATGGAGAGGAATAACAAGAAGAAGAAAAGGGGAGAATGGCGTGAGGAAATGAAAGAAGGGAAGGAAATCTGGAAGATGCGTTTGGTTGAATTGGAAGAGGATGAGTTGGAAGGTGAATTAGGGGAGATTGGGAACAAGGAGAAAACGCCAATTACTTTGGCAGAGTTTATGTGAAGAAGGTGTTATTTGGCCAGCTGCAACTTATGAAGGGCCCATTTGTCTTTGTTTATTTACTTTTCTGTTAATTTTATTCCCTAAGGAATTGTACTAATTCCATGTTACCTTTATTTGTTAGGGTTACCCTATGTTAAAGACTATATATACCCACTTTTGGGGATTGGAGCCGTTATCCAGAAAATATTATTCAATTGTCTCTTCTTTCCTTTACCTGTTCTATCTATCTTTCTCCTAATTCATCTGGTAAATCATTATCTTATCATTCCTTTCTTTATTACTACTTTACTGTTCTTTGTTTACAAATATAAAAAATACAAAAACATAGCTTTATTACAACTGGGTCATAACAAGTGAGTAACAAATTAATTTTTTGTATTATTTTAAATAGATATTGAACTCCCTGAGCTAAATAAAAGGATAAAATACCTACTTGTATTTTTATAAAAGGAGTACACTACCTCCCTCTTAATTTTTATATATTTTTCCAAGGAGGTAAATGTTAGAAACATATAGTTTCATAATTTGGAATTGAATTTGTGTAATTTGAATATTGTATTCTTGAAGAAAAATGGAAGAAAAAAGTGTATTTCTTATTTCAGAAAAATAAACTGTGTGTACATTGCAGGGTTCGAACCCTATTTATACAAGTAAAAGTCGGTGCCAATACATAAATTGCTAAACTAACTTAACTAACACTAAAAACGTGAAAGCATAAAAATACAACATAAAAAATAAAACTAATATACAAAAAAATAAATAGACTAAATAAACTTGAAATCCCAATCCCTAAAATCCCTAAATTAGAAAACTTGAGACTACGGGCTTGGCTTCAATGGCGGATGCTTGTAGATTGCTGTTGCTGATGGAGTTGCTCCAATACTCACCCCTCAAGATGGACGATGAAGATCGAGGAGAGCCATCTTGGACAATAGAGCTGAAAAACGAGGTAAGGCTAAAGCCTTAGTGAAAACATCTGCTAGATGTTTTTCTGTAGATATAGGCATTAATTTTATTTTCTTGCAATCGATGAGTTCCCTGATGAAATGACAATCTATTTCAATGTGTTTGGTCCGTTCATGAAAGATAGGTTTGTTAGCAATGTGAATAGCAAACTGATTATCACAGAATAGGACTGTAGGAGATGAAATAGGACACTGTAAATTCATTAGGATTTGTTGAATCCAGATCACTTCACTAGATGCACTTGTTAATGCTCGATATTCTGCCTCAGCACTTGACTTAGAAACAGTAGGTTGCTTCTTGGACTTCCAGGAGATAAGAGAGTCTCCTAGAAACATACAAAATCCTGTAGTGGACCTCCTTGTATCTTTGCATGATGCCCAGTCTGCATCAGCAGGGCCGGCTCTAGACATTCGGGGGCCCTAGGCGAATTTTAAATTTGGGGTCCGTTCTTATAAAAAAATTTAATCAATTTATTTTTTCAAAGGTAAAAATATTAATTAAATATTGACATGTTATTTTCTCTAACATATTAATTTTTAGATAGATAATTAAATCTAACATATTATTCTTTAGATAGATAATTAAAAAATAAACTTATTTAACTTTTAAAAGATCAACCATGAATTTTTTTTGTATAATTATTAATATTAAAAATATTATTTAGCCAAAACAAAATTTACAAGTGTTATATGTACATCCTTAACTCTATCTCATTCCTTTACAAATATCATAATTGAATGCTTGACTTTATTTCATTTCGTGATATTCTTAACTCTATTAATGATATATTATCATATATAAAACTAAAAACAAGACGCACATACATATAATATTATGGATAGGGCTAGACCAATTTTAATGGGGCTGGTGAAATTCTTTTTTGCAATGTACTAAGTGAGAAAGTAATAAGCAGAAAAATTATATTTCAAAGAAAAAAACCGTATGCTTTTAATAATATTTTAAGAAATAATTTTTTTTGAAGTACTTATTAAGAAAAAAAATTGACAAGAAATCATTAAATAAGAAAAGGGATTAAAAGAATAATTGCTACGAAAGTGAAATAAAAAAGACAAACATTATTACAAAAAAATATGTTAAATAACTTAACAATCAAAATATAAGAAAAAAAACTCAATATTGGAAATTGAACACTAGACCTCCAACTCATCATGACAAGATCTTACCATGCAAGCCAAGATACATGTTATGTACATAAAATTAATATAATTAAAAATATATAATTTTGTAATTTTTTCTGAAGGCCTATATATAAATTTTGGGGCCCTCTGAACCGGGGGCCCTAGGCGCCGACCTAAGTTGCCTAGCACTTGGGCCGGCCCTGTGCATCAGCATAAGATTTAATAATTAGAGAGGAATTAGATGAATAAAATAAACCCTTACCTGGATTAGACTTCACATATCTTAGGATATGATGAACTGCTTGCATATGAGGAACTCTAGGTTGGGACACAAATTGACTGAGTTTGTGGACTGCAAAAGTGATATCTGGTCTAGTTATTGTTAAATACAATAACTTTCCAATTAGTCTTCTGTATGTTGTATTATCTTCCAAAGGTTCTCCATCTTCTGAACTAAGTTTCATATTGGGATCCATAGGTAGGCTTAAGGGTTTTGAACCCAAATAACCTGTTTCATCTAAAATTTGCAAGGCATATTGCCTCTGATTCAAACAAATACCCTTAGAAGATCTGGCTATTTCTAAGCCCAAAAAGTACTTTAAAGAACCCATGTCTTTATGTTTAAATTTACCCTGTAAGAAACTCTTTAAAGTAGAAATAAGATGAACATTTGGTCCAGTGATCACAATGTCATCAACATATAAAAGTAATGCTATAAAAGAATCATTGCTACCCATAGTAAACAATGAATAGTCAGACTTGGATTGTTCAAAACCAAATTCTAAAAGAGAACTAGTAAACTTAGCATTCCACTGTCTAGATGCTTGTTTTAAACCATATAAAGACTTTTGTAATTTACAAACAAGTGGAGTAGGGCCATTAGTCTTTTGAAAACCTAAAGGTAAATCCATATAACTTTCTTCATCTAGATCACCATAGAGGAAAGCATCATTAATATCTAATTGATAAAGACCCCAATTTTTAGAGGTTGCCACAGCTAAAACAATTTTAACAGTAACTAGTTTAGCTACAGGGGAAAAAGTATCATTATAATCTATTCCTTCTCTTTGAGTGTAACCCTTAGCAACTAGTCTAGCTTTATACCTATCCACTGACCCATTGGGTTTTCTTTTTATCTTATACACCCACCTACAATCAATAGAAGATTTTCCAGGGGGTAATGGGACAATTTGCCATGTTTGTGTCTCTTCTAAAGCTTTTATTTCATATGCCATTGCATCTCTCTAGTGCTGTTGACCAACAGCTTGAAAATAATATTCAGGCTCCATTTCAGAAGATATGTTTAAAATGAATGATCTATAAGTAGGAGATAACATGTCATATTTGACAAAGTTGCATAAAGGATACTTAGTACCAGTATCATGTATATCAAAATTATGTAATAAGCTACAATGATAGTCATAAAGATAAGATGGAGGTTTAGTGACCCTAGTAGATCTTCTTAAGGAAATATCAGTAGAAGGATTAGTATTGTCACTATGTTCTGTAGGAGAAGGTATAAAATCAGGATCAGAAGTGGGGAGAAAATAAGTGTAAGGATCAGAGTCAACTACATGATCTGGTACAGGAAATAAGTTGGTGTTAGAAGATGTATGTGTAGGACTGTTTGTAGGATGAGTATGAAATGGGAAGATATCTTCATGAAAGGTAACATCCCTAGATATAATAATATCATTAGTTTGTATATCCAATAATTTGTAACCCTTTATTCGAGAAAGGTATCCAATAAAAAAACAGGCTCTTGCCCTGGGTTCAAATTTAGTTATTCCCTTCTTTAAAGTAGAAGCAAATGCTAAACAGCCAAAAGTTTTAAAATAGTGACAATGAACATCCTTTTGAAAAAGCTTTTGATAAGGAGACTTAAAATCCAGATTTTTAGAGGGAATCCTATTAATAAGATATGATGCAGTAGA